>JACAFV010000149.1:0-12229 GCA_014635975.1 Plectosphaerella sp. P0831 | reverse complement strand
GGCGTCAGCGGTCTTGCGGCCCTGGCCACGGCTGGTCTGGGTGCCCTCGGCGCCAAAAAGGCAATTGACCACGTCCGCGACAAGCGAGATGACAGTCGCGGACGCAGTGCGGACTCGCGCGACAGCCGGGACGGCGACCGTCGCCAACGTAGCCGGAGTCGCAGCGTCGTCGACGGCGCTCGCAAGCGTCTGGCAAGGCTGGGCATCGGAAATGGCCCGGCCGATGATCGGGACAGGGACTCCCGCCGAGACGACAGCGAATACGACGACAGGGGCTCCCGCCGCGGAGGACGATATGACGACCATTATGACGACCGCGACGACCGGGGATACGGCCGGACCCGTGACCCCAGGGATTCCAGGGACCCCTACTACTACGACGACGACCGGTCCGCCACAAGTGGCCGACGCCGAGACCGCTCGCGCTCCCGTTCGCGCTCGAAGCGGCGGGCGCGCAGCCGCTCTTCGGCAGGCTCCCAATCGGACCTTGGAGATTCGGACGACGATTTGAAGACATCGAGGAGAATGAGAGGTAAGCAAATCCTGACGTCGGGCCTCGCGGCCGTCGCCACCATCCACGCAGCACACGGAGTCTATCAGAGTATGGAGGCGCGCAAGTCACGGCAAAAGGCCGTCAAGGAAGGAAGGCTCAGCCCGGAGGAAGCCAAAAAGCTCAAAGCCAAGGCCATGCTTCAGGACGCGGCCCAGATCGGACTGGCTGGACTGGGTATCAAGGGCGCCGTCTCACAGATGAAGTCGGCCCACGACAAGCAGGCGGAATGCAAAGACTGGGAGCACCAGAGGGCCCTTCGTCACCAAAAGCGGCTCAAAAGACAGGAGAGGTCGCTCGACGGTCGTCAACCAAGAAGCAGGGCTGACGACTGGTATACTCCAGCTTCTCCGCGCGAGCAGCGTTACGATGACCGTTACGATGACGGCCCTCGATACCTTGACGCCAACCCATATGCTTCCGGCCTACCGGCGCCCCCTGTTGGCTACGACGACCGATACGGGAGGAGGTGAAGGCGGCATTGATCGCACAAGCCGTCTTTCGACATGACAAGAGGTAAACAGGACACCCACCCTGTTCCTCTTGCACCGCCAGCTTGATCACATCCTGCTCGAGCCCTGGCGACCCCTCCCCCGCTTTCGGTCCTTCCCTGCCACCGCCCTTCCACCCTCGGTCCAATTCCAAGCCAACGTCGACCTCACTCAAAGTTGAACGGCCCCGACATCTGAACAGAGCCTCTATTTTTGAAATTCAGGCACGCTGGGGCGGTTTCACGACGATTATGAATGACGATTACACGATTTCGGGCACCATTTCTACCGCCTGTTTCATCACCCGGCGTCTCTGTTCAGTGGGCATCAACAGAGGAATCCCCCGAGGCCGAACCACTCGTCTTGTGGCTTGTGGGGAGCATCCTTTTGGGGCGACAAGAGGGCTGTCCGCTAGGAATATTTGCATTTTCCAAAGACAAAATCCTGGCCTTTTGGACCTACGGCCAGGCTGAGCTGGCCAGATAGACTCAACACGGGCGCTTGCTTTTCCTTCCCATCCCTACATGCTCTGGCGGAGCAAACCTTTTCCCTGGCACCGTCTTTCTACAGGCTGGCCTAAACATGTCTGCTTTTCACACTCCCTAAGGAACTTTCACTGATCAAACCCCGTGTCGTGATAGGTGAACGCCGTCATTACTAATTCCCGACGCCTTGCCCGGGCGCGCCTATCGCGGGAACGCGGGTCACTCCTCCTGCAGGTGTGTGGGCTGATGGGCGACGCTTGGCTGGACAAACTTGCCTGGCCATGTCCTGTCGTCGCCACCCAACCATCGCATATGCCGGACACCGAGGACGTCGTGTCCCGTCCGATCCGCGACACGTGTGCGCCGACAAAACTGGGCCCCGGAAACCTGACCGCGAGTCGAAAATATGGACGACTCTTTCTTTCGACACCCGGAAATGGCCGGTGATCGAAGATCTCGGAGATGCGGGATGCCGGGGGAGACAGAATCGACGATGACGAGGGATGCGGGTTGTAGGAAGTGGATGTGGGCGACTGGAATGTGGAGGAGGGGTGGTGGCCCGCGCTCTTCCAAGGTGTGGTACAGATGCTTATCGGAGCTGTCCCGCGCGGGAGAAAGTATGGGGAATGCCCGGTGAAGGGGGCGAGCGCCCTGATACAGTTGACTGCATCGGGAGGGATGAGCGGTGAAGGAGTCTGGACGGGTCTGGCGTGCGGGTACAAACCAATGATGGGATGAGATATTGGTTGGTTGGATGTTGCCCTTATTTTCTTTCCTTTTCTCTTTTACTTGTTCATGTCTTGGATATTCCTTCTCGCGTGGCTGTAACGGGAGCATCTCACGAACTGTCTGTCTGTCTTGAACCCTGGATGCTTGTTTCTCTTGGGTACCCGGCATGGCAGAACATCTCGTTCACGGAATTATGACATATAGCTCCAGATAGCAGAGAGTCGCGGTAAAAAGCGGCTGGTGAAATGATGACTTATGACCCTGGAAAACAAGTCGAAAGAGAATACTGCCGGGGGGAGCGGGAGTGACGCGTGGCGGGGACGGGCAACTTGAAAGAGCCACAGGATGAGGGGACTGGCCACGCCCAGCTGCAGACTGGTTGTATTCCGTGCGTTCTAGTAATGCACCATGCAAGACGGAGGCTCGGCGGGCTGCAGGATGGGCCCCTGGGAGAGGGGCGGTGAGTGCTCGTGTCACCCTCGGCATTCCGTGCGAATCAGAGGTGGAGAGCATCCGAGGCGGCTGCAAGAAGGCCACCAACGTGTCGTGGTCTACAGACAAAGGTAGTTCGAGGCTGCTGGGAGTTAGTGATAGGAGTGAGTGTGGCCATGACTTGATCTAAAAAGCTTCACGGAAAGGCGGCCGTAACGCATCCAAAAATACGTCACCTTCGGCCTAGTGCCGGATGTGCGGCTTCATGAAGCTGTCATGGTACTCGTGTACAGATTTATTCAATACATCTGCCCTAACGCCCATAGTTCCTACACTTGACACATTCCACCCTCCCTTGAGGCAAATAGAAGCCGTCATGCCTCCGGGTCCGCGGCAGGCTGCTTCCACTTTTGCGCCATGGCGAGAAGGTCCAACACGCCCTTGGACTGCTGATCGTCGGCCGGGAAGACGTAGTCGACGTACTCTTCGAAGCTGTCGTCCTCCAAGCGCCGCCTGCGCTTGACCCTGCGCGGCATCTGCTTCTGAACCTTCTCCACGTCTTCTTCCGAACCGTGCGTCCTCTCGAATGACAGCCAGGCGTTGAGCAGTGTCAGCGTCTCCTCCTTGAGATCCTTTTCGCGCATGCCCTTGTGCGCCCTCTGGAACACCTCTCTCGCGCGCGTCTTGGCTTCCTCCTTGATGGGCCGTTCCTCGTCCTCTCCGACGTCTTCCTCGTCCTCGTCTTCTTCCGAGGCGTTCAGCTCAAAGTGCGCAAAGCTGATCCAGACCTTGACGTGGTCCGTCTTCTCCAGCAGACGCTCGTACAGCTTGCGGGCCCTTTCGTACTCGCCCTCTTCCTCCTCAAAGTCGATGTACGCCTTCCAGAGGAGCTCGGGCATGTCGAGGACCGGTTGACTGACGGCGAGCTCAAAGATGGCGCGTGTCCGGTCGAGGTCGTCAAGACCCCTCTCCAGCTCGGCAAACTTGATCCACGTCTGGCAGTTGGCGGGGTTCCACTCAATGTGCTTTTCGTAGAGCGTGCGACATCTGACAAACTCAAACAGCTTGAGCTCCAGCTCAACGTAGCCGCGGAAGAGCTTGTCCTTCGGGCACATGCCGATGGCCATTCCCAGCGTCTTGCGCGCCGTGGTGAGCTCGCCTTGGCGGATCTCGAAGTGGGCTTTCAACAGCCAGACCTTGGCAAAGGTGAACTTTTTGTGAGGTATCAGGTCGAGGCAGACCTTGTACACCTGCCGCGCCCTGTCGATATCCTTGGCCTCGAGTTCCTCCCATAGCGCGTAGTTGATCCATAGGTAGATGTATCTCCTCCAAAACCTCTTCTCCTGCGCGGGGGGAACCTGTGCGACTGCTCGTTCGTAAACGTCCCGGATCCGGTCGGCATCCCCTGACGTCTCCTCTAGTCGGGTATAATCGAACCAGTTATCGTAGTTTTTCGGGTTCTCCTTGACCTGCGCTTCGTAGTACACCCGTCGCTTGGAGAGCACCACGTCCTCCACGCCGTCCTGGTCGCCGTACTGCTTCTCGAAAGTCGTGTAGGCCTTGTGGAGGATCATTGCCTTTGAGCGCGGCATGCGGTCGAGGGCGTACTTGTAGATGGCCCTTGCCCTCTCGTACTCCTTCATCTTTGCTTCGAACCGCGCATAGGCGATGAAGAGCCTCTCGTCCGCAAAGTCGTCACCCAGTGTCTCCACAGCCAGGCCAAACACGTCGCGCACCATGTTGCTTGTTCCGTTCTCCTCCTCGAACTTGGCCCATTTGATCCAGTTGCGAGGCTCGGGGTGGACCGTCGTGAAGGCCCTGAAGATGTCGCGGGCCCTGTCGAACTCGCCGTATCTCTTCTCCAGCTTGATGTATGCGCTCCAGGCGGCCTCATCCGGCTGCCACTGCATCCAGCGGTCAAAGACTTGACGGGTGCCTGGAACATTGCCGAGCATCTCTTCCATGTACACGTACTTGTACCACATCTTGTCGACACGGGGCAGGCGCGTCACCGCCCGGTCCAGCAAGTTGCGGGCATGGTTGATGTTCCTGGTCTTCATCTCGGCCTCGACATATCTCGTCCAAAGAACGACCGAGTTGGGATGGACATCCAGCGCACGCTCGAAGATGGATCTGGCGCGCGCCAGTTCCTTGTTCTGAATCTCCCATTCGGCATATCGGGTCCAGTTGTTGAGGTTGACGCGGTTGCGCCGGACGTATTCCTCGAATTCGCGACGCTTGCGGCCCTGAAACTCGTGCAGTTCCTCCAAGTCGGCAAACCTCTGCGTAGGAGCCTGAAGGGCGACTTCTTGCCGGTCAACAGCCTCGCGAAGAAGCTGTTCCGCAGAGATCTGGACAGGCGCGGCGGCCTTGTTCTTGACCTTTGGCGCTCGGGTCGACTCCATGATGGGCTGTTGTCTCGGTAGGAAGTTGATATCGGTAGGTGAGAGGCCGAGCGTGGCCTTTTCGTGCCGAGTTCGATTGAAACCGGGGCACCTCCTGGCGTGATAGGACGCGGAAGGCTGGAAAAGTCACCCAGTGCTGTCGCGATCTTCAGCAACTGCGTTTGTTCGCCGTTATCTTATCAGTCCGACCAGCCACATCCGTAGTGGGTGGCTCGTGCCATTTTTGTCTCCACTTCAGCCTCGCAAGGCTTCCATCAACTTTTTGATACTCGGCAATCTCGCGCTTCCAACAATTCTAGGCATCATCCACATCACCTTTCATTCCTGCTGCGGTGTCAGCACATATCCGCAAACATGTCAACACTCGCAGACGAGCTTCTCCAGGACTTTGAAGATTCGGGGTCAGAAGCTGGCGATGACAACCTCCAAGATGAGGCGAACGGCCTGATTGACGCGACTGACGCTGTCGCAAATGGAGGCGGCGCAGATTCGATGGACATTGATGGCGGGGAGTCTGACAACGATGATTCCGACCTTGCCTCAGGAATACTGGGAGGAACGGACGAAACGAAAGCCAAAGTCGAGAAGATGGAACTGGGCGGCGTCGATGACGTCCGAAGCGTGGCCAGTCTGATGCAGACGCTGGAGCCCGTGCTACAGGTATGTTCCCAAGCTCTTGCTGCTTTTGCTGCGGGCATGACGTTTACGTTCTTCCCCTCGAGACATAGCCCTGACGAATCGACTCAACTGCAGAAAATCGAAACTTTCAAATCGCAGGCCGCAACGATACGGGTCTTGGGCAACATCGAGGATCACCCCGAGTATCACCTCCTGACGCAGTCGAACAGCCTGTCGACCCTCATCGACGGCGAAATCATGCTTGTCCACAAGTACATCCGCGATCATTACTCAGCTCGATTCCCGGAGCTGGAAACCCTCATCAACAACCCTCTGGAATACGCAAAGGTAGTGGCTATCCTGGGCAACGGTCCTCTGGACTCGGAAAACATCAAAAGACTGCAGACATCCACGGACAATGTTCTCAGGGCATCTCTCAAGTCGGTCCTGGACGGTCCGTCGCTCATGATTGTCACCATCGAGGCAACCACCAGCAAGGGTCGTGATATGAGCCCGGTCGAGCTGGCGAGGGTGACCAGGGCCTGCGAGATGCTGCTGGCTCTCGACAAGGCGAAGAGAACCCTGACGGACTATGTGCAGTCGCGCATGAACCTCTTCGCCCCAAACCTGACGACCCTGATCGGATCGCTTACTGCAGCTCAACTTCTCAACGCGGCCGGAGGACTTACGGGGCTTTCGAAGACGCCGGCATGCAACATCGCAGCATGGGGTTCCAAGAAGGGTGCCAACGCGGCTGGACTGGCAACCAATATCGGCGTGCGGCAACAAGGATACCTCTATCACTCACCAATCGTGCAGGGTATTCCCAACGACCTCAAGCGACAGGCAATGAGGATCGTGTCAGCAAAGCTGGTCCTTGCCGCCAGAGTCGACCGGATTCATTCCAGCCCAGACGGCGCCACTGGAGAGGAGCTCAAGTCACAATGCTTGGAGCGCCTCGACAAACTTACCGAGCCACCCCCGAACAAGGGCGGAAGGGCTCTCCCGGTCCCCGACGACAAGCCCGCGCGGAAGAGGGGTGGCAGACGGGCCAGAAAGGCCAAGGAGGCAACAGCCATGACAGAACTACGAAAGGCCCAGAACCGCATGGCCTTTGGCAAGGAGGAGAAGGAGATCGGCTACGGCACGGGTGAAGGCACCGCGGGCATGGGCATGATTGGACAGTCCACAGACGGCAAGATTCGGAATCTCCAGGTCGACCAGCGCACGAGGGCCAAGCTCAGCGCCAAGAACAAGGGTTGGGGTGGCGCAACCTCCCTCAACGGCTCCGCATCTTCGCTACGAGGCTTCGGCCAAGCTGGCGCCTCCAACATGGACCTGCGGGGCAAGGGTCTACGGACGTCGGGCGTGGGCAGCTCCATGCCCGGCGCGGCTGGCGCTGGCACCATGTCTTCGCTCGCCTTCACGCCGGTTCAGGGCCTCGAGCTCGTGGACCCCAAGATGCAGGCCGAGCTCAGTCGCAAGAGGAAGGTAGAGGAGGACCGGTGGTTCAAGGGCGGCACGTTCACACAGGTTGGAGGTGGCAACGACGGCTTCAAGAAACCTGACCTTCCTCCCAACAAGAAGGTTGACACCGGCGCGGGAAAGATGGGACCGCCCCCTCCCCCGCCGCGGAGGGCATGATGGACAGCAGGCTAGAGGTCGACCCCTTCATCTGAAGGTTGGCCGGACCTGCTAGTGTATTGTTTCCCAGTTGCATTTCTGAGGGTCAGGAGGGAGGAGGCAGCGAGGCGTTTTTGGAATTATCTCGGTCATTTGTCTCCCATGGCGGAGCATGGCAGGTCTGGAGCTTCGTGGCGACGACCGTGGCAACCAGGCGAGAGGCAGTGTGTGTAAGGCTAAGAGGTAGTCAAACGGCATGGAATTCGGCACAAGCCCGTCATCTCAGTTCATTGGCGGAGATGGGGAAATGGGAAACTCGGTCTCAATATGGCTTTACAAAACTTGGACTTTACACAAACTACCCCTCCCCCCAAGACATCAGCTGGTTTTCGGCAATTACGCAGACCTGTAAATGCCGTGATGGTTGTCCTTCGTCGCAACTCGTAATCCAAGGGTTGTCCCGAAGCCGAACGCCATACCAATGACAGCAATAGAAAACTCGTCTAGTCGTCCCCTCCAAGGGGCCGCCTTGCAAGCTCGAGCACTAGCCTTCGGGTGTGAACACGCGGTCCCTGGAGGGTTACTACTACCACACGAGCCTCGTACTAGTAAAGTGTGTAATAAACAAACTGATCGGGAAGTCAAGTTGCCAGGTTTTTGGTCATGGGATTCACAAGTTCTGAGTAGCAGTCAGACTGGTGATCCTAGTCGGCCGTGTCCTCAGCGCTATACATGATATTGGGAGAAGCCAGTGGCACTGCATTTGCCTAGTTCATTGTGTAAACCAGCAACACCAAGGCTACCGGCGACAGCCGTATCAAGAAGGTCAGGAGCAAGCAACAGGCAGCAAATACGCGTACCTAGCGGCGAGACCAAAGCACAGGACGTGGCTGATGGGGGCCCTCGTCAGCCACGGTTGTTGGGGATCATCATCCTGCATATTGAGGGGGTGGTAGCCAGTAGCATTCAACCTCGCTTTCGCCCCTCAATTGCCTAACCGCTTCACACACACATGATGCGAGCAGGAGGTTGACCGGTGTGGGCAGCAGAGGCAGGAGACAGCCTGCGGATGTTCGTTTCCCAGTTGTCCGATGTGGTGCTATTGCCTGCTTTAGAGTTCAGCAAGCGCAGCAGGGTCTCCTGGTCCCCGCCGCTTGTACGTGCGTGTCAGGGGGTGAGCATCAAAATGGTGGTTGGGAGAGTAACGCGGCTCCCTAATTGAGCGAGATGCAGGGACCGGAAGCCATTCCGATGACCTGGATATTGTCCGAGTATGACAGGTTGCACCTGGGGGGCGGCCTTCGTCCCAGGGCAATCGCCGCTTCCCGCTAGCAGTATGGCACCGACGAAAGCCGGGCGGGAGGGGTTTGTTGATGTTGACCATTACTTACAAACTCCGCCAGTGTTGCGGTAGCCTGAAGAGGACTGGGGGCGAGGCCGGCCGAAGGGACCGGCCGATTGTTCATGGAAACTCAATTGCAAGCCATGGGGAACCTTTCCGTGTCGGTCGTTTGCGCGGGAGGTCTCATTGGCGCAGGAACGAGATGAGGGGCCGAATATTCGTGCGCTTCAAGGTTTGGTTGCTGGTGTGTGCCTGTGTCTCACGGACTCACCCGGAACCCAAGAACGTGGTCAACAACCAGCGCCGGTCCAGGCTTGCCAGGCTCGATGTGCGGCCCGTGGACTTGCACTGCAATCGTTTAGTGATCATCTCGTGTGGCACGGCTCGTCGAGTTGACAAAGGACAACGCAAGTTCCGGAAATACACGTCGAGGCTGGAGCAAGCTGTCGCTGCCTTCAACGACAGAGTAACAAGCTGCTCGAGAAGGCTGTGGAGGGGTTGGCCGTCGGAGGCGGCTCCATCTCCGTAATCGCAGCAGGTATTCAGGGTCCGCCGTGGGGCGACGACTCCAGATTATATTATCAGGAGGGGCGAGTGTCATAAGGGTGACGTCAACCAGCTGTCTGAATTAACGAACAATGAGGGGATCCTCACGTCAAGAGGCGATCAATTGCTGGTGTCGGCAAGCTTCTGTATCAATTGTGAAGCGATGCGGCGGTTTCCCCGGGCTTTGCCCTCCAGATGATGGGTGAGATCGACGTCCCAGGCACCTGACGAGCACTCGTTTCCTGTAAGCCCCAGCTGGTGATCTCGTGGCTCGGAGTCGACGCGACGCTGCTTACTGAGGTGTTCCTCTGCCGACGAGGTTGACCGATGGAGGCGGGCGGGGTGGGTGGAACGGTAAGGTTTCGACGGGAAGGGAGGGTCGTCGGATACCGGGCGCCCTCGCTCCCCAATTCCGGTCAAGCTCCATGCTAGGCGCGCTCGACCAGGGGACCTTTTGACAAAATCTCACGGTGAGAAGGCGTCGTTGGCTCGCCTCGCAACCCTACCGATCATTTCCGTAGCGCCACGGTTCAAGCGCGCGTCGTGGTGCGCTCTTGCATCCCACGCAAGACCTTGCAGTTGTTGTTTGGTGGTGGTGTGGCGGTCCAGTTTGTGGTCGTAGTGCTGAGGTCCACCGGGGAGTGATGGCCAAGCAGTCAATGCCACTGGCAGAGGGCCAAAGGGGGGGCGTGTGCCCAGGGTGGCCGAGCCCGCATCAGCCGTTTTCAAAGGTCTGGACCGTTGAGAGACCAGGGGGTAGAGACTCCAAGGGAGGGGCACGGGCAATCATGACGTAGGTATGAGAGAAGGGGTGAGCAGGGTAGCCAGAGGTCAAACATCGTCGGTATATACTCCGGTCCAGATATATCGAGTAGAACTGGATGAGAAGAAGTGTTTCCGACACTGTCGAGAAGATGATAGCCATGATCGAACGTGGAGCTCAAGACAACGCGTCGAAGCCTGGGGTAGCAGAAAAAAAGGGTCCTTCACGCGTCCCTGCAGGGATCCGTTCGGAGAGGTGGAGGAGGGTGGCTTGGTGTGGTGCCCTTGACTGGATGATGTGATGTGCTCGACCCTTTCTTCTCCGAGTCCCACAGCCGGGGTTCATCCAGGCACAGGCCACAGGGCCCGGAGCAGGCGGTCCAGTCCATTCCCTCCCCTCCTCCCGCGTTGTGGTTGTAGACCCTGGATATTAGAAAGCAAGCAAGACCGTCGGTTAGCACTGATCGCGTTGCATCGCGTCGCATCGTATCGTGTTGTTGCCATCAGCGCCCGCCGTGAATCGCCTCCAACGGGGTCAGTCTTGCGCGGCGCGAGCCTTTCATGCGAAGTTCAGCGGGCCGCTGAGAGCTTGATGAGTCGCCGCATCTGAGGCGGACAGAGTACGGGACAGACTGAAGACATGACGTCAGTCGCTGTCTCACAGGGTGTTTGCGAGGCGCGACGGGAGAGGCCGTGGGGAGGGGAGATTGGGAAGATTCCATCCGGACAAATCGCTCCGGCTGAACAAGAAAGGCATGCGTCCCTGACAATCACAATCGCGATCGCTGGTCTGGCGGGGTGATCTTCTTGGCCGAAGAGGGCGAGCTCAATACGGGCCAAGGGTCTGCCTGCGTCGGAGAAGGGAGCAGCAGAGCACGGGACCGTCTGAAGCAGATATTAGCAGCGAAAACGGGGACGAGGCGGGACGGCGGTAACCGACATCGCCAGAGCTGACGGGCAGTCTGTGGCGGAAAAGGGGCCTTGAGTCTGATCAAGATGGATTCCACTTTCAGGGCTCGCGCATTCGGCTGCAGCGGGTGCTTGAGTGCCGAGTCGGGTCGTCCTGTTTGTTCCCTGATTTCTGCACCTGCGGCAAGTCCGTTCCAGAAATGATCAGAGGCTTGACGGGCGAAACGGGGTTTAGCCACAGCAGAGGATCAGTTCCGTCGGTGTTGGGATCGCGTTTTCTGGTGGTGCATCAGCAGATGGAAGTGGCCGTAGAAATCATAAATCGGCGATGAGAAAGGATGGAACCTAATGGGGAGCAAGGGGGGTGTGAGCAAACCCCGGCAGCTTGACAGGGCTCAACGGGGCGCCCTGTCGCAGAAAAGTCGGTAGGGCGTGGGTGTAGCCTCAAGTGAGGGAAGGGCCGTAACAGTGCCAAGACGTCGGACGCCAGAAGTGGGCACGGTTTATGGGCCCGACAGCGACGGGGCAAGGGAAGACGCCGCGGGGGCCAGGGGTCCCAGGCTTCCAGCCTCAGCTCTGCTCTCTGTGACGGGCGGCGCAACGGGAGAGGGGAGGGGGAAAACAATCAGGGGGCCTCCCCGGTCCCGAGATCACTAGCCACACCCAGGGCGGCTCGAAAAGTTGGGGGAAGCTGCTGGGGTGGGGTAGGCAAGACAGGTCGTGCAGCCAAAGAGGGACAGCCTGGTGGGGCGACGCTAGAGCAGTATCCCGATCCTCTGCCATTTCCACGATGAAAGCCTCGAGTCTTGGGAGCACTAGCAAAGAACCAAAAGGCCCTTCGCCCCGGCCTTCGTGCCCCCTGGACCCCTTATTTTGCAAGAACTTGTCCTCGGCACCAGGTA
The DNA here is from genome assembly GCA_014635975.1 of Plectosphaerella sp. P0831. Classification (NCBI taxonomy): domain Eukaryota; kingdom Fungi; phylum Ascomycota; class Sordariomycetes; order Glomerellales; family Plectosphaerellaceae; genus Plectosphaerella; species Plectosphaerella sp. P0831. Next base: position 435 of record JACAFV010000149.1, on the reverse strand, counting down.
TCACCACGAAACCACGACGTCATCCGAATCGGCGGCACCACACATCAGGGATTCAGACAAGACCCCTCTCTTCTCGCAAGAAGCGGGTGCTGTTGCTGGTTCAGCTAGCTCCTCCCCGGGTCGCCGTCCCCGGACACTGGCCGGCCTCCCCCCCACTTTTTCCCATGCATGCCCACCCCCTCCCTCCCTCCCTTTTTTTCTCTGGCCGCCCGGCAGGCAATATCGCCGCTTGCCTTTGGTTGCAGGGCCGCTTGGCTGGCACTCTGTGATATTGGTTCTTCGTCCTGTGGCGCACACACTTTTTTGCGGAGACGCCAGCACACTGCAACGAGAATCGTGTTTGAAATGCCATGTTCGTTTCGGCCCAGCCCAAGTTTGCAGGCGCCAGCGGGGGGACGACGCGACCGGCGCCTGCTGATTGACCGGCCAGGCGGG
>JACAFV010000148.1:34243-78719 GCA_014635975.1 Plectosphaerella sp. P0831 | reverse complement strand
TTTCCCACACACCCTCACCACAACCACATCCAAACCCACACAGACGTCAACATGTCCACCAGCAAGCTCTGGGTCAAGTCCCGGGAGGAGGTCGTCTTCCCCGTTGAGCGCGCGATCGCCGAACGCTCTGTACTCATCAAGGACATGCTCGGTGACATTGGTGACGACGACATCAGCGAGTCGAACCCCATCCCTATTGAGAACGTGAGTCTACAGTCTTCCTCCCCCCACCCCCCGATTGAAATCATGCTGACGAGTCCCTCTCCCCGCGCAGGTCAGCGAGGCGGTCCTCCGCAAGGTCATCGAGTGGTGCGAGCACCACAAGAACGACCCCATCCAGAGCGACGAGAACGACAGCGACGCCCGCAAGAAGACCACCGAGATTGATGAGTGGGACCAGAAGTTCATGCAGGTCGACCAGGAGATGCTCTTCGAGATCATCCTCGTACGTTGCCCTCCCACCCCCCCGCATCCTGTCGCAAACCCCGCTGACTCCCACCTCTAGGCTGCCAACTATCTCGACATCAAGGCCCTCCTCGACGTCGGCTGCAAGACTGTCGCCAACATGATCAAGGGCAAGTCTCCCGACGAGATCCGCAAGACCTTCAACATCACCAACGACTTCACCCCCGAGGAGGAGGAGCAGATCCGCCGCGAGAACGAGTGGGCCGAGGACCGGTAAATTGGGCAAGCTGGTTGAGGTTTGGCATGGAGCCGACGTCGCGACTACGAGGAGTCGGCTGGCAGGCGGATTTGTTTTCCCCCGAGCGGTCCGGCCAAGTCGCTGGGCCGATACGCATGATGGGCGTTTAGGGTTGAGTCCTTTCGAGATGGCCATGGGGCGGCTCTCCGGCAGGACATGAGTGTCATTTTGATATTCGAGAAGCACGCATACCTCCCTAGTCTCTGCTACGCACACAGCATACACGCAAGAGACGAACCACCCCCCGAGGCAGGTCGCAGGGCTTTATTTGCTTATTCAACCGTTCTCCACGCACCTGATGACAAGTGTACATGGCCACCAAGTGATGCTGCTAGTTTGTGATGATGCATAGTGAATGTGTTGGGGGCAGATTCTGCCACGAGGCGTCGGTATGACTCTGACGGTGGATGTGGATGCAGGAGGCGTCGAAAGAGGCGGCAAGCTCTTCCCCGCGTAAGATCCCCGATCCGAGGCCTAAAATGACACAGCTGGCGGAGAACGTCATACTCGCAAAGCCTAGAATTTAAGCTGGCAGCAGGGACGAGGGGAACTCCAGACAGACAGACGTCTCACCCTCCACAATCACATCACCGCCTTCACATGACACTCCCTTCACATGGAGACCTCCCCGCAAGCGTGACAAAAGGGCATTCTCACATCCCAACTCCCCACAGTCGTGACATCAAGGCATTTTTGCATTCCTTTCCCTATGGTCGTGAGACGCAATACGTAGAGCCTAGCCAGGCATCCGGGCCAACATCGGACCCTCCCGTTCCCATGCTCCTCCAACCGAAATGACAACGTCCCTCAGTGGCCTGAGAGCCGTCCTCCTCGCCGTTTGCTGTGAAATGCAAGCCACTGCTCCAAAGAGTCCGTCCAATCCTGCCTTTTTTCTGTTTCTCCGTTCCTGAATCGTCGAGCGGCGGCATTGTGCGTCGAGAGGGCGAAGAAGTAGTGGTGTTTGACTCCTGGGAGGTGGAGGAGGTAGAGAGAAAAAAGGATGAGAAAACGCCGGGGGGTATGCTGGACTGATGGTGGGAGGGTTGGCGGACGGTGAGGATGAGGTTGTGGGCGAGACGCTTAGATGCCGATGCGGGTCTTGCGCCAGTGCCTCCTCTTGGCGTTGTACCTGTGGTGGCAGAGTCAGTAATTTGAGCTTGGAGTGTGGTGTTGCGCATTGCCAGGCCGGTCGTTCTGCGTCGCCTTTCCTGCCGGTCTTCTTCGAGGGTTGTTCGTCGGGTCGCGGCAGGACGGGAAACGGAGGCGCCGGTCGGGCAAATGTCGAGGGCTTCGTCGTACCTGATGGTGTTACCGGTGCGGAGGCGAATCCACTGGGGGATGGGCCTGTTCTGCTTGCCAGCCTTGGCCAGCTTCACCTTGGTGCGGAAAGTCTTGTGGCTCTGGGGGAATCGTCACGTTAGCATTTGTTCAAGGCTGGTGTCTGCTGGTTCGTCTTCGTTGTCGTCGTCGGTCGCCGGCCAAATCGCAGAATCGCCACCCCTCAAACATCTCCCCCTCCTCTTTTCTTCCCCGGGCGGCAACAGCGTCGTCGTCGATGGCGATATTCTGTATTCCGGGACCGATTTCGATTGTTTCATTCGAGTAGGAGGCGGCAACATACCGGCATGATGACTGCTGTTGCGGATCAATCTGCAGAGGTGTGGTGATGCGTGATCGTACTACGGGATGGAAGATTGTGCTAATTCTTCGGCCTCTCTGGATTTGGAGAGGGTTAGCGAGCCCTTCTCACAGAGGGGAATTTTCTGATTGGCTCAAGCCACGGGTGCACGTGAGCTGACTAAGGTGAGGCTGATGGCATCCCTGCGCCGCCCGCCTGCCCCGGCCAATTGAGCCGAGCATGTGGGGCAGGTGACATGCCGAGAACTCGTCTGCTGCGGCGCTGCTCGAGCATCACAACCAGCAAGTTGCACATCCATGGATCGATTCGCTGATCTGAAGAGATTTCACTATGGAGAGCTACTTCTACATCGGACAAGCAAATGCTTTGCATATGCTTTGCGTATTCTTTTGACGACTGCTTTACTTCTCAAGACAACATACGCCTGGCGGCGTTGCCTCGATATCTCCGCGACGCGCTGTATGGGCTGACACACGCCTTCCTGCCATACCCATGGTAGTTCAGACACCCTGGCGTGCGACACCAGTATACGCCAAAGCTCTCTTCATCGTCCATCAGGTTGTACGACTCGGGATCCAGAGCCTGGCACCATGCCGTCGTCATGCACCCTGGCGCAGGGGTTTGCGTGATTCCAGCTACCGTTATCGACCGGCTGTACTTGACCGACAAGCAGCGTTCATGGGTACATGGGTCGATCTTGATGCTGATCAGCGAGGTCTCGCCATATTCGGTACCAGTGGTCTGAATCACGGTGTGGTGAGCGTTCTTCGACGCCATGAGGGATGAGGCCTCCTGGTTCGTTGGTGTTGCCAAAGTTGGACGGAGAGCGTCCAGATGGCATTGTGGATTGAGCCGGCAGCTTTCTGCATCGAGGTCTTCCGGAGACGCGAGATGACAACCTCGTAAGATCTCTTGTCCCTCTAGAGGAAGACAGTCGCATCGGTTGGGGTCGAGACAGCCCATCTCCGGCAGCTTGCCTGGGGCCATCTCGGGAGCGAGGTACTGTGCCACAGACTCGCGGAAGGGCTGCAGTTGTCGACGCAGAGCAGCGGGGCCTTGTTGACTTCCTTCTGGGCTGTCGATTTGCAAATGTCCCTCCCACTCGAGAACCACGTGGAAAATCCTGCCGGAGCTGTGTCTTCGAATATTGACGCGTGGTCGAAGGGCCCAATCTGATGCCGCGCTGGACCCGTGATTCTGCGGGAGATGGCTCTCGTGGTCGCAGTGGAAGAGCTCGACCGCTGGTGGTACGTGGCCATCGGGGATTTGCATCTGTACCATTTGCACCACTCGGCCCGACACGTCATCCCAGGTTATGACTTTGTGACTGCACAGTCGGACATGGCCCTCCCGCCCGATGCAGATTCGTTTGCCACGTGTGGATCGTTGCTTCTTCGAGAACAGAGCTCTGAGGTGGTGTGCGCTGCACCCGTTGCAGAACAGACCACGACTCGGTCCTATGAGGTTTGTCATTTGCTCCCCCCACAACTCTTGCATTCGCTTGCTGCGACAGTCTTCGCAGAATCCTTCGATATCACGGGCAAGACGCCGGTCGTGTTCCTGGCAGAGGTTACGAGACAAACTGTCTGGTGAGGTTTGTAGCCAGTGTTGCCCTGATACATGATCGGTAAGATGTTTGAGGCCTTGTGTCGAGCTGAACTCCTTGGAGCAGTACACCCGCAAGAACAGCCTTGATGCCCCTCTGAGGCATTGCATGCTGGATATGTCGAGATGACTCATGACCATGAGGAGCAGCTCCTCGGGTATCTTCTGAAGTCTGCTACACTTCATGTTATGGTACGCTGCTGCCACTAGAGGATCCATGTCGGGGTGCTCGTCTCTGTTGCATTTCGCAGGAAGAAGAGCAACTCCTGTGAGCGTTCCAAGTGCCCGGGGGACTGAGAGATCGCTATGGTGTATTGGGGCGAGTCCACAGTCTGTTGGCCGTGGTAGGTGAAACCATTGCTTCGAGTTGCCCTGGTAGAGCTGTGGCAGGCAGTCCTGTTGCGGCAGGATAAGTCCAGACTGTCTGAGCGGTGGCGTGCAGATAGAAGAACTTGTTGGCCATGATGTAAGACTGGGTTGTCAGTTTGAATAAGTCTGCGGGCTGTGGGAGTCTCAGTCAGTGCAGGTGAAGCTTCTCGACGTCGGAGGGAAAGGAAGTGGTAAGTTTGAACATCAGGATGATCAATGAGTGATTGAATCAATATTCTCGATTGCCCGACATAAGAAGACATTGCAAATCTTGCAACATGACAGCTTCAAGCCACCACCAGAGGGCACACATTCTGCTCTGAGGTGCCTAATGGCGGCGCCCGATCCAAGGCCTCAAATGCCCTGAGCCGTTGACACTTGCGATTGTGCTGAATCATTGCGAGAAGCTGAATTTGATCTTGGGAATGTTCCGCCAGCGAGGCATAGATGGGAAGTCAGGCCTTGCGCCGACATGGTCGACGATCTGGCCGTGTCCGACGTGATGCGCTCGAGTTGAAGTTGAAAGTCTCAAGTCGAGGCCACTCTGCCACGCGCCTCCTGCAGTCAAGCCACAGGTCGTGGCTCAGGCGCTAGGTAGGCCCGGCAGCGTGACCCGACCGCCTCTTCCATGTGACCTGTCGCGGCAAATCCCTGGGACCGTTGGTCGAGACGTGGACCCCAGTCAGGGCCGGACCTGGACCTGGACCGGACCTCCACTCCACTGTCCGACGCCTCGAGGCGCATGGACACGGGTCCTGTCTGCTGGGACTTTGGCTTGGAAAGGGGAGGGAGCCGAGGACCGCATTTCTAATGACTGCCCCGGCCTTTTCGCCACGATAAACCACAACAACAAGCAACCAACCACAAAGATCACGCTCTCCCTGTCCAGCCTTGTCCTGTCTCGTCCAGGCGGCCTAGTGTTATTCACGCCTCATCAGTCCGCTCCGCTTCATTGTGTCCGGTCTTTCTTGTGCTCTTTCTCCGTAAAATACCCAGCCCTGCGGCCCTCCGACCCGGCGAAACTCCCCCGACGATCATCTACCCCCCCATCCAACGACAAAGCACCTACCTCGATTACCCAAGCGTAAACGACTCGCGACTCGTCTCGAAACATACACCGATCTCCTTGAGCTGATCGACGCCGATCCCGACACGTCAATCCTCCGAGAGCAACCAGGGCTGCGCTGCCACGTTGCGACGACACCTCGCACCCTCTTTCCAGTACACACGACGCCTTCGCGCGAAACAGATTCAAGATGGGCCAGAGCATGTCATGGCTGTCTGGCCTCATGTGGTCAAAGAAGGAGATCAGGATCCTGATTCTGGGACTGGTATGGGCGACGTCACGCGCGCAGACGAAGGATCACGACTAAGCTTTTGTTAATAGGATAACGCTGGCAAGACGACTCTTCTCTACCGGTTGAAGGTTCGACTCTGCCATACCGCACCCGCGCTCGAAGCAACGCTGACATCTCTCTCCTCCAGGTGGGCGAGGTTGTCACCACCATTCCCACGATAGGCTTCAACGTTGAATCCGTCACCTACAAGAATCTTAACTTCAACGTCTGGGTACGTCATCCTGCGCCCTTGACACACCGACATCCAGCTAACATGCTCTCCCACAGGACCTCGGTGGCCAGACCTCGATCCGCCCCTACTGGCGCTGCTACTACGCCAACACGGCCGCCGTCATCTTCGTCGTCGACTCCACCGATATCGAGCGCCTGCAGACCGCCGCCGACGAACTGTCGGCCATGCTGAACGAGGACGAGCTCAAGGACGCTGCACTGCTGGTATTTGCGAACAAGCAGGACCAGCCTGGCGCAAAGGGTGCAGGTGACATTTCCGAGGCCCTGCGGCTGGGCGAGCTGCGGGACCGTAACTGGAGCATCATGGCTTGTTCCGCCGTTGACGGCAGCGGCGTCAACGAGGGCATGGACTGGCTTGTGGTATGTTTTTGCAACTGTCGATCTAAATACTTCCATACTGACCTTGGGCAGCAAACCGTCAACCAGGAGGCGTGAGCGAGCACCGGCGCGTCTTGATGAAATGTACAACAACGACACGGGAGAAGGAGCATCGCGGCGGGCACGTCGAGTCTCAAGGCTATCGGGTCGGCCGGGGGAGGCCTCGGCAGACCTTTACTACATACCTAATACCAAACAGCGGGGAGGTCAGGGCCGCCAGAGAGTTCCCCCTCCCCGCGTCATGTTCTACGACGCCTGGCGCACTCTCGGAAGTTGGAGCTTATTGCTTATCAAGATGGCTGTGATATTTTCATTCGCTGGTGGCTAATATCTAAGTGCTAGTCTGTTCTGCTGCGTTCAGGCCAAGAGGAAAACGACGATCCAGGACACTGCCCATGCGAACGCCGTAGAGGGACGGATGGGAGGTTCCTTGACGGCGGTGCTCGCGTCTGTTGGCGACGGAGTCTGCGGAGGGGAACCTGTCCCGTCTCCCGTATCCAGAGGGGTGCTCGTCTCTGTGCTGCTGTTCGCTGTCCCGCTTGGGGTGAGTATGCTGCTGGACACTGCAATCGTTAGCCTGACGCTGTGCGCCTCGAATCTTGCGGGGTACTTACCAGTCTGTTCTGGTTCACCCGTCGTCGTCGTTTCTGGAGCGGCCGGCAGGGTAAAGTCCGGGGCTGTAGTCGGAAGTTCCTGGTCACCGGGGGTGCCTAGAGTCGTTGGACCCGCGCCGCAGTTCAGAGGCGGAGGTGCGCAGATGCTGCCCTTGGGACATGAGTGGGAGCCGCCATTGCAGCATACTGCGTCCAAGGCGACGCACGCCTCACCGCAGGTAGTGAGGCCCTCAGGACACACGGGGGTGCCGTCCTTGAGCCGGCTGGGTAGGCAGGTCCCATCGTTCTGACAGCGCCAAGCGACAGGGCAAGCGGCGTGGATGGTGCCAGAGGAGGTTGCGAACTCGCAACAGGTGCGAGCGGGGGGAATGCACTCGTTTCCGCAGGGCGTGTTGCCTGCAGCGCAGGGGACGATCTCCCTGCTGTAGGCGGCTCCGAGGAGGGAGACCGCCACCCAGATCTTCTTGAGTATCATGTCGTTTGTGAATGGTTGGTTGATTGTATTCGTGGGTAAGTATTGGAAGATATTTTCGAGGAACAAAAGGGCTATTCTTGAGATCCCTCCTGGCCCTCGCGAGAATTAAATAGAGCGGCACGGGGGCCAACAGACTCAGTCTCTGGCCGGTGAGACGGCTGCCGGCCGCTCGGGGTGATTCAAGGGGTCACTCGAGGCGGGAGGGCGTCACGGGTGGGGGGCGATACAGCGGCTACTTCAGGGTCGGACGGACCCGGGCGACGTGATATTTGCTCTCCCGCCGGCGAGAGAGTGGGTGCTTCACGGGCTGCGGCGGCATGTTTCACGGCATGGGCGGGGGGATATGATGCAGTAGGCGAGCGATGTTTGTCATGGCGAGGGGTTTCTGGATATTCTGGCTAGGGGATGAGCTTCGAGTTGACTCTACGAGTCTTTTTTTGATAGGCTTGTGATACAAGCGGCGAGTCTCTGCCCTATTCACCAATGCCGGCGGCCGTGATGATGTGGAAATACGCTCATAGTGTTAAGGTGAGCAATATTGTCCCTGAGACTGCTAGTACGTTAGGCCACCCCGTCAGCACGATGCACCCAGCGACGGATCCTCGACAACGAGTGGTACAGAGGCGACTTCGCGCAGCCCAAGCACGATGTTACGGCCGCAGCCTGCAAATATATAGGTATTCGTAGTCGGGTGCTCGACATTAATGAAGTCCTTTTTACCTACTGACCTGTCCATTGGCTTGCCTGCGATTTGTTCATTGACTGTACCGGTCGATTGAATGAACTGGTCCATTGACTGTGCTGGTCGATCGACTGCAGAGGTCATTTCACCTGTCACATTTTGGACCTATCTATATTTTCGTAAGAGATGGTAGCAGTTCCAATGTTGCACGAGCCTGCGTCATGGTGTGTGATGGAATGACACACTTGTGAATGCCATCTAACTAAACATATCGACGCCTGGTAGCCTCTTTCTTCAGCATCTCCACGATCTGCACTCTGCAACAGCTAATATCTACGCAATGTTGTCGTAGACCCCCTTGATGACGGCACCCAAGGAGTCCCCAAGAACTGCATGTGCCCCCGAGCCCCGAAGAGTATCCACAACCTCGAGCCTGCGTCTCTTTGCCGCCGCCGGTGAAGAACTAACGCCCTGCGCGGTGACATCGGCGCCTCTTCCCTGCAGCACATGACCGTGGCCCGAGACGGCTTGCAAAGCGTCACCAAAGCGGCCGCTCCCTGTGGTAGCGTCCGCACCCCGTTCCAGAAGCAGCTCCACGACGTCGGCGTAGCCTCGTGACGATGCGGTGGCCAGAGGAGTGCCTTCGTCGCGGTACGCCTCGTCAATGCGTGCCCCCTCGTCCAACAGCCGTTCCGCGATGTTTCTGCGGCCGGTGCTCGATGCGTTCCATAGAGGGTTGCCGGCATTGACGTCCGCCCCATTTGCCAAGAGCAGCTCCACGATGTCGGCGTAGCCTTGTGACGATGCCATGGCCAGCGCGGTGTTGTCTCTATATATGCTGAGCGGCATGTTAACGTTCGCCCCCATCTTCAAGAGAAACGTTACAGCGTCGGCGTGACCAAACAACGAGGCAGCCTGCAGGGCATTGCCCCAACGACCACCTGGCCCGTTAACGTCTGCCCCCTTGGCCACGAGCAGCTTCGTGACGTCGAGTTTTCCTAGCATTGAGGCGGCGGCGAGGGCAGTGCCGTAATGTCCACCCACTGCGTTAACGTCCGCCCCCTTTTCCAGGAGAAGGTACATGAGAGCGGAGTGGTTTCTGCGTATGGCCGCTTGAAGTGCGTTTCCATAAATACCACCCTTTGCGTTGACGTCTGCCTCCTTCTCCAGGAGCAGTCTCACAATGTCAATGTGCCCCCCGCGCGAAGCCGCCTGAAGTGCGTTTCCGTATTCGCCGCCGTGTGCGTTGATGTCCGCCCCTTTCTCCAGCAAAATCTGGACAAGATGGAGGTGACCACCGAAGGAGGCAGCCTGTAGCGCATTGTTGCAATGTCCACCCTTTGCATTGACGTTGAACCCCCCTCGCATCATCTCTTGCGCTACCCTCGTCAGGCCCCCAAGGCAGGCATAGTAGAATCTGGGTCCCTTCGGAGGGTAAAGCACAGCAGGCATGCGACTTCCCATGTCAGCTTGATGCAAGAGGCCCCATCGCTGGAAAGTCTCTTCTTCTTCGATGAAAGCGAGCGACGCCTGAAAGACCTCGTCGCAACTCTGCGAGGAAGCAGCATGGCTCGTCCATATCTCCGCCGCCAGTTTCGCAAAGGGGTAGTCAACCTGAATGGTGTCACGATCACCAGAAGCGTCCCGTAGATACGTCAGGCAAGTCTTGGTGATGGCAACGCTGCTCGAAAAGGGCTGAAACCGCTCCAATGTGCGGAGATATTCCTTCACCGAAAAGTGAGCGAGATGCAGCTCTTTCCGGTGGCTGAGCTGAGAGGACGACCGGACTTCAATGATGGACACCAGGCTCGGGCAAAAGTAGAGCACATCATTCTCCCCGAATACTCTGTTGTCCCTGTCAAAGCCCGGCCGTTGTGTTCCGATGTCCGTAGCAAGAATCTCGATAGCCTCATCCACTAGTAGAGGTCGTACTGTGTGGACGAGAAAATGCAAAAGGCGCATGGCATCGTCTTGACTACTCTTCGGGATCTTGGAGAGCATCATCTCATACGTCTCCTTCAGATCCGTCGGCAGGTGTTCAAGCGAGTCTCGGATCCTTCTGGGGCTTCTGCATTCGGCAAGACTATTGACCTGGCAGGCGGCCCATCTGAATCTACGGCAAATGTCAGCGAGCAGTGGAAAAACGGCATGGTCCGGACGTATACACGTACACCCCCTCGGCCCCGCCCCCAACTTTTGTCACGATCTGTTCGATGAGGTCTTGCGGGAGTTGTTTCTCTTGAAACTCCCATCTTTCCGCGAGCTGCCCTGTGACATACGCCCGGATGTCGGTGTCGATCGCCTCCTTGTCGAGCGAAATCCAACTTTCTTTCCTCATGATGAGATCGAATCGCACCCGAAACTCTGGTTCGGGGCGGGCTGTGCAAAGCAGCTTCACGTGGCCCAGATCCGGTCTGGATGTAACGTCTACCATCCAGTCGAGGAGCTCACGTCTGCTTGCCGACTCGTCCAATGCGTCTAGGATAACAAAGGCGACAGTGCTGGCGGCGAGCATGTCGCATACGACATCCGAGATGGCCTTCGTCGCAGGCTCGCGCCTACCGTCCTCGTGGTTCTTGAACAAGTCGTCCAGTGGTTTTGCACTAGTCGTCGTTCCATGGTATAGTTGAACAGCCAGAGACCGAAGCATTCCATCCAAAGTCTGTTTTCGCGTGTCGCCAAAATCGAAGAAGAAACTGAAAGCCGGTCCATGTCCGTTTTGGGCGAGGTGGTCCAGCACCGTTGTGCTGAGAACCGTCTTGCCGCATCCAGCAACCCCGTGTAGCCACAAATACCGGCGTGACCCGGTACACCACGACTTGAACACGGGATGCTCCAAGAGCCACATGCCAGTTCCCTCGTGACGGAGCTTCCTCGCTTGGTTCTCATTACTTGACGGGTCGGGGGGTTGAAGCCAAGATATGATCTTGTCTGCGTGGCGTTCGGATGTATGCTTCAAAGTTAGAGCCTCTGTTGACCGTACTATCTGCCCCAAGCCATCGAGTTTGTCATCCACTAGATAGAGGTAAGAGATCAGAAACGTTCGACGGAGTGGGCAGACTCACGCTATATAGCGCTTGATCAGTAGACTACTAACTTGACTTGAGGACATCCAGCGCTCGCTCGGTCTCCCGCACCTCCGTCACCGGTACGTATAGTAGGAGCTCTTTCCCATAGGCGGCCGCCGTTGCCGATGCGTACTGCTGCCATCTGTCGTTCTTGTGGGAATCGGCGTAGTCGCAGATGCCTCGGATCACGAGACAAGGAAACGCATTCATAAGCCCGGCCGCCTCCATCTCGAAGCAGAGACAGTCCTCGCCGACGTCTTGAACGATTTGGTCGCGTGCCGCGGCGTCTTTGACGAGCGTGTTCCCTGATGCGATAATGCCATAGTGAATCTCGGGGTCGGCAGAGTCTCGAGCGTCACGTTGGACTTCACCAGTAGAGCCACAGTTCTGGCATCCCGGCCCGGAGACGTGGGCGTACGCAGGCTGGAAGAGACGGTCGTTTTCGGAGCCTTGATGGGCAAAGCCGGGGCCCTTGCTGCTTTTTCTCCCCATCTTGGGATATTTGTTCAGCATCTCCTGCACAAAGTCGGCTACCTTCGAGTCTTCCCGCATGTGGCGAGCCTGGATGCAGCTCAGCGCATTGAGCAATACGTCTGGGGGCGGTCTGAGGAATCCCGTCCGCTCCCGCTTGCCACCGTGCTTTGCTTTGAACAAGTCGTACTGGCAGACCCCTCCTGTCGTCCCATCAGGCTGGCTCACGACGACATCGCCAAGGCGGATGTCTCGGTCGTCGTCCGGTCGTGCGATACCACCGCCTATCCCAACCAAGAGGCCAACACGGATCGAAGGCAGAGAGGCAAGGAGGCTCGATGCAGTCGTCGCAGCCGACGTGACCCCATGGGCCCCGGCCGGGAGAGCGGCGATAACGACGTTGTGCTGTCCCATGCGGCCCCAGGTGTAGACGTTTTTGTCGGTATGATTTTTGCTGAAGCCTGCCGGAGTCGCATGTATCTCGTCGAGCATGGCCTCAGCAGCGGCTCGTTCAATGGGAAGTGCAGCGATCCAGGCGACGGCATAGTTGTCGGGGCTGTCGAGAGCCTGGGGGCTTGTAGGCGCTGTTGACATCCTGTCAAGATCTCTTATGTAATTTCTAAGTTTCTTATGTGAATATTCACGTAAGATCGTAAAAAGAAAAAAAGAATCTATAAGAAAAGTCGGATTTGGTCGAAGACCGTAGGGAGACTACTGGCTTTCCATAGAGAGCCAGGCGATCCGGTTTCGCGACTGGAGCCGGAGCTGGAGGGTTAAAACAGAACATACCCACCGTTGTTCGGCTGTTGGTGGCTTGTGTTTGAACCCCTGAGCGGGCACCAATGGACGCTCGAGTGTAACGCGCGGCAAGTGAGCCCATGGCAAGGCAGCACACCGTTGAGGGTGACAGGTCGTGTATGCCTTGTGCCAAGCAGCCAGCCGAAGGAATGAGGGCCAGGCCCGTGAGAAGGCTCTCATACTGCTTGACTACGTCTGGCCGATCAGCAGCAGCCCAGCTGCATCGTCGAGCGCAGCGCCTACAACAGGCAAAAAGGCCATGCCGAGAGACGACCCATTACCACTAAGACAAGTAAGTACCTTGGTATGCCTGCCCAGTTAGTCTCTCCAAGTCGTTCGCCTGATCAGGAGGGAAGATGTGGGCCTCATACAGATTATTCGCGTTCTCGCCGTCATGGCGGGTATTGAAGGGCTGGCCGGTTCATCTTGGGTGACTGTGGTGGGCAAGGGTCGGTCCCTTTGGAGGTTGTGCAGGGGCACCGTGGGTGCGTGCTGAAAAATTGTGCCAACCTCACTCCCGGGCGCTTTTCCTTGTGTGGCTAGTCTACGAGCCTGTTGTCCCTGCTGTTGGCAGGCTTCGCATGGTCACCTGGCTGCACTTTCCACCCCCCTCACGGCCCTCGATAATCATGCCCTTTCGACGAAGCTTCTCCTCCAACAGCTCTTTGCACGCTTCTCCCGAAAGCAATGCAAATTGGATGCGCTCAGGAAAGCGACTCCGCAGAGGGTTCATACCCAGAAGCTTGTCCATGTCCCTCGTGTACCCCGCGAGGACGATGACCAAATTCCGGGCGTAACACGTCTTCGTCACAGCGTCGACGAGCTCGCCGGTGATCAATTCCCCGGCCGTCGTTCCCACCAGTCGATACGCCTCGTCGATGAAGAGGACTTTGCCCAGGCTCTTCTCGAGCATGTTAGTGACCTTGAGACCCGTCATGTCCAGCAGGTCTCCGACTGAACACTCGACGACCTCGTCTGTTGACAAGAGACACAGATCAAAGTATAGCTGACCGAGCTTCCTGGCCGTCGATGTCTTGCCTGTCCCCGGTGGTCCTTCAAAGACAAAGTTCCACGGCATTTCGGGTCTTGGGTCGAGGCCGCGTCGCTCCATGCCCACCACGGTGTTCTTGTAGTGCTCGAACTTGTCGGTGATGCCGTCAAAGCCGACGAACCTCTTAAAGAGAGCTTCTCGACTACCATCGGCGCTCAACAGGCGGTCCCAACGGGGGTCGATGTCTTGGGGCTCCAGCTCCAAGGGCTTTGGCGACGAGCTCCAGGATGATTGATGGCTGTTGTTGGCGAGATGTCGACGGCGCGCTGTGGTAAGCAGGTTCCCCACGTCGCCTGCGTTGCCGAATTGAGGGTTGATCCTCATCCTTGCCATCACCTGCTTGACCACCTTGAGAGCATCTTGTTGGCTTTTTCCTGGCCAAGGGACTAACAAGCGAGGGGGATCGTCTTTTCTTTGATTGTCTTATAGTGGGTGGGTAGGTAATGATATGGATGAGTGTGTACAGGGTACCTTTTCAGGAAGGTCGAGGTGCTATGTGACACTGCCAGGATGAGCGTCGTTGGGGAGAGGTGAAACAGACTGAATATTAAAAACATTGAAGACACCACTAGCATTTAGCAAAGATATTCCAAAAGAGGTATATGTAGCATGCGGGTGTTCAGTGCGTACCTAATCATAGCTGCCATTGTCTAAGATAGGAAGATTGGTGAGGCTTGGGGGGCACATACAGGACCGGCTGCCTCACAAAACCATGGCCAACCACCTCCCTCAGTGTTGCTACTATTAAAAGTTGCCTTGATTCAACCAAACCAGACTTTCGGTCTAACGGAGTTTCGACCCTTTTGGCACATGCATGCACCTCCCAAATCCCAGCGGGCTGTGCTGCTTACGCCCCAATCCTTCTGCAAGGAGAACCACCCTTGGAAGGCTGAATACATGGGGCCGCTTCGCATCGCGGCATCAAATGCAAAAATTGAAAGCACCCTGAGGTGGTCGGCTAGACAGACTTATGCGAATCGATGGCAAACATAGGTTCCCAGGTGACAAGAAGTGCGATCTCCCCTGTGCTCTGCGGGGCAAAACAGAGGGCCAAAAATACATACAACACCGGGCATTCGCTGGTCGTCACCGACCCAACTACTACTCCAGCCCTCACTGGCTTGACGATGGGAGAGCGGACGGGATCNACATACAACACCGGGCATTCGCTGGTCGTCACCGACCCAACTACTACTCCAGCCCTCACTGGCTTGACGATGGGAGAGCGGACGGGATCCCGTATTCCCCAATGGGTATGGTCGTATGTGTTTGGTCGACTGGTCAGCAGGGCTCAAGGATGGACACCAACGAGCCTGAAGGTGAGGTAGGACGCCTTGGGATTCGATCATATGAAGAAAGCTAGATAGGAAACACCCTGGCCTCGGGTGGCCTTATCATTCGGCATCCTCGTCGTCCTGGCCGTCATTCCTAGCACCCCCAAAGCTATTATATTCCATCTTGCGCCCAAACTGATTATGCTCCTCGTTGTCGCTCTGCTTCACAAGGCTTGCACCCATCGTTTCTAGTGCAGCACCAAAGTGTCTGTACTCCAACACCCTATGCTTCGAATCGTGGACTTGCTGCCCGACGCAGATGGTGGCCGCCGTGACACACACACTTTTGAGATCCGATCCAGTGTAGCCCTCTGTCATGGTAGCCAGCCGTTGTGGGCTGAGTCCCGGGGCGAGCTTCTCTCCCCTGAGCAGGAGGGCAATGATTCCAGCCCGTTGCTCGGCGGTCGGCTTTCCCATGTAAATGTGCTCGGGGGCGCGACGGATGACGGCGGGATCGAGGTCGGTTGGTCTATTGGTGGCGAGAAGGATAAAGGGTGTTTTCTTTCCGGTGCCCAGACCGTCCCATTCCATGAGGAACTGATTGATCATGGCCTTGAAGTATCGACGCTCGCCCTTTTTGCGCTGGCCAAGCATGGCGTCCGCTTCGTCGACGAAAACGATGCAGGGATGCAGCTTGCGCGCCAGTCGAAAGATGGCCTGGACCATCTTCTCGTCGTCGCCGTGGCACTTTTGCCAGACTTCCGCTGTGGAGATGGATATCATGTTGAAGCCAGACTCCTTCGCAAGAGCCTTGGCCAGGAGACTCTTTCCTGTTCCCGGGGGACCATAGAGGATAGCCCAAGTGACCTTGTGGTTGCGCAGGACTCCGACCGAGAAGGCATCTTGTCGTCTCAGCGATCGCGATGTGGCACGTTCAAGCCTGTCTATCACTACGCGAGACGTGGAAATGTCCCCGCAGTTTGCCGCAACGTCATCTGAAGCTGAGGTGAGCCAACCTCGACCTTATTCAACGATGGCGTTGTCAAACTTACCAGTGTTGACGATGCAATCGAGTAACATCTCTTCAAATTGGCCATTTGCCAGCTTCTTCCGATGTCGCAACTTGGTCTTGTGGCTGCTGTTAAATTCGTCCTCCGAGTCGCTCCCCAACCAGTCGTCTTCTGACCAGCTGCTGTCGCTGGTACCACCGCCATCAGAACAGGCATCGTTTAATTCTCCAATTTATTCCCCAGCGGGCCTCTCGTCCTTCGGTCTTCCTCGGGTTATGTCAGCGGTCACCCGCGGCGAGCAGCAAGAAGTTTTGGAGTTGTAGGGGATGTAGTCGCTCCCGTCGTCGCTGTGGGCGCATCTAGCTCCATGGTCGCTGTCTTCCAGACACTGCCTGGGTGGCCGAGACACGCGAATCACCGGTATCAGATGTCTTTGACTCGAATCTTCAACGTCGTTGCCTCCCGTTCCAGAAGACAATCGAAAAGGCGTAGGGCTGCCGTCGCTGCCACTGGCGATTGGAGTTGAACCACCAAAGTCGCTTGCAGATGCATCGGAGAATTCAAGAATATCGTCGTAGGCTTCAACCCCGCATTCAGAGACGGAAGAAAGCATTTTCGCGAGGGGAATGAAGCGCTGGTCGGGTGTCGCGATGGGAGGGACAGATGGGACAGACCCTTGAACCCTGAAGGAGGGGTCGGTCAACCATAGCGATATGTACATCGCACTCGTCCCTAGGTATGGCACCTAGGTAGGGTAAGCCATGTGCTGCATTAGAGAGTGAGGCATGCATGCTCTTGCAGCAGCTGAACCGTTGCCAGCATTCTGTTCCTGATCCTCTTCAGGATCCGCCAGCACTGCCCCCCAGCCCCAGGCGGACTTCCACGCGAGGCCAAGGTCGGCGACTTCAATGGATATCGCAACCTCTCGAAATTGTGTCGCCAGGTCAGGGCCGCGATTGACATCTGTCGCCTGCAGAATGAGTGTATCAACGCCGTCCACTGCAAAAGAATGCGAAACCCACGCAATTTGGCCATCATCATTCAGAGAGTTCAGAATACCTCAGACATCGAAAGTGTCGGTGCCAATTCGGATCGCAGGATGGCCCTATACGACCTGGTCAGCTACGTCTCAGCCGTCTTGACTCGCCTCATCGTCTAGACGTCCCCGAGCCGTTACTGGCAGCTCAAGGTCATTGGCGCCCTTGTCAAGCGTGTTGCCATAATCAAGGTCGTTTTGAAGGACCTCAGCCAGTCAGCCGACATGACAGTGCAGGCTGCGAGGTCGGTACTGGAGGCTTTGCCAGCGAGCTCTGGAGACTCGTCTGACCCGATTGAAGAAGTCGATCAGGAGGAGGAGTGTGAGGAGTACCTGCGCCAGGTCATGGCTAGCGAGAAGCATGGCACGGTGGCCGTGGGCGACCAGGACATTCCCCAATATTGCGTCAACCAGAACAGGCTCCACGGTGGCCTCAACAAATGTCTTGAAAACATTTTCAGCTCCATGGGCTTCCATGTGACCTCCGGTCTGAAGCCCACGACCTGGGAGATGTGTGCGGTGGCGTACGAAACTGGCTTCAAGGGCTTCAAGGTTAGTAGAGATATCGTCCCTCACCAGGCAAACATCTCCCTCTGACACTGCTGCCAGGCTCGTCTCTACCAAGATCGCGATGGCCAATACACTGCGATAGCGGACCTCGACACAATGAACACAGCATATTCAGCCTTCGACCTGCTTCACCAGATTGTCAGCCACCTGGAAGAAGTCGGAGAAACGGCCCAAGACCAAGTCAAGCTTCCCGCCCCAGATCCGAACCGTCTGCGGACCAGTATCGGATGGGACTATACCGATGATGCGCGCACCCCTGGAAATGTCGATCTCGGAAACAGGGAAACCCGTAACGGGCTCGCCGATATGAACGACATCATCACCGTCATGGTGCCTCTCATCACAACTTCGCCCACGTTCCTCGCCGAGGTCACCAAGTTTCGCCACGTCATTACGCAGACGGGGTCCATCCTCCAAGACGCCCCGCCGACCAAGGAGGGTAATTTCGTGGCCTTTTTCCGAATGTTCACCAGCGAATTTGAGAAGCTGGAAAGGAAGCCAGACTTGTTTCAGATGGCAAAGGCCCTGGAAGCCCGACGCTTCTCCCGCACTGAGTTGAGGAAGAGCTCCCAGTCAGAAGCGCCCTGGCGTTTGCGCTTGTGGAATGAGCCGACTCCCCTCGAGCTTCTCGAGAAATGGACGAAGGATATGGACGACTGGGTCATTGACGAGACCAGCGTGACGATCAGCTGCGGTCTGTACGTCTGGCCGGTGATGGCATTCGCCGCTGTCTTGGCGCTAGGAGGGTTAGCAATCGGCTTCAGTGTCGGGGAGCGGGTCAATGGCGTCGACCCTTCGAACCTGGCGACATATCTCTGGGTACCGGGCGCCTTTGTGGTCCTGGTCGGGAAGAGTGCCAAGGTTGGCGAGTGGTCTTGGAATGACTCCCTCCTCCGACGCGTACGATGCAAGTCTGTCTCCGAGATACACTCCATCACCGGCATCAGCCCACAGCACATCATCGCCAAGCTTCTCCACGAAGACTCGGACGAGTCCGTGCTGCAGACGCGGGGCCCTTACAACTCGGTGTTTCGAAACAGGCAAACCGGGGGCTTCTCCATTGACGTGGCCATCAGACAGTCGACGTTGCTGCTGAGCGGATTGACGATGCTCAAGATGGTGACGTCGAAAGGACATGCGCTGGTGTGTCTGGATTCTCGGAGGAAGACGGAGCTTGGCTTCATCGTGCACCGTCCGCGAGCGCAGACAGAGTATCTGCTCTGTGAGGACATTGCTCTGACGCAGGAGAACAATGGCCGCGGCAAATTGCTATCCGGGCAAGTCAAGTTGCGGCTATCAAGGGCGAAGGGCTTCAAATGGAAGGGAATCCAGGGCATCTATGGGCCTGAAGTTGAGCCTGAGTTTGTTTAGCGATGGGCATGTATGTTGGATGACAGTTATGCCGTTACGCAGAAGCAGATTCTCGGAACAGGCTAGTTGTAGAGGCCTTGTGTCGTGATAGAGGAGCATTCTCCCTGAGCAGGAATACCGAGCGTAAGAGGGCCTCCTGCCACCAGTTCGACCTCGATGTTGACGAGATGGATGAGATTAAAAATCGCGGCCGGGTGATGGGATGAAAGAACGAGGAGAAGAATCCGAGCACATGTTTCCGACTGGCGAAGGCGCGCAAAATGAAACTGTTATCTGCCGACATGGTCCCCAAATCGATGTCGGCCGTCTAGAGTCAGCATTCTCAGCTCGCTCCCCAAGTCGTACGAGGAGGGACTGTGCCCTCAGGAGCCAGCCGGCGGTTATGAGCTGATGCAAAACCATGCTGGTGGTTAACGATTCGCGCCATTGCCAGAAGCCTTGTACCACTGGCAGGCGTCTTGATATCTGGGTTGGGCTGTGGTCAGTGGGTTGTTACCTGCAAGTGGAAGTTAGCATCTGCGACGCGATCTCGGCGACGTGCGAACAGCGCCCTGTACTGTGGCTCGTGGTGGCGCACAGATTCCCCACCTTAGGAGGCGCAAACCACCACTATCTGTCTCGCCATTTCACTGCCTCGTGTTCCTCGCAACCGATCCGAGTTCTCGCCATCTCTCCGCAAATGACCCCTCCAGCATCCTACCAGACGATTTGGGAGGACTGGCCTCCAAATCTGCCCCATCCCGGCCTAACCTTGACGTGTGGACAAGGGCTCTATCGTCCACGAATTCTGGAACTCTCGCCTGGTCAGGGTAGGAGAAGCGTTTGTGATCAAGTATGGCATCCACGTGGAGCCTGAAGAGGGACACAACATGCGCTTCGTGGCCGAGTCGACAGCCATCCCAGTCCCAAATGTCTTCGCCATCTACCAGAATCTGGACGAAGAGATTCGCACCATGACCTACATCGTCATGGCGTACATTCCAGGCAAGACACTGAAGGAGCTTTGACCTGGGCTGGATCAAGCTCAGAAAGCAGCAATCGCTGCCACTTTGCGAACCTATTTCGACGAGCGGCGCCAGTTGAAGGGGCCTGGTTACATCGGCAGCAACTAAGGCAATCCTCCGCGAGACGACTTTTTCTCAGTCTGTGACAGCAGCAGCAATATTGTCACAAGAGCAATCCAAACAGAGGACGAGATGGTCGAGACTCTGATCGATATTCATGAGCAGGAGACGAGGGGGCAGGCTGGTCGCCAAGGTCCGGTACTATCGCCAGGTACTGGCCGATGCCATCCGTTGCGGAGGGCCCTTCGTCTTCACCCACAGCGATCTGCAAAAGAAGAACATCATGCTCCAGCCCGATGGGAAGGTGGTTCTCATCGACTGGGAGTACGCCTGCTGGTATCCGGCCTACTGGGAGTATGCAACTGCCACCTTCACCACCGGGAGATGGGACGATGACTGGCACGACCACGTGCGCATGTTCTTGGACAGGTATGACAACCAAGCCGCCTGGTTGTCGGCGATGAGGTTCGAGATGTGGACCTGATGGCCACCAGGCAATTGATGCGGCAATGCGGATAACGAGGTCAAACACTGGCACGGTGTCGTGGCAGCGACCAAACTCAGAAATCAGCCTGTGGTGACTAAGCGCAGACGCTCCACTTTTACCCAGTCCAAAAAATCGGCCTGCGACGGCTCTGACGGAACACTGGAATTCTGCACTCACGGCTGAGTCGATCAACCACATCACCAGATGGACGCCTTGTGAACAAAAGGATATCAAGGCACCAAAAACATACAACACCGGGTATTCGCTGGTCGTCACCGACCCAACTACTAATCCAGCCCTCACTGGCTTATCTATGGGAGAGCGGACGGGATCCCGAGTTNGGGTATTCGCTGGTCGTCACCGACCCAACTACTAATCCAGCCCTCACTGGCTTATCTATGGGAGAGCGGACGGGATCCCGAGTTTTCCAATGGGTATGGTCGTATGTGCTTGGATGGAGCTGGTGGGTCGTCTATGAGGCTCTCCACGGCGAGTCGTGCTGAGCTTCTTTCCCCCTTTGCTCTTCTAGCGTTGCTTGTGGCTGCTTGTGGCCAGGATTGAGGCGGGGTGACGTTGCCCATGGTTGCGAACTGCTGGGCCTGAACTCTTCCCCCTCACCATCTCTGCCACGAAGGCATGACGATGCTTCCCGACTTCATATCCGCTGACACCATTACTCGTACTGATCTCCCTGTCTATTCAGCCACTGAGGCGCCCGCCCGGAGAATCGACAAAAATACACGTGAACCGGGTCGCCGGCGATGGCCGGCCAAGGGGATCCCTGGAAAGCATCTCCACAAGGCTGGGGCCCTGGGGATTCGGGGTCGGCCAAGACCCGGACGGCCCGGCCAGCGGTCTTGACACGAGTAAGGGGCGTTGGAACCTCGCCTGGACCCTCGTCCGTGCGGCCTACACAGCCATCCACGTTGCCTTGCCACAGCGGCGGAGACGACGGCATCTCCGCCTTGATTGGGCTGAACACGGCCAAGACGGCTGGGGCAAGATTCAGGGTCGTGTCTTAGCACTCCGAGACCCGCTGGACGCGCAAGCCCGCCTTTTCGTATAAAGCGGTGGCCTCACTTTGAGGAAGTGTTTGGATCGGACATCACATTCAGACACGCAGCAACACTCATCACTCGTTATCAAGATCACATCAACATCATCATGAGCGGTTACTACCAAGACAACAACAACAACAACCAGCAGGGAGGCTACTCCGGCGGCGGTGGTGCTGCAGGTTCATACTACAACCAGGGCGGCGCGAACCAGGGGTACAAACAGAACCAGAACCAGGGCTACAACGGCCAGAACCAAGGATACGACAACCAGAACCAAGGATACAATAGCCAGAACCAAGGATACAACAACCAGAACCAAGGCTACAACAACAACCAAAACCAGGGCTACGGCAACCAGAACCAGGACTACAGCCAGAACCAAAGCTACAACAACCAGAACCGTGACGACCAGCCACCTCAGTACGGCCAGGACTCAAATGGCCCTGATGGCGAGCGCGGCGTGATGGGTGCCCTGGCCGGAGGCGCTGCCGGTGCCTTTGGCGGCTACAAGCTCGGCGGCAAGGCCACGGGCCACAGTAAGACCAGCGGCCTCGTCGGTGCTCTCGCCGGTGCCTTTGCAGGACACAAGATGCAGGACGCTGCCTCGGACTGGAAGGAGGGCCGTGACGAGAAGAAGGAGGAAGAGAAGCGGTGGGAGGAAGATGACCGCCGCCGCCGCAACAGCCGGTCCCGCTCCCGCTCCCGTAGCCGCTCGCGCAGCCGTCACTCGGGCGACCGCGGCAACTACACCTCGTCCTCGCGCGACATCTCCCTCGAGTCCCACGGCGACTACGTCCTCCGTGCCTCATGCAAGCGCAAGGACCGCTCCTACCAGTCCACCACCCTCAGCCTGAACCAGGTCCTTGGCAACGACCGCGGCCGCTTCCGCTGGGCCTCGCACGGCGGTGGCCACCACAGCGGTCCCCGTACCATCACTGTTCAGTCGGGAGATACTCTGCGGTCCATCGCTGCGAACCACGGCAGCTCTTGGGAGGAGATTGCCCGGCAGAACGGCATTCAGAACCCGGATATGATCTACCCGGGACAGGTGCTGCAGGTCCCTGGTGGCGGCGGCAGCAGTGACAACAACTTTGGCGCGTCGGCGCGGGATGTGCGTCTCGTCGATGGCGGACGGAGGCTGGAGGCTGAGCTGAGGAATGAGCATGGCGGATGGGAGAGGACTTCGATTGACCTGGATGAGAGGATCAGGAACGATGATGGTGTGTTGAGGCTGATGTAGAAGCTATTCGGGCTATGCTCGCACGTCTGCCACCATCATGGATAGGGATCAAACATGACACTCGACTTCCAATGTCCATACACCTTGCATGCATTGGTCCCTGGCACATCATCTAGCGGCAGTCAGTAACACGACATGCGACTTCGAGCATGAAAGTGGCTTGAAAGCGGAAACTCGGTACGAGGGCTGTCAATCATCCTTTGAGGTGGATAGGTGCCGCCACCGCGCCATCATTGAGGACGTATAAAACCGCCGTACATTTTTGCTCCAGTGTCAAACCGGGCTTGTCTTGCATCAATCCCGAGAACATCCCCGAGAACACGAATACCATCAACCACGCTCTCTTACCAACCCCTCGTCGATGAGAGAGTCCAGTCACCATGATCGAAACTTCAATCACAACCAGCCCTAAGCACGAGACTGCCACAACGGGTCAGCCCGGGGACAAGGCTCACGACACTTCCTCGGGCATTCGATTGCCAGTCGAAATACTCCTCGCTATCGCGTCTGAATCTGCCCCCGAAGACGCAATTGCAATGGCTCTGACCTGCAAATGCCTTTACTTTTTTACTTCTCCCGAAAACTTCAAGAACCTCTCTGATGGGCAGAAAGAACACCTTCTTGAACGCCTCCAGCCTGGTCTTAGTGCCACACATATCTACTGCACGCACTGCACCAAGATCCACGTCTTCAGCCAAGACCCCAGCCAACACTACCACGAGGCCTCTCGGCAAAATTGGCCATTGCCTTGGTGTAAGTACGAACGTTTTATGCCCATAGAGGATTGGACAAGAGGTCGCCGACATCTCGAGTACCAGACTGCTCGCGTGCTCATCAATGGACACCGATACGGGCCATCGAAGGGACTCGACGCAGAAGGATTTTGCCACGACGACTGGACACAAACGGACAGCCATATCGATGGTGATACAGGGCCTTCAGTTGCCCGCTGGAATACCACAATAGGTATCAAGTTCACGTCAGATCATCGCCTTCTCCTGAAAGCCACCCATCGCGTCCAAGGATCAAATATGGCTCAGATACTGAAGAACCCTGAGGTCAGAGACTACAATATCTGTGAACATTCCCGCGCTTTCACCTATAATCCGTCTTTTGACCCACCGCAGGACTACCTCGCAGTCCTACCATCCTCGGGTGCACTTCCACCCGCAACTTCCCCATTTTACATCTGCAGACAATGTCGGACGGAATGGACTGCCAATGCACCAACTCTGAGAATAAAGTCTCAATCATCGTCGAGGCATATCACGATTTTGGAAGCATGTCTGACCATGATGACTTCGTATGACGTTGTATGGTTGGTGAGGACGACGCCGATCTCCTTACTTGGTCCAACAAGGCGCCGTGGCCAGAACACCAACTCAAAGAAGGAGAGCTCGCGGATCTCTGTAGAAGTACTGCTTAGACCACGGTAGAGTGTTTATCTAATACAAGGTCTTGGACGGCTTGCAAAAGATCAACATGACCCGCCCTCCAGGCTCTCTTGACAGGACCGATTCGCAATTGACAGCCCCGGCATGTGCTGATCCGTGACAGGCTTTCTGAAGGAAGTATCTTGTGAAAAAAATTTCAATCTACTGGTCTATAAAAGCTACCCATTACCAAACATCGCCTCCCTGGAAGGCCAACTGGCATTTGAACGCCTGGACCCCAAGTTGCTCGCACCAAAAGAACCGCAAGAAGATGTTGAGCCTTACAGAGACACACTCAGCTCTGTTAGAGTCTCCTTCCAGAGGTCGTCCATCTTTTGGCCTCCAGCGTCCGTGTACATGAGCGCGGGGTACCTGAGAAGCGTGTCAGAAGAAGCCCAAAAGACAGGAATAACAGGACAACTCACGGCCTGATCTTGTAATCCGTGAAGGAGCCATGGCTCTCCTTGCCGAGGACAACAGCCGAGTATAGGTACTGCCTCGCAGCATCGACAACTTCGCGACCCAAGATCCGGTTGACGAAGAAGACCACGACCTTGGCCAGACCCGCGGCCTCCTTGTTTAGACCGGTGCCCTTGGTCGCGCCCGGGTTGACGTAATTGATGATGACATCGTCAGCATCCACGACATCAGTCAGCTTGGCGATACCCATGATGAGGAGCAGCTTGGTCCGCGAGTATTGCTGGAAGCCTTGGAAGCCGGCCTCGGTGGAATGGGCGTCGAGGATAGGACCGGACGACTCAACGAGAGGGAACATGTAAGCGGTATCGGAACCAACAACAGACAAGCGGCCGGGGTTGGAGCTGCGACGTTTGGCCTTGAGGATGGGAATGAGGAGCGTGGAGAGGAGCATGGTGGAGAGGTAGTTGACCTGGAGAGTGGCCTCCCGCTGCTTGCCGCCAGCAACGCGCTCAAAGTTCAACTTGCCGCAGCCTGCGTTGAGGACGACAATGTCGAGATGATCGAGCGATTCGCAACGGCTAGCAAAGTCGCGCACAGAATGCTCTGATTCCATGTCGAGAAGCCAGACCTCGATCTTTGCACTGGGGAACTCTTGACGGAGAGTATCGGCGGCGGCATCGCCCTTGCCTTGCGAACGGGCGGAGATGATGAGGTGGCTGATGCCCTGTTGGAGGAACTGGCGGCCTGATTCGAGGCCAAGACCGCCGTTGGCGCCGGTGACGAGAGCGGTCTGGCCCTTGATGTCGATGGTGGAGGGGATGGGCGGGACGGAGTTGAGGACCTGGCGGCGGAATGAGCCGAGGAAGCCCGTCTCGCTTGCGACTTCGTTCTTTAAGTGGGCGGACATTGTTGGAGGTCAGGTGTTGTCGGTATTGCGAATTTCGGAGATGCTTCAACGATTCGAGGATGAGGAGGGATGGGGGTTGATGGACGAGCTTGATGGACGAGGTGGTTGATGGCCCATTTCAACCCTCGATTCCGACGAGGACATCGCCTCTTTTATCATCGGCGCGGCCATGTCTGAGCCCATAAGACGATTCCATATCGAAAACATCGAGGAACTTTTCTCATCCATTTCGTTTGTCGGCAACAGGGTTGATGATGGCGAGGAACTTTTGGAACTTTTGGAACTTTTCCCGTCCGTCTGGTTTGCCGATGGAAGTTCGAATGGCCCGCCTGAGGGCAGTTGGTCGGTGGGGTGCGACAGTGGCCGAGGAACTTTTTGGCGTCAGTTCATTGGTCAGACTTGGAAGGATCTCAACTTGAACCCCTGAGCCACCCTGGAATCCGGACCTGGGTAATGCTAAAGCCTAAATCCGCCCAGCAGTCTAGAGATACAGGTCAACCAGACATGTCATCCTCGCGGTGGCCGGATTCAACCGCCGCTTCTTCGATATCCACAGCACTGTGTTTTTACACATTAGCAGCGCGTCTTTAGCAAGATCGAACCCTGACCTCTCCTTCCTGCCTCTGCTCCCGTCGAATCAGCAGCATGGCAAAAGTTCCCCCAAACCAACAACCCCCTCGTGCCCAGACATCACGTCAAACCGCTCATCAACATGACCGCGGCGATAGCGATACGGCCGCTCGCGCCCCGGGCGTCCATGCCCCCGGTGGCCAGCACACTATCGACTCACCACTCTGAGGATGAATGGGCCGCTGTGTACCCCCTAATCGAGCAACTGTACGTCCGCGAGCGTCGGCGGCTCCGCGACGTCATGACAAGAATGGAGGAGCAGCATAGTTTCCGAGCGACGTAGGTTAGACCCGAACTGGTTCATGCAGGACTCCGTCTGACCCTCCGCCCCCCAGGGTCCAGATGTACAAGAAGCGGTTTGCCAAATGGGGCTTCCATAAGAACACCCGCAGGTCACGGAACGGTGGACAGGACAGCGCCGAGGCCATGGCCGTTGCTCTCTTCGCCTCGAAGACAACGGCTCCCAGAGTGGCACCCCGCGTCATCAGGCTCAACACGTCAGACTCTACACAAGCCCTGTTCCTCTCCAACATCAAGGCCTGGAGCCAGTCCTTCTTCGACCTCGACTCGCCACTCCCACCATATCCAAGTAGCCGTAGCGAAAACGCCCCTGAACAGCTGAGTTTCACTTTCCGCGTCGTGGTCGGCCTTCTGCAGCGGGACCAGGGCGCTCTCGCCGGTCGCCTCGCCCGCAAGGCCTTCCTCCAGGCCGAGGGTCTCCTACAAGGCGAGGGGCCCCTCGTCGTCTGGAACACTCTCGACATATTTCGCAATATTGCGGCAAACTGCCAGGATACTCTGGGTCACATGTTGCTCGACCACCTCGTCAGCCTCGCTCGCGACAAGCCCCTTGTGGAGGTGCTGCAGAGTTTCCGCGGCATGGTGCGCGCCTGGCAGAGCGAGGGGGTGCCCGTCAGACACGACGCGCTCGAGAGAGCTTGGGCTCTGAACGCTGACCTAGTCTTCTCGCGCTTTCACCCAAAGTACCTGCTCATGTACTACCGGCTGGTATGGGACTCGGATCTGGCCATGCTGGGCTCAGAGATCTCGGGACTCGTGGATGGCTGGTTCGGCCGTCTGCACGAGAAAATCGACGACAGCCGTGTCGATGCAATACCTAGCACCAGCGAAGAGCCGCAGTTGCCATCGGACACCGCACTGCCAGATGGCTTTGATGGGCTCAAGTCGGAGATTATCATTGCCATCCGCGAGAGGGCGGCAATGGAACACACAGATCCCATCGTCAAGATTCGCGTGCTCTCGGCCCTCCTCAAGAGCCGTGTCCTCGAAGACGACGCCTTGAACCCAAGGAATCCCGACCTGGACTTTGCACGTCTGCAGGCTCGGATTATGGCGTATGTCGCCAAGGTCATTGCCAACATCGATGACAAGGAGAACCGCAGCGCCGAAGCCTCCATTCCCTGGGCGCGGACAATTTTGGCGCTGAGGGAATTCGGCCAGGATCCAACAGGACCGCAGACAGTGGCCGAAATGTGGCGGCTCGAGGAGCTTCTCAACCGTGCTGGCCACATAAAGGAAGCCGTTCGATTGCGCGAAGAGTCGTATCGCCGACTTGAGCAGTACCTGGCGGACGTTCCGGAGGATACGACGTGACAGCGCAGCATCCAGCACGCAAATATTTCGATCATTTCGCCTACGTCAGCATCGGCATAGCAGTCTCGCCACGGAGAGGCCGTCTTCTCGGTCTCGTCAGGGTTTGGCCAGCAGCAATTCAGACTTCAGTGCCCCGGAGACAACCAGTCCCTCAACGAGGAAACCGCTGCAGGCAAGTCCTTGTTCGACGAATCTTGAAGATAGCTTCAGCACTCCAAGAGGACGCCCATCATCGATGGGCTCACGATCGGCGAACAACGGTCCTAGTCGCATATTGGAGTCACCAGCCCAGCGCTTCTCGCCCTACCTTATGCTTAGGTGGCCAAGTGGAGCCCAAGCCTGGCCAACCTGGTCTTCTCCCATGGCTGGCTGGCCTGTCGAGAAGGAGAGGTCCCAGGCAGGAGCGATTCGTGGTTTTCGAGAGTCGGAAACCCGCGCGTGTCGCTCAAGGCGGATGGTCGTCCAATTTCGGGTTATTGCCAGGCGCTCGCCTTGTCAAGGGATGGCTGCACTTGAGAGCTACATCTGGCGGTTGTTTGGCGATGAGGGACAGCGGCATTTTCATGCAACGCGCGTCAAAATGCGGGCGGGTCAAGAGTAACCATCTCTTTGCCGCGGCTCTGTGGCGAACGGCTATTGGCGGACAGTTCGTACCTATAATCATTGGCTATTCAGAATATTGAAGCCAATTGAAAATATGGTAGAGCAGGATTTTGGCGACGGTTTGAAGTCGACGCGACGATGTTGTTTCGTTCGGGGAACCGTCCGGGATGGGGCAGCATTGCGACGTGACGGGTCCGCCAGGTGGTGGCTGACTAATCATTGAAACCAGGCGCGTCCCGTAGTGCAACCGATATCTTGTTCGGTTGCTTCAAAAGGCAAAAAGACCCCCTCCGGACACCCTGTTGTAGGGATCCGAAGGGGTAGAAAATCCCCAGATGTTTTGGGGGTTTTGCTGGGCCTGGGAATTGAACCCAGGTATAGGGCGCACCGGTGGGCGGCGGTTGTTTAATGGTGTCTTGGTCCACTGACTTGACAGCTCGGCAACCCGCGGCCCCGTTGGGATAGGAGGGAAGGAACGAATTTTACAAAGCTGGCCACCAGCCAGGCAGTCATTTCAAATCGGCACTGCAGGCACCAAGTCATTCTTCTCATACTAAAACGTTCTTCCGTCTTTGGCACTTGCTATGCCAACCCGTTCATGATCGACCAAGCCTCGTCGCCCAGCTTCACCGGCCAACTCCAATCATCCACGTGGCAAACGACAGAACGTACACTGTTGTTAACGACGGAACATAAGAGTTACAGTTTATACAGGCAATTAATATTTTTCATTTTGTACTCGCCTCCTCGCCGTGTCAATGTCGAGAAGTCGTCTCTCTAAGTTACAAGCCTATCGCGCATCATCGGCTAATCGGCATCATTCAATTGATGGCAAATGGAATACGCATATTGCAAACGACTTTGCCAAGACAGCATATTGAATGAACAGCCCATCTATCACTCTTTGCGAGAGCTGTTCTGGGAGCCTTGAAATGTTGCTGTGGTCTGGGGTGACCGGGGAGCAAACCTCCGTTGACGGGCCATCTCCTTCCGATGCGCTCATGTCAACTTCCAGTTCTCGTACCCAAATACGATCACCTTCCATCACCTTTCAATATTCCCGAACCATTCAATAGAAGATCTCCAACGGGTCTTGCCGAAAGCGAGCGTCGATCATTTCTTCTTGAGATGCTAATAACTGCTTGCAATTTCATGCCTGCATCCCCTAGGGTGTCGTGGTTTGTGGATGTCCTTTGTTCAAAACGCCCGGGTATTTAGAAGCTTAATTTCAATTAAATCCCCTTCGGCTTCTACCGTTCATCCAGAGTCAAGACCCTGGCTTGCCGTCGTGGTGGGGGTGGGGTCATCTGGGTGCGAATGGCATCGCCCCGACTGATCCGGAGTCATACTAGCAGTTTCACATACAGCACAAAGTACCGGAAAAGGACACTCTCTACCATCGTAAAAGATACGATGATGTGCATCTCCCTTGGCCATCAAGTAATCGAAACGCACCATCATTTGCTTTTCCCAGTGGTATTGGCCCAGTGGACGATGCATCGCCACACGATGCAGTCAAATGACAGCGGCGGGGAGTTGAAGGTTCCGAGCATCTAGGACTTATAAATGCCGAGAAGACGTCTTCAACCACCACACTTTTCATCTCAACCATCCTTGTGCTTTCATCTTACCTTCTCTTGGGATCGTCTGATCACTCTTTCCAGAGCATCCCACTTCCATTCCATTGTCAACATACATTCACTTCACTCCATCTAGACCATGTCTCATCTTCATCATCTGCTGGCCGTGGCAGGCCTCATGGCAGCAGGTGCCCAAGCCGTCCCAACTCTCGTCGACGTCGGCTACGCGCAATTCCAAGGTGCCGTCACCGATGCGGCCCTGGATGTAACCACCTGGAAGGGCATCCAATACGCCGCCCCTCCCGTCGGTGACCTACGTTTCGCAGCCCCTGCCGACCCGACGCAGGCCGGCTTGGTAAACGCCACGGTCCACGGCCCTATCTGTCCCCCACAGCAGCCTGGCGACTGGACCGTCTCCGGACCACACGACCGCTTCACCGTTGACGAGGATTGCCTTTACCTCAGTGTCACGGCCCCCTCGCAGGCCTCGGCCGACGAGAGGCTGCCGGTCGTCTTCTTCCTCCAGGGCGGCGGTTTCGGCTCCAACTCGAACGCGAACTGGGACGCTAGTGAGATCGCTGCCGATGGCAATGTTGTTGTCGTGCAGATGAACTATCGCGTGGGCATGTACGGCTTCCTGCAGAGCGAGGAGGTCCGCAAGGGCGGCGCCCTCAACGCCGGCGTCAAGGATATGTTCAAGGCGCTGGAGTGGGTGCAGCAGAACATCCAGAAGTTTGGCGGCGACCCTAAGCAGGTTGTGCTTGACGGCGTCAGCGCGGGCGGATCGGCTGTTGGCCTACTTATCACCGCCGATACTGGCAAGGAGAAGCCTTTTGCTGGAGGCATCGCAGAGTCCGGTGGCTGGGTCTCGATGCGCACGATGGAGCAGGGCCAGGGCCAGTACGACTGCCTCGTCAACGAAAAGGGCTGCGCCGACTCGACCGATTCTCTGTCATGCCTGCGGGCCCTGAACCAGTCGGCGGTCCGGTCGTCGAGCTGCTGGTTCAACCCTGGTATCGACGGCGAGCTGTTCTCTGACAGCATGGTCAACCTGTTTGCTGCCGGGAAATACACCAAGATGCCGACCATCTGGGGCTCCTGCGCCAACGAGGGCACCATGTACTCGGCACCGCAGTCGACCAACACCACGGAGGAGGCACTTGCCTTCATCAAGGGCCAGGACCCCTCGGCATCAGGCAACTCGCTCGCCATCGTCGATGACCTGTACATTGACGTCCCGCAGCCCGTCTTCCCAGCATCAGGAGTCAAGTGGCGCCAGGCCGCCAACGCCATCGGCGATATCGGCAATCACTGTATCATCCGCAACATCCAGGCCTACCTCGCGCGCGACGAGGCCACGACGTACAACTACAAGTACGCCGTTCTGGACCCCAAGTCCGAGGCCGACGGGTTTGGAGCGTTCCACACCGTCAACACCTATGCCTTCTGGGGCCCCAACCGCACTGACGGTGGCGCCCCGGCATCGTACTTCACCACCAACGCACCCATGGTTTCCACATTTAGGAAGTACTGGATCTCCTTCGTGCGGACTCTTGACCCCAACAGCGATCGCGAGGAGGGTGCGGCGGAATGGAGCCCGTACACGGTTGAGGGGCGCGAGAGGCTGTTTGTGCAGACGAACAACACGCACATGGAGAGGATGAGCTCGGCTCAGGCGCTGAGGTGTGATGTGGTGAGGCCTTTGTCGGAGAACCTGGGCAAGCCGGTCGACAATGGCGTCGTCACGGAGCTTGATGAGAAGCTGGCCGCGGGTATGAACCAGACCAGCGAGGATACAACTCTGTCGTAGATTTGATAGCGTAATCCACCACTGAGACTCATCTCAACAGTTATGCTGCAAATCGTTACGGTGGTGATGTGAAAAAGGTCCTGGTCGACGAGTGCAGGTCAACGTTGACTTGCTGCCAGGGTTGAAAGTATGACTCCGTGTCTCTGAGATCATTGTCACGGACGCTTCATCGGAAGCATCGAAACACTCGTGGCGTAAGCCACCTTGGCTTATCGAAAAATAGCCAGCTTCCTGATCATCGACTCAAGTGAATGTGAGCACTTCAGTGTCCGGTCGAGGCTGTTGATGGTCGATGTGCCAAGGTCTTTCGGGCAGATGGATCGAGAAGCGGCGAGACTTGTGCGTTATTGAAGAGTTGTGGCATTTTGAAAGTGATGAGAACCTCAATACTGGGCTTCCCATAGGCAAACTTGAGAAATTTGTTGAGATATCCGTCGTTGGCACTGGCTGCTGCATCTTGAGGCGAGCATCAGTGAGGCAAATCCCCACAGACTGCACGACAGCGCGGCAGCCCAAAACCGCGGCGGAGACCTGCCCCACCAGCACAATCGCTCCATGTCACGTGCCCTCCGCCAATCAAACCCCTGCGCCGACCAGCCGACGCACACATTCAGAGTGACGGAAAAAAATCGACTTTCCCTCCAGACCCGTCAACGACAGCCAACCTCCGCCCAACGAACGCCGCGATCTTCCCCCCTCGCAACAACACATCGCAGTCACCATGGCGCCCACCCAGTCCGTTCAGTGCTTCGGCAAGAAGAAGACGGCCACCGCCGTCGCCCAGTGCAAGGTTCGCACCGCCCGGAAAAATACCACCCCTCTCTCTCTCCGACAGCTTGGAACGCACGCAAGGAGGACGCATGGAAAGATTGGACGTAGCTGCGGCTGCGCGAGAAAGAACATTCACCAACACGTCGGAGAGAGAGGGAGCCATCGATTGAAACCGAGGGCTGTTTTGCTGACGGTTCATTTCTCTACAGGCTGGTAAGGGCCTCGTCAAGGTCAACGGCAGGCCCCTGTCGCTGGTCCAGCCCGAGATCCTGCGCTTCAAGGTACGACAGACACGAGCAAACCCTCGCGAGGGCATCGAATCGACCTCCTCCCGTGGTGTCCCAACCGAACACTCTTCCACGCCCGACACCACGGAAGGGGGCCGATGGGATGACCAACGCGCCCCTCCCGAGTCGCTGCTCCTTGGACGATAGCTAACATTCCACCCCCACAGGTCTACGAGCCTCTCCTGATCCTCGGCCTCGACAAGTTCGCCGATGTCGACATCCGCGTCCGCGTCTCCGGCGGTGGCCACACTTCGCAGATCTACGCCATCCGTCAGGCTATCGCCAAGTCCCTGATCGCCTACTACCAGAAGTTCGTCGACGAGCACTCCAAGAACACCCTCAAGCAGGCCCTCGTCGCCTACGACCGCACTCTCCTCGTCGCCGATAACCGCCGGTGCGAGCCCAAGAAGTTCGGTGGTAAGGGTGCCCGCTCGCGCTTCCAGAAGTCCTACCGTTAAATCACCACTCCCCTTGGGGGTCGGGACGCCCACACAGGCCCCGGCTCTTCTCGGGTGGATGGGAGATTTTATGTGGCGCGGGGTGGTTCGCGCGCTGGGCCCCCTCCAGGCGGCAGCCGCGTCCCTTCTTCACATGCGAGGATAGAAGACGTGGGAAAAGGGAACGGAAGGGATACGGAACGGGGCTGCTGCAACGCGGTCGGATACAGATACTTGGCTTGCATCGAGCGAAATGGCGAAATCGAGTCACCCCACCCCTTCCCCTTTCCTCTGACGAAACGAAGCGAACGACACAAAGGGAGCTGCCGACGCCCCCTCCTCCCGTCCCGGAGGGGCTTGGATGCCGGCTTGGGTTTGGGGGTTGTGTGTGTTTTTTTGGCCTGGCTGGCAAGGGCAGGCATGGTCAATCAATGGACACTGATTTTTCAACCCGGAGTCTAAAGAGGAAAAATGTTCATCAAAAAAATCCCCAAACCCGCGGTGCCCGAAGTGAAGTCGTCTATTGTTACCGCCACCTGACTGCGCAAGACTGCTACACCATCCAGAGCATCACGAATCGTTCGAACATGCTTGATAGAGTCATTACGTGTCGTTAAGCCGTGGCTATATCTGTTCTAGATACAAAAAACGCCCAGTGAAATGCACCACGCTCGGAGACCCTCCCGCGGCGACGGCCCGGGTCATCCCCCTGTATGTTGCCTGGTGTAGTACCGTACATGCATGCGCGTCGGCGCGCTTCACAGCTTCTGCTCGCGGGTGCGGGCGACCTCGACCTTGATGAGGCCGTTGGGACCGCCGTGCTGCGGGGCGTAGACCTCGGCGTCCTTGCCCGTGTTCTTGGTGCCCTTGTGCCAGCTCAGGTTGATCTCGAAGTAGTGCTTGTTGGGCAGCTCGTAGCCGACCGAGGCAACCTCGGGGACGGCGTCGAGGATCTGCTCGCACATCTTGTACATTGTGTTCTGGACGCTGGCGCTCTCGTCCTCGGCAAAAGTCTTGAGGGTGATGGCGCGGGCGGCGTTCCAGGCAAAGTTGAAGCGGTCGCCAATCTCGCGCACGGCCGGCAGGCCCCGGGAGAAGGTCGGCCAGGACCATGAGGAGGTGACGTCGGTGGAGAAGATGCGGTCCCAGGTCTCGGGCAGGGTGGTGTACTCGTCGCGCACGAAGCCGTGGAAGGCGGAGCCGGTCGACTTGAGGACGGTGAGCTTGTCGATGCCGCTGCGCAGGGAGATGCCGGCGTCCCGGGAGACGCGGGCCTCGACGGTGCGCAGCTCCTCGCCGTCGCGGAGGAACGAGTGGGGGTGCGGCTTGCCGTCGACGTCGAGACGCGTCCAGCGGTTGACGACGATGCGGATGTTGGCGACGGAGATGTGGGGGTAGGTCTCGAGGAAGTGGGTGCCGAGGATGGAGGCGTAGAGCTCGGGAGGGTTGACGGGGTTCTCCTTGGCCTTGATGTAGATTGTGTTCTTGATCGAGTCGGTGGCGACGACGACCGAGTTGTCGGCAGCGGTGTACGACGTCTCAATGGCGCCCTCGAGAAGGCAGCAGACGGTCATCTCGGTGACGGTCTGCTTGGGGCCGTCGCGGTCGACCTTGAAGACGCGGACATTGTCCTTGCCGTAGCGGGCGGAGGCGATGGTAGGCATGTTGGCGGGTGATTCTGGGTATTAGGAGAGAGGTTGGGACAAGACAAGGCGTCCGCTCGGTTGTGTCGAGGGAGAAGAGGTGAGGGGCAGCTTGAGTGGGAGGATGCCGAGATAAGCAAACGGAGCTCGACTCGGAGGCGCTTGATAAGGCTGTGCTGCGACAGGAACACGGAGGAGATCTTGGAGAGGGGTGAGTGACAGAGATACAGGTAGATGCCGTCACCGAGCGGAGAGGGATGCCTGGTCATATATAGAACGAATGGCTTGCCCCCCTCCGGCTGGCACGCGAAGCGGGTGCCAAGCGGATGTCGCGAAGCTCCAGAGCTGGTCCGGGTGATGCGCCAATCTGCACTCTTGGATCCAGATGTCGCACGAGGACCATCGAAGAACCCGGTGGCGACGACCAATCACGAGGTGATGATTCAAGCGATGGCCCCGAAAGATAGGGTCCCGACCGCGGTGGCCTCACCTCGAGGCCCGCCCGCGCCGGAGCCCGCCGATGTCCCCTTGAGGCGTCAGCCGCCCTGCCGCAGGGAAGCGGGCGCCTTGAGCCGTCGGCCGCCGCGGTTCAGGGCGCACAAACACCGTTGCCCCAGGGGTCCTTCGGCCGAGGGGTGCCCCCACCATCCACAACCCGGTGTTGGGAGCAGCCATTCTGCTCGCGCTTTGCTCCGGGACATTGATTCGGCGGGGCGCGCGTGTGTGGGACGGGGTTTGAAGGTCTTGGAGGGCGGCTGGTTCCAGCGTCTGTCGGGATTTCAAGAACAGCGAGCCCGATGGCGGCGGCAACCTCAGCTGGACATCTGACGATTTTGAGGGTTTGAGGAACGATGGTCGGTGATGTGCGTCGGGGAGTTGCTCGATCCTGAGGTGGGTGTCCACGGCGGCGCCCGTTGGGAGTACGGCGGGTTTCCGATACGAGGCCGTTGAAGGAGGCAAGGTGAGAATCCAAGGCAATTATGATGGGCAAACGAACGCCTTGGTGTCTTCGGGGCCTCGTATCTGTCTTTCGGTGGTGATGGGATGGGAAATGCTAGAAATGTCCCCCAGATCATGTTGTCGTTTCCTGAATTCGATATCGAACATTGTCACGTAGATTCCGTAGTTGCCAGGAGACAAAAGTCGGTGAGATTTGTGCTCAAGTTGCAAGAACATCAGGACGATGTAAGTCTTAGAAGCTCCCCGTCCCAAATTATCACCATCTCAAAGGCAACACAACCAGTCCTCTCCTTCATGCAACGGGTGCCCCTCTGGCTCCTTCCTTCCCATCCCAAGTCCGACATCCACGCCTCTTATCGCAGCACCTATCGATAATCGATTGTGCATGTGCACGGTCCACATGCATCAGCAGTGGCGCTCGGACCACCACCATGCTCAACCTGGAAAATCAAGGTGGGGTTTTGGCTTCTGGCACCGAGTCCGCGACCGACACAAGCGTCCTACAGTGCCACTGTCCCATCCAAACGCCAGCTGCCCCAGACTGACGGCAGCCCTGGAGAACAAGGCCCTGCCTGTGACATCCCTGCCCGCTGCCCGTGTGCGCTCGCTCTCCATCCTTGAGGTGCCACCATTCTCCCAACCGAAGCCCGCTCGACTCGATCACCATCACACCACTCCGACCACTACCCGACCTCACCTTTGTGAGACCCTGTCGCTACTACTCCTCGCATATGCGCCTGCGGGCTTGTCGACGGACTCAGCGTCCTCTCAGACAACCAACATCTCACCTGGCACCGACGTGCCTACCACCGCCATTGCGATAGAGCATCTGATGCTTTGCGACACCCGTCTCGCACCCCAGTCTTGCTTACCCTTCTCGACGACTCTCACGATACGCACGATTCATCTTTCCGAGCCACCGAGCACCCGAACCGACTCTTCATCTTCTTGGAGCGCACCATTGGACTGCCCCGGCCAGCAACCCCGACTGTCCAACAAACCCCCTCGGCCCCCAACTGACACCTAAACCCCTCGAATACCACAATCCGAATGCCAGGGCTGCGACGTTATCTTCCGGAGCCAGGCCAAAAGCTGCGGAAGCCATAGAGAGGTTCATCCGCCATGCTTGGGTCCTCCCAAACACCGAGGGACAAGGGCTACCTGCCCCCGCAATCGCAGCAGTCCTCCTCCACCATCAGCACATCCCGACCGAGTCTCGACCGCGATGCCAATGGGAGCAACCTCCAGCTGCCCGGCGCCGGCGCCAATGGAGGGCGGAATATGGCGGCCTCTGCGGTCAGCTTTGGGCCGCGTGGCTCTTCCCTCAACCCCTCGATTGCGCCGGGCAGCTTCAGTTCCGAACTCCGAAGCCAGATGACCTCGTCGCGCGCCGGCTCCCGCGCCGATGTGTACGCCAGCGACAGGATCGAGCACAACGAGATATCCGTGTCGGCTGCCGAGCAAACACTCAACACTCTGAGGGACCAGCTGAACCGCGAGATGAAGATCAAAGAGGGCAGCGAGAACATGCTTGAGGCCTTGAATAGTAAAAAGGCTAAGCAAACCAAAGAGCAGAGAGCAAGAGTCGAAGCCGAGCTCAACACCTCGAACCAGAAAATCAAGGAGCTGCGCAACAAGATCGCCGATGCCCAGCGAGTCAAGGTCGTCTCGCCCACCACACCAACGAGATCGAGAACCGCCGACCCAACCTACAGCGCCAGCGGCATCCGCTCGCCACATAGCATATCGCGCAGCGTGGCCGGGTCTGACCTGGACGAGGTTGTCGAACAATCACCCACTTTTGCCTTGGCCGAGATCCTCCAGGCTCTGGAAGCCGAGGGCATGGGCCCCGAATACTACGTCACCAGAGGCAACTCTCTGGTCGACCTGCTCAGGAGACACCCGACTCTCAAGTACGACCTTGTCTGGCCCATCTTTGGTCTCCGGATGCAGGTCATGCTTTGCAGCGAGGCCAGAGAAGTCGTGGCGGCAGGCTATCGCATGGTCCGCTACGCCATCTCCGATGTCGCATCTCTCAAGAAGATCCGCGAACTGAACACGGACTATCTCGTGACGACGTGAGCCTCTTCTTCAAAGTTTGCGGAGCTCAACTAACAGGGAACAGATCCTTGATCAAAGACAGAAAGGCCGATTTGGAGAGAGAGCAGGCCCTGAAGTTTGTAAGAGGATTCCTTGACGTCAAGGGCGGCGTCAAGGAGATCTCGCGATCCGTCGTCCGCGCCATTGCTGCCGTGGCCGGCCAGATCGAGGATCGTCTTCGGTCCATGTGCCTCGAGACTTTGGCGGAGATTCTGATGCGAGACCCTGCCCTCGCTGTCGCCTCTGGTGCGCTGGCACCCATATCCGAGGCGCTCATTGAAGGAAGCTACAAATCACCAGAGACCCTCTCGGCCTCCCTTCTGTATCTGATCGACAGCCCTCAAAAGAGGAAATACCTCCGTTCGAGCTACGAACTGGAGGTGCTCTTCACAGCCTTTACCGACATCCAGATGACTTCCGAGCCCCTCCTGAAACAAAACTCAAAAGCCATCGCCAAGATCCTGAGGAGTTGGTCCGGGCTGATGGTGCTGTCCATGCACAACTTCAGGGCTATCCGATCGCTGTTGCGCAGCATGATTATTCCTCAGACGATTGTCAGGGAAACTGTCATTGACCTGATCTTCGTCCTGCTTCGGATCAAGCCCCCATCGTGGGCGTCGTCCTTTCTGGCCGGCCGCAGACTTACGACATACGGCAGGGTGGCCCGCCTCAAGTCCATCTCCCCGCTGTCATCCACACCTGCCGGCATATCCTCAACGCATGAGGATGACGATACCATCGAGGAGCTCAGCTTCTTGGATCACTACACCGCCTTGCTGCTCTCTGTCTTTGTCGAGGCCGACCTCCTGCCCAACTTGCTACACGTTGCGCGAGATAGCGAGCCACAGCTCGTGCGCAAAACGTGCCTGCTGATCGGTGAGGTTCTCAAGCTCTCCAGCCGGCTGCTCCCAGACTCGTGGAATGCCGAGCTGCCACTGCTCCCGGAACTCTTCGCTGCCGCCACACGCTTCAAGGACAACGACCGCTTCATCTCTTCGGGTATAGTTTACCAGATAAGTTCGGTCAGCAAAACTCTGTACAGAATGACGGACGTGGCGGGCCCTGGCTCGACGGGCGCAGAGAATACCGAGGAGCAACAAAAGAGCAACCCCGGCGTTGTCATCCAGGATGCTGTGTTCCGACAGTTGCTGGTTGAGTCTAATGTGCTCAACAGCTCCAATTTTCTTAAGTGGAATTGGGACACCATCTTGCGCATGATTGACGGCCCGCTGCAGAACGGCAAGCGTCTCGATGAGACTATCAGGGTCTCCAAGTTCATGAACAGGATCATGAGCTTCTACAGGCCGTTCAAAAACCGGTTCTCAGATCTTGCCAGCAACAAGAACACGCAAAAGTACGTCCGCGTCGGCTGCGCCCTGATGCACACATTGCTCCAGTCGCCGGAAGGTATCAAGTTCCTGCAAGACAGCAAGATGCTGAGGCAGCTCGCCGAGTGCCTTGCTCAATGCGACCCCGTAAGTTGAACTGAGACAGAGGAATTATTCCTAGCTAACTCCCTTGCAGAGCAGCGGCTTGACGTCTTCGGATCCCATGTTTGCCCCCGGCCGGCTGCAGACCACCCTCTGCGCTGGATACTTCCCCATGATTGGAGTGCTCAGCAGCGATCCCAAGGGCCTCGACCTGCTCCAGCGGTGGAGGATGTTCAACATGATGTACCACATCCTCTCGCATAAGCAGCGGCCGGATCTGATCAAGCTGCTATTGAACAACTTTGACTACACCATTCCCGGACACCCGCGGGTGCTTATTGAGCAGGCGCTGACTTCGGGGACTCGTGATATTCGAATCACTGCCACCAATTCGCTGCGCAAATATGCCACGCGGCCGTTCAACGAGAACGATCGCAACTTTGACAAGGTGGCATGGAAATGGGCCATCCGCAAGCTCGTCGACCAGCTCTATGACCCCGACGTGGAGGTCTGCCGAACGGCCGTCAAGATTCTTGAAAAGGCCTGCAACAGGAAGGCGTACTTGGAGTATGTGGTGCAGTGCAGGCCCACGATGGACCATTTGGGAGAGATGAGCGCTCCCCTGTTGCTCCGGTTCCTCTCCTCGTCCAGCGGATACCACTATCTCGACGGCCTGGACTACATCAGCAACGAAATGGACGACTGGTTCCTCGGCAAGAACGACTCGTACGTTGATCTGATCGAGACGAGCCTGGCCAAGGCCTTTTCCGACAATGTCGAGGTGCAGACCGGACGCCTTAGCCTCAGCATGGTCGACGAAGCCCACGCTGAGGAGATGGAGCACGAGACTCACATTCCGCCCCATTTCTACAGAGAGCTCGCGCGCACCAAGGAAGGATGTAAGCTGCTGAGCGACAAGGGCCACTTTGCCGAGTTCGCCAATACCATTCGCGACTACGGCATGCAGTCGGCAGACCCGGAGCTGATGCTCAGAGTCAAGGCGTCCATGTGGGCGGTTGGCAACGTCGGGTCGATGGAACCTGGCGCACCCTTCCTCGAATCGTGCGACGTCGTGGAAAATATTGTACAGATTGCGCAAGAGCATGAAGTTATGAGTCTCAGGGGCACAGCATTCTTCGTCCTTGGCCTCATCTCGCGGTCCGTCCATGGCCTGGAAATCTTGTCCGAGTGCGGTTGGGATGCAAACCTCGGCACGACGGGTAGCTCGAACGGCTTCTGCATCCCCAACAACCTGTCCAAGTTCTTCTCCTACCAGCCATGGAAGCACCACATTGCGGCAGAAATCCGGCTACCAGACTCGCAGAAGACGATCCTCACGCCACCACCTCCGTCAGCCGCCCGCCCGCCGCTGGACAGGGAGGAACTGCCCCCTGCGCACGACACCGCTGCCGTCAACGAGCGGATCCTCGAGCTCATCGTCGACCTGGGCAACATGATTCTGTTCAAGCGGGCCATGACGGAGCTGAAGGAGATCAAGCAGCGCAAGGCCGCCGGGTTCAAGGACCCGAGACTTTTCAAACGTGTCATGGCCATGTTTGAGTACAATCACTACCGGCTGCCGATCCGACGCATGGTGATTGAGCTCTTTGAGAAGAGCGTGCTGCGGCAGATTGTGTTTGAGGAAGACCTCGAGGACGACGAAGCCGACGAGACGGCGCGGCCTCGGGAGAATCTGATCGAGGAAGAAGACGAGGAGGATGAAGACGGAGGTGGCCACATCTCTTCCTCTGGTGA
Source organism: Plectosphaerella sp. P0831 (assembly GCA_014635975.1). NCBI lineage: Eukaryota > Fungi > Ascomycota > Sordariomycetes > Glomerellales > Plectosphaerellaceae > Plectosphaerella > Plectosphaerella sp. P0831. The sequence continues at coordinate 37,787 of JACAFV010000148.1, read as the reverse complement.
CGAGGGCCGGACTGCACGACAGAGAAGCGTGTCCGATGCGCAGGACCTGATGCCTCAAGGGCTTACCGTCAACGGTGCTGTTCTCCGATACGACGGCGAGGGCGGCAACTTTGGCGAGTCCTTCTCGCAGCGGATGAGGGGCCTGTCCGCTTCGCGGGAGGCAACTCCGGTTGCACGACCAAACGGAGGGGGCATGGATACGGATTCTTCGTCAGAGGAGGAGGACGAAGATGACGATGAGGTCACAGACTTGCAGAGGAGCAGGGGCATCCCCAATTCCTCGGCGCTGAACGTAAGTTTCGCGTCACGGTCACGAGCTGCACGCTCCAACAGCGGCGCTTCGAGCGACTCGATGAACTAGGTGATAGTGCCGCAAAGGAGCTAGGTCGTTGCTGTACAATACCCCCGGAAAAAGCTTTCAGCATTTGGAAGGAAGGAAGGGACAGAGGGCGTCGACTTTGACTTGGTGTCGTTTCGCATAGGGCGCACACCGGGCACAAGGCGTGGGACTCTCTCTGTACTATATGATGACGGCGGCGAGAATGCGGGTTGTTTTGGGAGCACATGCTTTGGCTGGCGAAGGGGAGTCAAAAGGACACGAGTTTCCTTTTACTTATCTAGGTATCACCTGGTGTCATCTGAAGCGTTACGAATCTGAAGCAGTCAGTCCCCATGGCTGCCTTCCAATGCCATGTCCGTGAAGGGTACCGTGATGTCACACGGCAGCAAGCGAGGCGCTTATTAGCAGATGGACGCTCTCGGCTGATCCACTTTGTCCGGCAACTGAGTGAGCAGAGCCCGACTCCGGGACGAGCGCCGACGGCAACCGGTAACGGCCCCCGCCTAGCCGATGAGAGAATTCTTACACGACAGGAGACCTGCATCGGGCTCGCTCATTTGACAGGAGGCTCTTGTTGAAACATACATCTTTCGAGTTTCGTGTTTGATTGCGACGACAATGGGCCAACCAGGACGAGTGCTGGTGATCGCGGGGTCGGACAACTCGGGCGGAGCGTAAGTGGCCCTACATTGGGACCGAGCTTTGACGACGGATGCACTGACGACAAGAGAAGAGGCCTCGAGGCAGATCAAAAGGTCATTGCCGCCCATGGCTGTTATGCTCAAACGGCGACTACGGCACTGACGGCCCAAGACACCAAGGGCGTGTACGACGTCCACCACACCCCGCCCCAGTTCCTGGACAAGCTGATCGACCTGGGTTTCGGGGATGTGGGCGTCGACGTCGTCAAGACAGGCATGCTGGCGTCAGCAGAGACCATCCGCACAGTCGCGGCGGCGCTCGAGAGACATGTCGGTCCCAAGGTGGTCGTCGACCCGGTCATGGTGGCCACGTCTGGAGCCACGCTTCTCCCCCGCGAGGCAGTTCACGAACTTCTCAACGGACTGCTGCCAAGGACGACCGTTCTCACGCCCAACATTCCCGAGGCGAGGATGCTACTTGCCGAGGCTGGGCGGGAGGCCGTCGAGGTCCGTGGCGTAGAGGATTTTGAGACTATTGCCAAGCAGGCGAGGGCTCTTGGGCCTGAGTGGGTGCTCGTCAAGGGAGGGCATGCGCCGCTGAACAAGGAGTACAAGATTGCCGCTACGGAGGAGGATAAGGCTGTTGTAGTTGATGTGCTTTGCGGACCGGATGATGTCGTCTACAGGATTGAGAGTCCGTTCCAAAAGTCGGCGCATACGCATGGAACGGGTTGCTCTCTGGCTTGTGAGTTTGAATCTGGTGTCGTTGAGACTTTGGCGTTGACATGTCACAGCTGCGATTGCATCCAACCTGGCCAACGGGCTTGATGTGCCCGAGGCTGTCAAGAAGGCGGTGCGATACATCGAGGCAGCCATCAGGACGGCGCCTGGGTTCGGTCAGGGTCATGGGCCACTGAACCACTTCCACTCCAACTATACCTTGCCCTTTGCCCCGTGAGTTGCTACCCTGAAGAGATCTGCCTGCTCGAGGCTGACCCAACACTTGCAGGGGCCGGTTCATCGAGTACCTCCTGGAGAGGCCTGATGTCAAGGAAGTCTGGAAGACGTTCGTCTACCACCCCTTTGTCATGGCCCTGGGCAACGGAACGCTCCCTCTGGAGTCGTTCAAGGGGTACCTGATCCAGGACTACCTCTACCTGGTAGGCCTAGACCCCCATAACCTGACTGGTGTCAGCTACTCACCTCCGTCTAGGTTCACTTTGCCCGCGCCAACGCCCTGGCATCCTACAAGGCGAAGAGCCTCGACGACATTCTTGCAGTACGCTGATCTCCTCCCCTCCCTCCCCTCTCAAGTCTGACACCCCCAGGGCGCCACCATCGTCCAGCACATCGCCAGGGAAATGTCCCTACACATCGACTACTGCGCCGGCTTCGGAATCTCAGTGCCTGAGATCGAGTCTACCGAGGAAAAGCAAGCGTGCACAGCATACACTCGTTACGTGCTGGACGTTGGGCAGAGCGAGGACTGGATCGCGCTGCAAATGGCCCTCGCGCCGTGCCTTTTGGGCTACGGTGCCGTAGCCAAGCAGCTGCACGCCGACACGGCGAGCGTCCGAGGTGAGGGCAACAAGTACTGGAACTGGATCGAGAACTACGTCGCCGAGGACTATGTCGAGGCTGTCCGTATCGGGTCAGCGCTGCTGGAGAGACATGCGGCACTGCAGAGCCCGAGCAGCATTGAGCGGCTGGTCAAGATTTTCATCCACGGAACAAAGGTGAGTTCCAGAAGCGCAGAGTGAGGAGGACAGAGCTAACTTTTTCTGTGTAGATGGAGATTGGCTTCTGGGAGATGTTCCCGCATGAGTGAGGAAGAAGGCAAGGAAGAAGGTAAAGAAAAAGGCGTCTAGAACATGGCTGGACAGAACGGGTCAGACCGGTGTTTCGTGTCACAGCAGCAACGGCAATAGACAGCATTTGCAACCGAGTCGGTCGACTTCGAACACCTCATGCTGTTACACGTGTGCCTCAAAAGCTGAACCAGATCGGACTTTGCCAAGTGACTTGCGCCGACGACTCGCTTTGTCCGACCATTCTGCTTATTCAGCCTCGCGAGTCGGGCTATCTTATCGGGATGACGACTGAGGCAGCCACCATTCCCAACAAGGACGCGCTAGCCCCCTCCCGGGCCTAGTTTCAGGCAGACCCATCAAATTTTCTGGCGGCGAAAAGAGCAAAGGGCCCTGGAAAAAAAAAAGTTGCGGCAGGACCGAATCAGCAGCGCGGCCCGCCCAACACCTGCCCAAAGCCATTTCCCTTCCAGCGAAACCACCCATTTCCCAAAACCTCCCTCCATCCATCAACAAACACCATCCTCCCTCCTCCCCCTCTTCATCTCCCACATTCCCTCATCCGCATCGCGAATCGCCGGTTTCTTTCAAAGACCAGCAGACTCGCCTTGTTCATCTGAAACGCGACTTCTCTTCGTCGTTTCCCAGTCTCTTTCCAGTGTCGCACACCCTCGACACCGGCTTCGCAGACTTCACACACACATTCCACTCCCTCAACACCACACGACCATGTCTTACGGCGGTGGTTACGGCGG
>JACAFV010000148.1:9198-33976 GCA_014635975.1 Plectosphaerella sp. P0831 | reverse complement strand
GATACAGCAACGGCGGCGGTGGCGGCTACGGTGGTGGCGGCGGCTACGGCGGTGGTGGTGGTGGTTTCGGCGGCGGCGGTGGTGACCGCATGAGCGCTCTCGGTGCCGGCCTCCAGAGGCAAGAGTGGGGTGAGTTTTCCTTCGGCTTCGTGACATTTACTCTACAGTTGCTGACTTGGCTTTTCCTCCAGATCTCAACACCATGCCCAAGTTCGAGAAGTCCTTCTACAAGGAGCACCCCGATGTCGCCTCGCGCAGCACCGCCGAGGTCGACTCTTTCCGCAACAAGCACCACATGGCGGTCACCGGCAGCGACGTGCCCAAGCCTGTCGAGACCTTCGACGAGGCCAACTTCCCTCGCTATGTCATGGACGAGGTCAAGGCCCAGGGCTTCCCTGCCCCTACGGCCATTCAGTCCCAGGGCTGGCCCATGGCTCTGTCCGGTCGCGACGTCGTCGGTATTGCCGAGACTGGCTCCGGCAAGACCCTGACCTACTGCCTTCCCGCCATCGTCCACATCAACGCTCAGCCCCTCCTCGCCCCCGGCGATGGCCCCATCGTCCTGGTCCTCGCGCCCACTCGTGAGCTGGCCGTTCAGATTCAACAGGAGATTACCAAGTTCGGCAAGTCGTCGCGCATCCGCAACACTTGCGTCTACGGTGGTGTCCCCAAGGGCCCTCAGATCCGCGACCTCTCCAGGGGTGTCGAGGTCTGCATCGCCACTCCCGGCCGTCTCATCGACATGCTGGAGGCCGGCAAGACTAACCTTCGCCGCGTCACCTACCTTGTTCTCGACGAGGCCGACCGCATGCTCGACATGGGTTTCGAGCCCCAGATTCGCAAGATCATCGGCCAGATCCGCCCCGACCGTCAGACTCTCATGTGGTCCGCCACGTGGCCCAAGGAGGTCCGCGCCATGGCCGGTGACTTCCTCACCGACTTCATCCAGGTCAACATTGGCTCCCTCGAGCTGGCCGCCAACCACCGCATCACCCAGATCGTCGAGGTCGTTTCCGAGAGCGAGAAGCGCGACCGCATGATCAAGCACCTTGAGAAGGTCATGGAGAACAAGGAGAACAAGATCCTCATCTTCGTCGGCACCAAGCGCGTCGCTGACGAGATCACCCGCTTCCTCCGCCAGGACGGCTGGCCCGCGCTCTCCATCCACGGCGACAAGCAGCAGAACGAGCGTGACTGGGTCCTCGACCAGTTCAAGGGCGGCAAGTCCCCCATCATGGTTGCCACCGACGTCGCGTCGCGTGGTATCGGTAAGTATCACTCCTCCCCCTTTCCCCTCCCCGAATGGCAACTTCCAGCAGCCACTGCTGCGCTTTACTCTCTTGTCTTTAGGGGCTTTCTCATCATTGCGCAATCTTGCCTGATATCCTCGTGCCTTCCTCGGATCCCTGTCGTGCGGAGTCTTTTGGCCCCGAGCGTAGCTCTTGACCTGCTATGCTCGCCTGTGCTCTCGTGTCCCTCGATGCCTCTACCATGGTACAAGCGGGGACGTGGAGTCTCTTGATCTGATCAAGTCGTGGCCCCAAGATCTCCCATCTCGATTCCGAGGATTCCGGTGCACTGAACCTTCTCTTCAGGGATGGCATTTGGAACGCAATACGGAAGAGCCCTCTCTGCCCGAGTCAAAGAACGCGCGCGCGACCCCGGCACCCGCTTGGGTCGCCGTCGCTGGTTCCATGCTGGAACGTTGCTATTACCCATCGTGACCTGCATGCTAACCCATTGCAAAAGATGTCCGCAACATCACTCACGTCCTGAACTACGACTACCCCAACAACTCGGAGGATTACATCCACCGTATCGGTCGTACCGGCCGTGCTGGCGCCAACGGTACCGCCATCACCCTGTTCACCTCTGACAGTGAGTACCTTCTCTTCCCGAGACACAAGATTCATGCTAACCAATACTCCTTCACAGACTCCAAGCAGGCCCGTGATCTCGTCAACGTCCTCAAGGAGGCTCACCAGGAGATCGATCCCCGTCTCGCTGAGATGGGCCGCTTCGGCGGTGGTGGTGGTGGCGGTCGCTACGGCTACCGTGGCGGCCGTGGTGGTGGTCGTGGTAGGTGCTTACTATACCCCTCGCGTCTTCTCTTCTCTTGGCTAACAACTTTCCAGGCGGTAACAACGCCAACAACCAGTCCCTCGGCGGCAGGCGTCGCTGGTAAACGTCCGTCTTCTTCCACCCACGGATCACGGATCATCTCGACGATCAGCATCATCATGTCGTTTTATTCCAGTTGTGCACAAAATCGGCGTTCTCGTTAGACAGGGGGGTCTAGACATGCAAGGTATCCCGTCGGCACGATTTGTGCCGCTCTCTTTTTTCTCATGCGTCTGGAACATGGTTCTCCCCCGACCAGACTGGACATTGCTTTTTTCCTATGTCATGACACAAGCACACAACCAGAGGTCACGCTCCCGAGCACAGCATGTTTGCTGGGAGGTGTGAACAGCCCCGGGCCGGGCTTGAGACGAGTACTCGGTCGGACTGGGCCGCCGCAGCAGGTGGACAGTTCGGTAGCAATTCGAGTTCGAGGATGTCAGATCATCCTCTGGCTAATAACAAAAGATTAGTAAATGTCTGACGTCGTGTGATGTAATGTTAAGGGGGGGCTTGTTTGTATGTGGGCTTCGTTTGCGTAAACTTGTACGTGATGCCGTCCCTCTCGATGATGGAGCCCGGGCATGTTGCTCCCAAGATGTCGTCGTTCGTTTGGAGCAGGTTTTACCTGCCGCTGCCGCCTCTGGGCGCGACCTCCGTGGTGGATCACAAGCGGATGGGCTTTCTGTTGCCAGAGTGGACATGTCACGTCGGCTTTCACGCGTCACAAGAGTTCCACCCACGGTATTGGAAGTCTCAAGACGCAGAGTAGGTCCCGTACAGTCTCATGCTGCCTGCAGAATACGTGATGGCCCTCTCGAGTCACGTGTCGGTTGTTTCCCGGGTGTTGGAGGAAATCGACAGCGCTGGGATATCTTAAGGGCAAGATGCGGACAGCTCCTGGCTGAACATTACCCTTGCAGTGCGTGTAAGACTTACGATGATGTGTCTCGTTCTTGATGGGTTGTAGAATGCGTCTGGTAACCGTCAGCGAGTTCGAATCCACGTTTGCTGTGGAAAGCCTTCATCGACTGTGCGGCAGACTTTTAGAATGATAGAATGCTCCTTCAACTTCAAGTTCATGTGATACCGCTTTTCATGAAATGTTGTATGATGTATCTAGGTTGTAGAAAATAAATATCGACGATTGTGAGAGGCGGCTGTTCAACCTTGGCAAGTTGTGTCACTCCCAGTGATGGTCAGCATTCTGTTGAGTATACGAACTCGAGAGTGTTTAACATTGTCAGCTTGGCATATATTTTAATCTGTTCGACAACATATTAGGCACGTTTGCAATGCAAATTTGGCTGTCAACAAGCCCAGAGCACGGTTCAAGCTAAGCTATTGCCCAATATCGTCGAACCCATGTGAATAGAAGCGTTGGATCGGGAAATATAGCTTTAGATTTCATGCCATAACCAGAAGACCCATCCCTCGCCTCGGGATCGGCGATCAAACTCATCACTATGATACTTTGACAACATCATAACAATATCAATATTCAGCCCTCGTATTCCCTCCTTCTTCTGAATCAGTAATACTCATGCCGATATCACTATCAACCTGCTGAAGCACCTCTCGACGCCCTCTCGCGTCATTACATACAACCCTCTCATGGAGCGTACGACGCACTCTTCACGCCACAGGCTGATCACCACGCCCCCCCCTGCGCGTCCACGCCGAAGCGGATAGAGGCCCGCGGGCGAGGTAAGCTACCCGGTAGCCCCGGGTCATGTTGTATGGCGTCCTCGCCCGGCTAAAAAGGCTCGCTCCCTCGCTCGCTCTTGGGAAGAAGAAGCTTCCCCCTCCCCCCTGACAGGCGACGATGTTACGACCGGCGCCGCGCGGGCTGGGTCCGTCGAGCGAGCGACGGCAATGAAGCTAGCGCGGCTGAAGGGTAGGTTATCACGGCGACGTGTGGCGATATGTCTTGGATCTGTTGAGAGAGATACATGTACGAGCATGATGTGATGCCTCGGCTCATGGGACAGCTGCGGCGGCAGCGGCGGATATTGTTCCAGGAAAGCTGGATCAGCAATCTGGGACTCGCCTCGCCAGAGACGTGCGCTGTCTTGGATACGGCAGGGGGCTGGGGCCAGGGAGGGGGTCACGATGCTGCGAGAAACCTTGACGGAGTCTTCACGTCATCAACCCGGTGACCAGCGGAGAACATCCCGCAGTTTTATGAGCTTCGAAGCGAGATCTCCATCACCGTCAGGCGGATCATCAGAGTTCAACCACGGAGACGGGCCTGCTCAGGGGGATGGGGAGGAAGGAGTACCAAGTAATCTCCGAGCCTCCTCCCATGTTGACAGCTCATCCACAAAGCTTCGCTTCCAGCAACGGAAACATCACCGCCTGGCCGGCATCCTTGGGCATCAAGATCAAGAGAGGCACGCAAATGGCAACTGCCGTCCCCACGGCATCGGTGATGGCCTCACCTCACTCACTCTCACACCCCCTTTCCTCCCCGAGACACACGCCAGCACATCACGGGGTGAAAATCGTACGTGGTCCCTCACACATCCCGGGCATCAAACCCAGCATCGCAGCCAGGGCAACGAAGCTCAGCATATGCATCATCTCCTCCTCCCTTTTCACCTGCGGGCGCTGCGCGGAACCCTCCGTGAGGATGAGCGAGACATCGCCAAACGAAAAGATGCCATGCCATGCCCTGCCCTGTTCTGCCATGCGCATGGTGCATGCCCAACCACGGAGGACCGGGAACATGAATCGCGCACTGCATCCAGTACCGAACCGAGATCACCACCAGCCTTCCATCAGCAAGGAAAAAAAAGGGCAACGCGGAAGACAGAGAACTTGGGTGCGTCGCACCATGCGAAGCAGAACTTCTGCTCCGCGTCCTCCCGGAGCCCATCCATCCATCCATTGCGCCTCCTCGCCGTGTGCACAGGCGTCCGCGGTCGTCCAACACGCCCCCTCCCTCGCTCGCCATGCGTGCAATCTCCCTCAGCGGGCAAAGGGGGGGTGGGATGGAAGTTACGCACGTCTTCCAGCAGCAGGAAGCTGAGAGAAAAGCCCATCCATCGCATATCGGGGGCCACACGCCGATCCGGCGCCGCGAGCATCGGACAACGAAGCAGTATTCGGATGGTCAAAAGGGGGGAGGGGCTGTGTGTGCCCCCTCCTCGAGAAAAGCCCTCGCACCGCCGATCTCGAACATCCAGGCCAAGCACGCGCAGCACGCGCAGGTGTGGTGACTGACCCTCAGGGGACTCGCCCGCCGAGGGGGGACCTTCCGGGTCATCCGATCTAGCGATGCGTGCTAATTTTACCACACTCTGATCACCCTCTTGCCCTTTCGTCCTTCCTTTCGCTCTCGCGAGTCCTTGGCACCCCCTCCCTCCGGCGTCGTCACCCATCTCTCATGGAATTCCGTTCCCGGGAGCGAAGTGCAGATGGGCATTGGGACGAACAGAGGGCGCTGCACCGAGGCGAGGTCGAGGCAGGTCGAAAGGTAGATAGCCGAGGGAGGTGAACGAAACCTTCACGGCGATGCAGCAGTATCTCAACTGCCGGACATCCGCCTTCGTCCGAAATCTCTCTCATCCAGGGTCATCCTCCCCCCTCGGTCACTTGCACCCCGTCGCCGAGCCACAGCAGGCAGGTTGATGAAGAATAGGCTTCTGCATCTCCCCGCGGCAAGTCGGGGAACTTCGTCCAAGCCATCACAGGGCCACCGAGGAGTGGCACTCGCACGCCCTCGCGTGCCGCGAACAGACTCGCTCATCATCACGTTTCCTAGCTCAGCCCTCCTCGCCACCGGCGCCCCGTCCGCAGGCCGCGGAGATGGGGGGGGGAGGGAAGCTCTGGTCTCCATCGCAGCAGTGCGTTGGGCGCGGGGCCGCCTCCTCTGCCAGTTGCTCGCTCGCAGTCCGTCCAAGGAAAGGGCCCTTGGGCCCAGGGGAAATAATCCGTCCTGTGTGTATCGACCATCGGGCCCTGAAAAGCGCCGCCGTAAAAGGTCGTCGACATCAAGGGTAAAGCGGGACAATAGGGGGAAGAGGGGGAGAGATCGAGCCCACCGAAGACGGAGATTTTTTCCACACAGGCCTGCTCCTTGTCGTCCGAGGATCGATCCTGGCCGGCCGGGACTTGGCCGTGCGTGAAGTGCCGGACGGAGCAAGTAGTCATCGTGAGAGAGGACGTCGTTGCGCCGAGCCCAGCTGGCTATGATTTTTTTTTTGCGCAAATTCCCCCGGAGAGAAGCCGGCACGCGACTCCCTCCGAACGGGGTTGTCGTCGCCGGTCAGCCACCGAGACACACTCACACAGCACATTCGCGGGAGACCAGGGGTGGTAGTGTAGCCCCCGGGGGCCGCCTGAGAACCGCAGAGAACCCCTTCCTTGTCCAACGCCCGCCATTGGGTTTAGGGGATGAAGCCCCTCCCATTGAGGGCATTGTGCTGGGCCTCCACGAAACATGCAGAGAGTGATCGGCGGCCCAGGGCATGGATCAGGCATCGGGGCGTTTGATGAAGGGCGGCCCTCTCTGCCTGCGAGTGCGCAACGTCCGGACGACCATCCGTCCGTCCATTCATCCACTGCACCCACTCATCCATCCACTCAGGCCAGCCGTGTCGTCGTCGACGACGTCGTCCACGAGCGCGTCTGTTCGCCGCCCCCCTTCCCCATCCATGACGTGCCGTCCCATGAGCCGTGTTGTCGATGCTCGCGCGGGCGCCGGCCCCCGTCTTGTCTAGCACCAAGGCCGTACCTGATCCAGGAACCGAGAGAGACACGACGACGACGCCGTCGCCACGACCCCTGGCTGGCGGCCGGGCCCCTGGGGCAAAGAGGGCGGGCGATGGAGGGCCGCACTTAGGTAGAGAGTCCGCCGGCCGGTGTTGACAGGGCGCCGGGGCAAAGCTGGCCGCAGGTTGACATGGCATCGTCGCCGCGCCCGCCGCGCTGCTATTCCAGGGCCAGCGAGCGAGCGGCAGCGATGACCGTCGCCGCGGCCCCCCCCCCCCCCCNCCCCCCCTTTCCCTCTCCCGGGCTCGTCGCGCCAGCGATCCCCCCCGGTGTCCGCAGTGGAACCGCCGCGACGACCGCAAACAGCGCCCGGGCCTGGCCTTGGGAGGAGGAAGAGGGGGGGAGGAAGGGGAGGGACGTGGACGGTGGTGGTGGCGCCCAGCGCGGCCGGCGTTGCGGCGACTCCAGCGGGCGAAGAGCGGGCGAGCAAGCGGCCGGGAGAGACAACCCAGGATGTGCTTGCTTTTGCTCTTCTCCCGCTCGCGGATCCCTCCCCCGGGGGCGCTCAGCTTGAACGCCACAATGTTCAGTGATCATCTTTTCCTCACGACGATGGCGACGACCAAGTTCCTCCCACAACGGGTGCTCTTGCGATCGAGCCTCCCCTCCCTCCTCATCGGGATGTGGGCGATCGCCAATCGCCGAGGAAGAGACGAGGAAACCCTTTTTTCCCTTCCCCTCAGTCCAGACGTCTATGACGAAGCGCACATCGAATCGACATTCGGCGTCCCCCGGTGGATCGACATTCGACATTCGACAGTCGACAAAGCACAGCACAGCCAGCAGTACCCACGCCCCGAAAATACTCGGGCTGGAGTCCTGCGGCGACGCTTTACCGCCTTCGGGGGGATGCCTGGTCAGGGAAGTGGGGGGCAGGGGTCTGAAGATCGAGGCCGGCCCAGGGTTTGTTTCTTGCACACCCTCTCTGGTCAAAGGAGGGGGAGGGTGTGTGTGCTGCAGTGTGGTGGTGTGCGCGTGCTCTGCGCTCAGTGCTAGCAACTGAACGACATTGCCGACGGTAGGGGCACGCCCCTCGGGCCGACAGACGCATCCAAGCCCGAATCCTCCTCACTGAGACTTGCAGGACAAGGGAAAAGAGGCGTGTGTGTGCTTTGCTGCGAGAGAGCCTCCATTGGCGGGCATCAACCGCATGTCGTCGGGGAATCGATCCTGTTGTCGATAGCAGAACCACCGTCGCCGGTGACGTCTGTCTTGGAGACGCTTGGTCTCTGCACCCCATCATCCATCGACCGGCCGCCGTCCCAAACTGCCATCCCGTACGACCGTCGCAGTCGGGCCCGAGACGAGACATGGCGCCCATGCCAAAAAGACAGACCGTCGACACTTGGTCGCCTGTCAGTCGGCCGCCCGGCCCTCTGGCCCCAGAGTTCCAGCAAAAGCACCGACCGACTCACGCTGGAACGTTCATCCGGGGTTTCTAGCTCAGGGCAGCCCGCCCCCGGTCCAAGACACGCCAGCCCTCCCGCGCTGGGAGCGTGTGTGAGGAAGTGTGTTGCATCCTGCATCACAAACAGACCAGGGAAATCTTTCCAAGTACTGCAACCAAAGCAGCATTGTTCTCGGATGCCCCTTCTTGGCACGAGGTGCAGGCGTGTAGGCCTGCCCCCATCAGCACGCCGGGTTCAACTCAATCCGAGCGAAACCAGCCACTCAGCTGCTTCCGGGTGGGTAAAGTCGCGCAGAAAGAGGCGAGAGATAGACCTTCAGCTTGCTCGGCGTTGAGCCCGCACACGCCCGTGTGATGATGAACAAGACGGCCCAAAGGAGGGGACCAGGCGCAAGGGCGTTGGTGTAGCGGCCGTCTGGACTCTTGTTCCCCGTCCTGCTCATCGAAAGGAGAGGGGGGGAGTCTGTGAGATGGAGGATTGGCGTCTGACGCGTCTGGACTCTGGACCATCAACTTGTCCTCCTCCGCCATGTGGTGTGCGGGACCCGGGACCGAACGAGATGCTGCAGCACGAGTCATCATCGCACTGACTCGATGACTCGACTTTGGACTGCCTTTCAGTCGAGTCCTTTCCTCCACGGGAAAGAACCTCTTGTCTGTCCTTTGTCTCGAGGTAGCCGCATGCCTCAGCTCCCCGAGTGGCGTATGCAACACGACGTCAGGGCGAGGAGATCATAGCGCGAGCCTCTCCCGCGTCTCGCGCGCCTGGCCTCCGCCATGGCCCAGTCCAGTCCAGTTGAAGTGAGCTCGCCGGACGTGCAGTGTCATCCATCTGTCGTCGGAACCAAGAGCGCGAGCGCACCCACGCCCGCGCGCACTGATCTCTGGAACCAAACCTGATGTGGAGGTGGACGGATGATTTGCCGCAAGGATCAGCAGGCAGGGGTGCGAGATCTCCTCGTGGCCCTGGCGCCTGTCCGTACGTCCGTGTTCTTTGGCGACGACTTCAGCGGTCCACTTGGTGTGGTTGAAGTTCTCACCAGGCTCGATTCGCCTAGTCTTGTTTGCTAGGCCGTAGCGCAGTGCAGTGTCGATCCTCGTCCGGCTCTTGGACTTGCCGACAAGGTCGCCCGGGGGAGCATCGCGGACTATCCCGGAGAGGAAGGGTAGCCCTCGAGGATGGATGAGAAGACAGACCTCATTTCCTTTGCGCGTTTCATTGCTCCGCGGCGCAGGACCGCAATGCGACTCGAATTCGTGTAGCAACGAACGCTGTTTTATGCATCGACCTTGGGGCAACGCTCCTCGTGTTCACGACACGGACTGACTGTGCGCGATGCATGCCCGCAACGTGCGCACTGCGCGGCAATGAAGCCAGCCACCAATGACAGAAGGGATGGACCTTGAGCGCTGTCAACCCTGGTCCGACGTTCAAGTGAACGTGGCGGTCTGGTCTGGACCATCAGATCAGCAAGCCATGCCGCCAGCGATACAGGCTCCCGAGTCGCGCGACGTGTGTGTGTGCGTGCTTGCGTGCGTACGTGTCTGGAGGGTGTCATGCTCAATTTGCAGATCTGCCTGCCGCATCGCCGAGTCGTCGGCAGTAGTATCGTCTGGTCCACGGCTAACGTGAGAATGGGCTTTCCAGTTCGTCAGAACTAACTAGTGCGAGGCGTCTGGTAGCCCTCCAGGCTCAAGCGCCAGATGACGGGCCTAAGCAAGAGCAAAATAAGCAAGCCAGTGTCGAAGCTTTCCGGGGAGCTGCTCTGTGCACATTAGCGTCAACGGCGATCCCCGTCGTTGTCATCATCATCCAATCGAACCCGTCCTCGTATCACCAGCCAACTCGTATGTTGATGTACTGCTTGCTTGTTTTGCTCTCTTTCTGAGCTCATGCCTCGCTTCGCGCGTGCTTGAACTGCGGAGAGGCGGTGGACGAGGATGACATGTCCGGGCTTTGACGGGGTAACAACTGACTCGACGTGCATGGTGATGTCCGGGGATAAAGTGTGTGTTATTTCGCCTTGGGTGGTTGGAGCATCCCGGGATCACCGCGGGACGACTCGCCAACACAATCCCCGTGGATGCTGACTGGTCGGATGGTTTCCTTTGACGGGGATACACGGTTCTGACGGCCAACCAAGACGTGGAAGAGGTCGCTGGGTCGCAGGCTGCGCTCGTCATGTGTCGACCTGCTTGGGGTCCAGGCCACAGGATGAGTCGGGAGGCATTGGGCCCTTTGAATTCCTCCCTGAACCCCCCGCTTCTCGGTGACTGGGTACTAACGGCAGTTGCACTCTTGACCACACCCCCAGTCAGTTCAGTCAGTCAGTCTGGATGGATGGATGCCTTCACCGCCAACCGTCCCAGGGATTCCACAATGCTGCTGCAGTGCTTCCCCCGGGGATGCTGCTCATCCGTCATGCTGCCTTCCAAGAAGGGCACACGGCATGTGAAACTGTAGGTGACAACGACAGCTGCCACCTCATTGACGCACCCCCCACCAACCCACCACACCGCCATTGCCCTTGCGCCGTGGCGCGCCTTCGAGTGAGACTCTGTCAGGGCAAAGCAATTCGCAGGACGGTCTGAATGAAAGAGGGCTGATTGAACATCGGCATCGTGGTAAGCCGACAAGCCGGCGCGTCCTTGGCTAGCACACGAATAGTCAGGAACGCGTAAAACCTAGCCTCGGGGGGCAGGGTGGGCGTCCAAGGGTGCCAGTGTGGTGGTGGTGTGCCACACAACGGCGCAGTGTGACTGGTGAACTGACTGGCTACAACGTCGCCGAATGGTCCTCTTCTTCCCCTCTTGCCCCGAAGCTCCGCGGCGATGACAGAAAGGCGAGCGGGGCGGCACACAGCAGACCATCCGGTCGAGCCGGCACCTGAGCGGATCGCGATTTGTCACTCTTGACCAGGTATTCGAGGGGGCGCAGGTCGACGAACGGGGGATCTCTTCAAACCTCCACAGACCGTGTCGTATGTGGGACCGGGATTCGTTTCCTGGCTCCAATGCACGGCTCCAGACCTGAGCCCAGCGAAGCGACACGGCCGACGGCCGATGGCCAGCAACGGCTCAGATTCCGCACGCTGCCTCGTGAGGGGAAAGGTTGGGGGGGGGGGGGGGGGGGAAGGCAGCGAGCGCCCCGTTGAGACACTTCATGTCGCTGGTAAATTGAACAATGGGCAAGGCAGGGCTTGCAATGCCGCCCCCTCTCAGGTCTGGCGACGACCCCTGGTCAAGTCTTTGGGGTTCGCTTGCCCACAAGCATGGTCCCAGGTTGCTGTTTGCTGTGATGGGGGTGGTGGTGGACTCGATGCAACCAAAGGAACGCATCGAGAAGCAGCTCGTTTTCACGTTACACGAGGACGATGGGGGGCTGCGCGCCTCGATGGCGCCCGTCCCAGTCCCGACGTAGGTGCCGGGTGAAATGCACCGGCGTCGTGAACCTCCCAGCTTAGCGGCATGCATGTGTGGTGGGTACTCCACGTGAGGAGGCAGACTTGGGCCGGCTGGGGTTCCGACCGGGCCTGGTAGCCTAGGTACAAGCCTGTGAGCGGGCTTTGTGAAGGCTCTCGAGTCCCGGGCGGCGCCGACTCGTAGACACATGGAATCCCTCCCGCAATATGGGACTTCCCCATCAACACCCCGAGGTCGACTCTCTTCCAAGCCGACGAGACGGAGGGAACATCGCTGTTCGTGCTTGGCCAGCGCGTGACCGAGGCCGAAAGTAAGCCGATGTGCCGTGTGCTGGGCAGGAAATCACAGCGTGCAGGGAGGGGGTCGGTCTGTCGGTGGGCTGGATGGAAGAGGCGGCGAGGACTGCACTGCACCCCTCCCCCCCTGGAGTCGGACGCGGGAGGTCTGGGAAAAATTGATGGTCTGATGACATGGCGTTTCTGCCGAGGTGCCCTTAGAAATGCCGCTCATTGGACATGTTCCTGTGCCTTGAGCAACAAGACCACTTCATCGACAGTGGCGGCCGTGTGCAGACGTGGAGACTTGTTGACCGCAGGATGACCCTCCCCCAAGCACCTGCTGCGATGTGTGTGCTCGTGCCGCCTGCGAGGACGCAAAGAGCGGCAAGTCGCCGGATCCGGAGAGAGGCGCTCAGCGGACATCGGCAGGCCCCGGCGAGTCGCAACAAAGAACTAGGCACACCTGCCCGTGGAGAAACTTTGAGGAGGTGTGCCTGGTTCGGGAAATTCCATGTCGTCCCTCCAAGGGCGCGCTGCCCCGCTGCACAATATGCTCGGCTGAAGCATCTGTGTGTGGCGGGACAGCGAGGATCGACCAAGGTCGGACGGCAGAGCAGGTGGACGGGTGTCGTTTGGGAGTGCTTGAAGCAAGATGCGCCAATTGTTCAGGCTGGAGCACCCTGGCTGTCGCGTTGGTGATGTTGAGATATGCTTCTCGACGGTGAGGAAATGGTCGCAACTAGCATCATCTGGCTGTGGCCCCCCCTCCATTCCCCAGGCGGCTGTCATTAGTCCATCCCAGACGTTTGGGTCGCTTGCGATCTGGCGACAGTCTAAGGCCTCCCGGCGACAGATCATTACGCCGTCCCTTAGGCGTAAGGTGCGGTGGCCCCCAACCAGACAGAAGAGCACAAACCAGGGTCCTGACATGGGCTTAGCTCGAGCCTGGGAATCGATGTTGACCACGACGCCGCCCTTAGGGATCAGACAGCCTGGCGACGCCCGGCCAGGACCAACCGCGCCGAGGACGCGATGACCAGCGCGCGGGACGGGCCAGCCAGCGACGGGCGAGTCCAAGGCACAAGGTGCAAGGCGCAAGGGGTGCTGGATTCATCCATTCGTCTGAGACTGACCCGGAGCAGAGTCCGAGGTGCAAGCAGCAATACAATGGCCATGGCGCATCGGGATGCCTCGCCATGTCAACTGCGTACGAGTCGAGTACGCGTCCGGCTCTCAGCTCCGCTTCCGCGAGTACTCGTTGACGAAGAATCATTCGCCAAAAGCGATTCCGGCATTTACTCATCATGATGCCACCCTGCAGAACGGGTGGGAGGCGTGACATTCGCCCACGGCGCGGCCGGACAAGCCACGGCACGGCAACATCGGCTACCTGTCGTCATCATTCGGCGAGGATGACTCGGGTGGATGTATGGTGGCGATTGTCGACGAGGGTTTCCCCGAGGCTCGTAATGCTGCCTCGACATCTTTCTTGTCATGCAAGACAGAGTATTCAGTCTGGCCCCGTGACCTGTTGGTCCTCCGTCATTTGGGGAAAGTCGTGTGAATACGGCCGCTCCGTCCGACAAGCCCGGCTAGCCCGTTGTTTCCCAGGTCGATTGTTTGCAGCCGAACTGGCGGGGCTTGCAGATGCGCTAATGTTGTTAGAGGCCATTCGCCAATCACCCTAGAACTGCTTGACAGGTAGATCATCACCAAAGTCCAAAGTTGCCGGAAGATCCTTTGGTGCTAGTGCGCTGCGCCGCACTAGGAGACTTTCTCGGTGGGGGATGAGGCCGATGCCCCGATGCCGCAGTGGCCCCTCGGGCCCCTTCAAGGGGGCAGTTTGGACATGTCCGACGGTTGTTTTCTTGATGCCCTCGTTCCCCGCGCTCACGTTCTTGATAGCTGTCCGAAGAAAATCGGTATGAAGTCGACGCTAGAGGTGTGAGGAGAATAAACTTTGGTGCTTGCGCCGGCAGAGAATCGCATCTTTGGGTAAAGTGCACCAGGGCATGCATCCGCTGTTGAACTGCTATTACGGCCCTATCGCGTCGAGAGGCGGCACATGGCGATGACACCACCATCTCGGGGGGATAGGCCAAATGCTACTGCCCCGGGCGAATCCAGCGCATCCTTTCAACCTGACTGATATCCGATGGTTTTTTCCGTTGGCGTCGAGGCAGGAAAAGCCGCACGTACGGCCTTGTCTTGTTGGACTGGGCTGGGCTGGGCTGGCTGGTTGCTTGCGCCCGGCGAAGGGGGGTGCAAGCTGTGTCGTTGGACCGGTCCTCGCTCACTCGTCCCTTCGGCCCATGTCACCGCCAGGTGGTGCTGTACCGTAGTGCGCTGGTAGGTCCCGAGGATTTGGAGAAGCCGGCTAGCGCGAGGACTGAAGAACTCCCCGAGAAATGGCGCCTATCCCCAAAACAGGATGAAGGTGATCGACAGGCTTTCGCTGGACTCGAGTCAGGCGGCCCCCCACCACTACCTGGAGCGAGCTAGGCGAGGAAGGCCTAGCCAGATCGGAGGACCATCTTGGGCCGCGGCCGTTCTTTGCATTGGTCTCGAGTTGCAGCACGGCATTGCAGGGTAGCGGTGGTCGCTAGCAGGCCGCGTTCCTCCTCGGCTCTGACACCGTCGTCGCTCTCCCGCAGCCGGACCTCGAGCTGTCGCGCAGCCAGTCTGGGTTCCCGTAGATGTCAGCGTTGTCAAGCTTTCAGAAGGGGCTCCTAGCCGGACGGTGTGTGTCTCTCCATGTCCGGGCTGGGAAGGTGGTCCGCAGGTGGGAATGCTGGTCCTTTTCATCCCACGCCGCCCCCTGGCACAGGGATGAGACGGCGAATGCCTGCCGTAGCATTGTGTGCAGCTCTTGCTGGCATCAAGAAGCGGCGGTCGGTGGCCGCTGACCGAGCCTGACTGACGGCAAATTCGGGTGGTCGAGGACCCGGGTGGGTGACCGACCGACTCGTTGACGATCGACAGCACCGACTGCAGCTGTACAGGGCCAGGGCCAGAGCAGGGGATGGCGACAAGGAGGGTGGCATTGGGGTGGGTGGTGTGGCCTGTTGGGGGTGGAAGAATCGGCACATCGCAACCAAACGAGAGCCCCGCCCGCCCATGCGGCCCCCTTGTCCGCTGGGAGGGGGGCAGGCAGGACGACGCAATCATTTGGGAGTGCCTGGCGTGCGCTGGTTCGCTGGCGACAGGAGGTCGGTGGATGTCGTGGGATGGGACGGACGGACGAGGATTGGGGGGCAAGGGGCAAGGGGACGTGGGAAACGGGGGTGTGTGGATTCAATCCCTGCCCTGCCTCCCATCATCCATCGGGGCTAGCGTAAGAAAAAAGCGCAGATCGCTCAAAACCCCACCCACACGTCGTGGGCTCTTGGGAAAGCAAAAGCCGCAACGCAGCGCAGCGCGACGCACAGGCCATCACACGCCCCCCCTTTTTTCAAATCATCACTGGCTGACCGCCCGCCTGTGCAGCTGAACGAGGCCCCCTGGCAGGCAGACAGACGGATGGAAGTGGAGGACGAGAGGGGGGGATGGGGCGGTTGTCGTAACTGCCTTGAGGAAGGCCGAGAGAGAGGCCTGTTCAGGTGCCGACCCAGAAGGAAGGAGACGCCCAGCCGCTAAAACAGGGCTCCTGCGGCAGAAAGGTTCTGGAGGGGTGTCTCTGGCTGCAGTTGCCCCCTGAAGAGAATCTGCCACTGAGTTCCAGCAGGTACACCAAGGAAAGTTGAAGGCAGGAGCAGATTCGAGGAAGGCAGCAGGAAGGCACCTCTTGCCATATCAGCTCTGCCAATTCACTACTGGCCGTTGACCTCCGGTACCCCACAACACAGAGCTCTCCTCCACTCACGTCGCTTCACCCGTCCTGGAGTGGGAAAATTTTCCCTCAGAGGCAACACAACACCCACACCCCCCATCTCCATCGGCCATCGTTTGTGCCCGTTGATGCATCACCCACCTTCCATCCCGTCTTCACAGCCTACGGTGCCTTTTCTCAGCGACTTTTGCCTTTCACTTTGATCGACCCACCCCTTGTGGCCAATACGGGCTCAGGACAGCATAGCACAGCACAGCCTCTCTGAGCACAGCGGGTCCTTGCCTTCTCTCTTTCTTTGCCTTGGATTCGGGACAAGTCCCAGCATCTCCGTCTGCAAACACCGCCCGCCGGACCAGGTAAGACCCGATCGAGGGTACGATTCTCGGTCCTCGCGACTGCAAAGCCCGGAACCAAACGCAAGTACCGGTAAGCATCTGGCTTGCCTTCATTCACCCCTCCCCATTTGCTCGGCCAGGCTTCCCCCATCTCCAGCGGCAAAAGGTCGTTGGCGGATTTCCCCGAAGCTTGCCTGACTGTTCGTGTTAGCTGGACTGTCGTCACTGTGGCACAAATCTGCCGCGGAACACTCGACCGACATCGCTCTCCCCGTGCTCGGCTGTCTGGGTACAACGATTTTGCACGCTCTCGACGCGTCTGCAAAAGTACACCTCTACTATTTTCGGCTCCCCGCGGTGCCCACATTCCTTCACCGACGCCGCACCGCACCTCCCGGCTTACCTCAGGCCACCCCCTCGCCCTCGGCGCCCCCTCCTCCTCACCCGCACCTCGTCGTCCAGCCCCGTGTGCCCCCGGCCCGCCCACACACCGCGTGGTGGCCTCTCTCCGTCCATCACTTCACTGCTCTTGCGTGACCTCCGCTCCGGACTTTAAGTCAACCACTCTGGTGGCGCGGTTGCTCGTGAAAGCCTCCTCCGTCAACCATCGCGAGACTTCCCCCAACAATCCAAGCGCGTCTTTTCTCCTCGCCCGCTTGTTGAAAATTGCAGTCTTGATATCATCGGCAACATCCACGACGGTGCACATTTCCCATCCGTCGAGGACCACGCTTCCGGGGTGCAGCAGGTCGTGCAGCAGCCAATGCGGCAGAGTGTTCAGTGCCCAGCCAATCCAGGGCCTGAACATCTGTCCCCCTGTTGACGCGCTATTTCTCCTCGTCCACAAGAGACACACGCCCCTTGAGCATTCCGCACTCCTCATTCGCCGCCACAGTACACACCCGGCCTCTTGAGCCCAGACGACGCAGCAGACGCAACAAGGACCAGGGAGTGAGCGTTTCTCACTTTCACCACCTCCCCCCCCTTCCCACCACACCCCGGCTCGACACGTCTCTGGGGCCCTGCTATCAGAAAGTCGAGACGGGAAAGCAGGACAGCACAATACGCTCCAGGATCAAGGGATATCCATCTCTGCTTTTCCACCAGGAATCGTGTTCAGCATCAACTCAACTCGACCTCGCCGACACTCCCTCGAGACACATTGCTCTGACTGACCCAAGGTCAGCGCGCATCCGGACCTTGAACCGCCTGCATTTCTTTTCTCACATGTCTTGAGACTCACTGTGGACGCCCTGACCGTCTCCACTTTCCGGCTTGAGCAGGACTCCTCAATTACTCGCGCCTCGACCGCTCAACACTGCGCGAGTCAGCATCGCTGAGTTCGACGTGGGTACCCCCCCAAGGCTCACGGTTCTCCATCCGGCCAAGTACCGGGAGTGCCTCTGTGCGCTTTCATCAATTCGAAGGACTGCATGTGCCAGCAAAGGCAGTGCCCTAGCCCCCCCAGGAAGAACCTGACCACCTGACAAATCGATTTCATCGATACCCCTACACGGCACGGTACCTCGCGCCCTCACTCCTCCAGTTGTTCGGCAGCCAGCATCAACGGGGAAACGCGACGCACAGCCAGGTTGTCCGTGACTGCAAGGGCCGCCGGTTGGTCTGTTTGGCGCCTCGATTCACTTTACACCCGCGCACGCTCGACTATCCTCTAGCCGGCCAGGGCAACTCAAAATATACGGGGAAGAAAAACATCACATCCCATTCAGCAGCCCAGATCCTGCCGTAGTGCCGCGGTGACGCGTTTGGCTCGGTGCCGCCAAACAAGACCTCCTCGCCGGAACATACCCCCCTTACGAGGCCCTTGTAACTCCCGAGAGGGTGACGCTGTACCAAGTAAAACTGGGAGTGTGAGCAGCAAGAAAGCAGCAGGGAGCGGAA
The DNA here is from genome assembly GCA_014635975.1 of Plectosphaerella sp. P0831. Lineage (NCBI taxonomy): Eukaryota > Fungi > Ascomycota > Sordariomycetes > Glomerellales > Plectosphaerellaceae > Plectosphaerella > Plectosphaerella sp. P0831. The sequence continues at coordinate 15,904 of JACAFV010000148.1, read as the reverse complement.
GCCTGGATTCATCAACCTCCCCCCCACTACACGCCGCACGCACCACCCGCCCACCCATCNACCCATCCGCCCACCCGCCTCTCCCAACCCTCCCTCGACCTGGGTCTCGCAGCTACGCTACAGCAACACCCCCCTTCTCAGCAGCCACCTCCACCCACCTCTCTGTGGGACACCCTGAGCTCGTTCTGGGAGGGACCCTCTTCTGCCGCTAGAGCGCAGCACCTGGGAATTGTCCCATCAGCCTTTCCCTGCCTTTCCCTGCCAGGCCCCACCCCGCTGGGAGAATCAGCCCCCTCCTCCGGAGAGACCCAGGCCCTCGTCTCTTGCCATTACCCCATCATTCTCCCTGCCCTCGGCTGGCCGCGCTTTCTTTCATATACAGCAGGTCTCCCGGGAACGGCGCTAAGACCCAGACTCTCTCGTCATATCCTTCATCGGCGTACCCCCTCTGCCACCCGTCTCATCCTCTCGTCCTCCATCCCGCCGGCTCCGTCCTTTGAAATCTTTCAGGGCGCGGCACTACCGGCATCAAGCACGACGACAAGAGTCAGTCGAGGGCCCAGGTACACTCCTCTTGAGCCTTGGCCGTGCTAGCCTCGACTGCAGATAGCGACCATCTCCGATCCTCGCGCTAGGCCTGCTCTCGGACTGAGCCCAGCCCAATCCGCCTATTAGCGCCCTATTTTAGTGCGCCTGCTTCCCCAGGACCGCAGACCTCCAAACACAGCGACAACGCGACCAGCAACAGCACCAGCCAGCCGCGCGAGACCTCGAAGAAAGTGGTCCTGCTTCCGTGGTTCTGGTCAAGGCGCGCCTACCCTTGCCACTCCCAGAGATCTTCGTTCAGGGCCGGTGGAGCTAGTCACCCTGTTGTCATCGACACCCAGTTTAACCATAACCCGACTCGCCGAAGTGGTTCGCGCCATCCCGGCCTCCATCCTTTATACACCCGCGCGCCGCCTCTCGAAGGTCTCACCTCACACCTCTACGGCACATCATCTTTGGTCCTTCTCCCAACTTCTTTCCCATCTTCGACTACGCGCCAGACCGACCTGCATCAGCCTGCCTGACTGAACCCGGAGCCCTTCCCAAACGGATCACATCACTATCCCCCTCCAAGGACTCATCCGACCTACATCTCCTCGTCCATCCCCCGTCGCCGAGCTCTTCTCCGTCTCTCGTCAGTCCATTGCCGTCGAGCCGTAGCATGTACTTGGTCCCAACGCAGCACCACGTCGCCGGGAACCACACATCACTACACACGATCGGATCTCGCCTCGAGACCCGTCCGGAAGCGACCCTCAGCTCGCTTCTATCCACCCTCAGCAGCCCTATGGAACGCGGTGCCACCGAGTACTCGCAGTCAGGTTTGCCTTCGCCTTATCCAAGCAACTGCGGCGACACCCGTTCTGAAGGTTCATCCGCAGACCAGGCATCTGCTGCGCAATACCCGTCCCAGCAGGAGGTCCGCCAGAGCAACTACTCGACTTCGGCCACGCCCACGTCGGAGTACAGCGTGTATCCTCCGTCTGCGCGGTCTGGATCCTTCCCCGAGCACATCCAGAGATCCTACCACCCGGCCAGCACCCCCAGCGGTGGAAGCGCAGGCATGGCGCAACAAGCAAGCAGTCCGTCTCTGCCCCAGCAAGATGGGCGTAACCATCACACACAACAGCTTCCAAGGTCTGACAACGATGTACCTATAGATCCGTCCATCGCAGGTCCGAGCCCGACCTACGCCTACGGACAGCATTCTCCCTATGGCCCGCCGCCTGGAGACATGTCGCATGGCTACCCTCATGGCTACCCCCAGCCCCGACCTGACTGGTCCAGCTACGGACAGCACAGCGCGGGCCTGACCCCCGCGGGAAACGTTTTCCCTCCGACACCCAGCTCCGCGCCTCCCCAAGGCCGACCGAACCAGGTAAGCTACAAGGAACACCCCGGGCGTGCGCGTGCGTACGCGTGTGCGCATGCGCTTGCCTCCCACCACTAGAGGAGGAGAGAGATTGACGGGCTGACGTGATAGTTCGGCAACCAGGTGTACTCCTTCGTACCCATCCCCGGAGCACAACAGCACAAGCGACCGAGGCGGCGATACGAGGAGATTGAGCGCATGTACAAGTGTGGCTGGAATGGTTGCGAGAAGGCTTACGGTACTCTCAACCACCTGAATGCCCACGTCACGATGCAGTCGCACGGCACCAAGCGCACCCCTGAAGGTAAGCCCCCACGAACCTTTTCTTCCAATTCCCCTTCCCTTCTTATCGCGACGTACATCAATTGAGGCAACGGCATTTTTTGATCGTCGTCGACAATGGACGCCCCGTCTGGCGGGGAAGCCGTCGTCGGCCAAGCGCGATTACGGGCGATGTGCCGCTAGCTCGATTGGCGCTGCGCTGGCGTCGCGCCGCCACTGGTGGCTCAACTTGCATGGGCGACCCAGACAACCGGGACCAGCAAGGAAACAAGGCTAACGCAGTCTGGCAATTCACAGAATTCAAGGAGATCCGCAAGGAGTGGAAGCAGCGCAAGAAGGAGGAAGATGCCGCCCGCAAGGTCGAGGACGAGCAGCGTCGCAACGCCGCTCAGGCTGCCGCCCAGGCTGCGGCTCAGAACGGCGGCCCCGACCCCCAGGGCGGTCCTGATGGCCCCCCTCCTGCCTACGCGGGCAGCCGTCTGCCTCCCATCGGCTTCGGCTCCTCGGGCTATCCGGCTCCTCCCTCTGCCGGCGTTCCCCAGCACCAGCAGCCTCTCCCAGAGTACAACGGCGGTCACATGTACTCGGCCAACTACCAGCAGCAGCCGCAGTCGCCCTACGGGCAGCCCGGCCAGGGCATGTATAACCAACGTGCGACATCTTTGCCCACATTTTGATTCATCCCGCTGACATGACCAACAGAGCATGGTGCGCAGCCCCAGAGCCACTAAGGAATTGATCCTTGAGCACTTCACCCTGCTCCAGACGCGTAGCAGTTGAGACGGCTTGCGACGATGACGACCACCTGCGACGGAAGTGTAAAGGGTATCTGTACATTATCGGAAACGCCACGGTTACCCACGACGGCCTCACAACCCTCATGTCCATACCTTGAGCGCCCATTTTCCTTACCTCGCTTACTAGACGACGCGCTCGGTTCACGCGGTACACGACAAGCGATTTCCCTCACACGGCAGGAGGCGCAACTGTACCATCCCGTCGCCGGGGTGGCCGCATAATACTCGCGCAAGGCTCGCCAACACGGCGTCATGCAGCATCCTCCCTCCTGGGAGCATGTTCCTGGCGCCATTTGTCTTTTCTTCTTCTTTTCTTTTCTGGAGGGGTCGGCGTCGATGGCTCATCGGTTCTTTTTCCCACACTCATCGGTGATGCATTGGGAAGGGTCTCTCTCTTCCTTCCTTTGCCTTTGAGACGGCCGGTGGAAACGGAGGTCATGGTTCTTTATGCGACTTGTTTGTGTTTTGTTTTCGCCGCGGCTCCTTCTCTCTTTTGACGACTGCATTACCGGGGAGGAGGTACGGTGCGGCAGGGGTGTTTTCGGTCTGGGGATGGATGACTTTTTGACGAGAAACGGGGAGGCTGGTTTTGGTGGCGTGGTGCTTTTGCATCGGCGTCGTCGTTGGGCGGCCACGGCCGCGCCGGGCCAGCCAAAGGCCGCAGCATCCTGGAGGAGTTGGGGATGCTCGAGACGATTGCGATTCTTTGCCCGAGTTTCCCCTTTAACATTTTGGTCGTTTTTCTGTCTGCTTGGTACCGGTACACTCGCGCATCAGACTGGAGGATCCCTCGAGGGAGAAAAGGATGCAAGCCGCGTTGACGGCGGCATGGTTCGGTCTCTGGTCATGGTGCGTTGGAGGGCGGGCGGGAGTGTCGACCGAGACGAAGCCTTTCGCGGTTGTAGTGAACGAACGTCCTGGCGCCCAGGAGCGCCGGAATACATACACGGGTTGAAAATGACATGCAAAGTCGTGGCAGTGATTGGTGATGTTGACAGTCCCGGGGAGAGACTTCGCCCTTCAAATATGTTACAGGAACGGGCGCTAAGCATGGACACCGGTGGTTCGAGACAGGGCGTTGATAGTTCAGGGGGATCGACATGAATGTCGCGATCTACGTGCGCCTCCTAGATTAGTACTGCAACGGCGACGCATGGCGGTTGAGTTAGATGGGCGTACCGATGTACCATGGAGACGACCGGACGGACCGTTAGCCGGACGCGGGAGAGGCGGGACGACATCCTTGTTCACGGCGATGGTCCGGTCTGCGATGGTGTTGGTGCTAGAGAAACGGCGGGCCACCTACCGGAGATGGCCTGGCGCGGGAAACGGCGTACAAGTTGACAGTACATGAAAGTCTTGAGATGGACGCGTCGTCGGTGTCATGACTCCCCAACAGATGATGTGTCTTTTCCCCTCTCAGAGACATGTCGCCGTCAACGAACGACAAGGACCCTGAAACTATGCGGCGGCGGCGGGTGGCTTAACATGGGCGATCTCGAACCCGTACCCCGGGACGCCATCGTCGTCACCGCTCCCTGGTGTTTGGTCTGTTCCTGGTGGGCGGATAGGGCTGGGGAGGCTGTTGCAAGCGGCGCGTGCCATGCCATCATGGATCGACGTGATAGCTTCACCTCCGCACGCGCCAACCTGGGGTTTGGGACCGGGCTAGCATTTCTAGCGCCCACCCGTCCCGCGCGACGGGGTTTTTGATGCATCACGGGCCATGGCCCGTGACCAGCTGGTCTAGGAGGAGGATGTTGCTAGCCTCGCGTGGCCCGTTTTGTTTGTGTGACGGCGGCTACGGGGGATTCGACGTGCGTGTGTGTCTTCCCTCTCTGATCTGCGTCAAGGGGGGCGTGTACTGTGCGGTAGTGGCTGGCGGGGTCATTTTGCCTTGGTGAAGGAGGGAGCGAGATACGGGAGTGAGTCGAGTCGGTGAGTAATGCGGCGTGGCACTGCGTGCGTGCCCAGGTGTTCGTGCAGTGGCGGTCTGGTGCGAGGGTCGCTTTAGGATGCGGGGGTTTGGGTGAGGCCTGAGGGAAAGATTACGCGATGGGGGAGGGGAAGGGGTGACTGCGTTGGGTCGGGAGGCACAGCACATGGCGGTGAGGCTCGTGAGGTGTTCGTGCTGGTAGCCGAGGTGCATGGTCATCGGAGGGGATGAACGGGGGTTGATTGGAAGGGATCCGGGGAGGGACGCTGCGGCGTTACGGGGACGGGTGTTTGCGACGAGGGAGATGCAGCAGGGAGGTTTAGGAGCGGACGAACGCTTGAAGTGTACTTATAGTAGAGTTGAGGAGAGGTTGATCGAGGGTGGTGAGACGATGTCTCGGCAGTGAAGTGGTTCACCACTTGCTGTGGCTGGAGTTTGTCAATGACGCGCGGAGATGGGTGATGGATTTCAGGACATGACAGACGGAGAACTTGAAGACATGGGAGCTGACTCGGGGAGAGGAGCATCTCCATGAAGGGGGGCTTCAGGGGCTTCGAGGGTCAAGTTGGATGGAGACATTGACGATGCGGGTCGTTGGAGAGTTCAGCACTCAAAAGCTTCCTCTCCCGTGGTTGTTTAGGTTCAACAGATGGACTCTTGCAGTCAGTATCCAATATTCTTGGCGTTCTCTTCCAGTCATGGCAGGATTGAGTACTGCCCGGTGGCGCAAACGCAGCCATGCTCCGGGAGTGGCTGTCCGATCCGATTCTCCAAATAGTTCCCTTCCCTGTCTTGTACGACGTCAACATCAGATGTCATTTCCGCTGAGGAAAGCCCGTTAGCAATTGCAAGAAAGAGGAAAGAAGGTCTTCCAATACTTCCCTTCAGCTTCCATTTGGTTGCGATGTGATTGTTATCGCATCAAAGGACAGCCGCATCATATTGCAAACCCTCCTCCGACCGGTGCATCACATTTCGCGCATCGCTCAGCTCCCCCGTCAATCATCAACTTACCTCCATCAATCGTCTTCCCTCTCAATCGTGGCATCGCCAAGGCTAACCCCCCCCAAAAGGTCAAGTCAGGCTAGAACAAGACTAGATCATATGCCTCACCCCTCCCCCCGTTTTATCAGATCCGACCCGGCCGACTGTGCCTGGAAATTCTCCTAGCGCAAAGCAAGCCCCGGGTCGTGTAACCCGAGGGAATGGTGCTGGAGGGGGAGTGCGGGCAGGGAAGCAAGGAAGGGCAAGGCACCAGGAACAAACGAACGAACGGACGGAGAGTGAGGAGCGAGGCTAGGGCAAACGGGTTAGGCGCCGGCCAGACCAGGCCACCCCCCCTGGTATGTTGGTTGGCCCCGGTGGGTAAAGTCAGTTTCCAGTTGGGCCAGGAAATGAAGCAGTTGGTGGGTGGGTGGTGTTGGTTGGTGGTGACACCCTGGTCGATCGTCTGGGTCGGTCGGTTGGGTCAGGCTACGTGGTGCCTTGTCAAGTCACGTGGATAGACCGGATTGTGGCTCGACTTGTTGTGGCGAGTGCAACAAGTGGCGGATGGCCCGGCCTTGGGTGAAGATCCAGGCCTTGGGGACAGCATTGGCAACGGCCGGGGTTAATTCAACCTCCCCTCTCCTCCTCCCGCAACGCCGTGCTATTTCGGGAACACGATATCGCCATGGGTCTGGCCAACCTCGGGTGTCATGTGAGCACAAGGGAACATGGCCTTCGTACACCAGGCAGACGAGCAGGCAGGCTGGCAAGCAAGTTCTGAAGCGG
>JACAFV010000147.1:42102-80592 GCA_014635975.1 Plectosphaerella sp. P0831 | reverse complement strand
CATCAGCCGCGGGAGGTCCCAGCAGCACGCCCAAGCAAGATCGGTACGCGTAAGTACGTACAGGGGGACCTTGCTGGGGGGGGGGCGAGCCGGGTTGCTGGGCCCTCGGTTGTCCGGGGGCAGAAAGGGACGACGAGCCATCAGAAGGAGGCAGACTGAAAAAAAGTCAGCGACGTCGTGATGAGCGTGTGCGATCGATCCACAGGGGGCGAAGGGGCCGACGACGGCGGATTGAGTTTGGCCCCGAGTAAATTGTAATTGTTGCTTCTTTGGGACGAGCTTCGGATCGGGGTTGGTCGGCAGAAGAAAGGGACAGACCGGACAGAGAGCATCTTCCGAAGGGGCCACGGTCCGGCACGCAGCAGGAGGGGGGCAGCACACAGGTCGCCAGGTACTTGACCGCCGGGTACTCGTGCGTCCCTTCCCCTTCTTGTGACCACGCGGGCAACCAGACGTGTGTGCCTTGCTTGCCCCCCGGCACTTCGATCGCTGGCCGACAGGGCATCACAGTGACGGGAACAAGGTGCCGGCCCACAGAGCACCGCACCCCCAACATTGGGATTGTTGGTGCTTGGTGGGATGCGATGTGACAAACGGCCGGAAGGGTCAAACACCCAAAAGCATGGTGCCAGAAACAAGGCTCTCCCTGCCCGCCGTTGGCAGACCGCCCCTCGTCGCGGCGGGCCACTAGGAACCCGGACGACGTCCCCGGCCGTGTTGCGGTGAGCGCGAGCCTGTCTGAATCGTGTGACCAGACCCGTGTCAATCATGCGCTTTCCCCCCTGAAGCTCTCTCTTCCTGGTGCGTGCCAGCTGAGGCGCGGCAAGGTCCCTGTCATGCCATGTCGAGTCGTCGTCCATCGGCGCCGGGGTGAGCGACGAGAGCCGAGCCAAGGCGGAAACTCACGATGGCCAGCAACGACGGGTGACGAGGACGGATCGTCCAGCATCCATCCACCTCGCTGCCTGCCGACCGACAGACGGGACAGACGCGGGTCGGATGTAACCGCTCAAGGGCGGCCACGTCGTTCGTCAACCTGGACTAAAAGGCAGAGAGAAGCGGTGTGCCGATGACCTCTCCTCCCTGACTGGCCCCTTCAACTCGCTGGTTGCAAGGCACGGTATATCCAGCACGGGCTGAGGCAGCACCACGAGACACTCCTCTGGGGATGATGACATGACCCGCCTCGCCTTGCCCGCCTTGCCCCCGCCAGCGGATAGTCCGCGTCCATTCGCGAATGTACGTGTCTGTACATGCCACGCCCGTCCCACGCTTGATGCCCGGTCACTCGTCCATCGGTGGAGCGACGATGCGGTCCCGTGACATGGTAGGCGAGATGGAGATGAGTTGCCCGAGCCGCTGGGCCCAGTCCCGGATGCAGGCCGCCCATCCCGTATAAGAGCGGTCGGCCGAGATGTTGCCCAATTGCCGTGCCATGCTGTTTTTACTGCTGATGCCAGCAAGTCGGCAGCCAGGGGGGCTTGGGGGTCGCCCCTCCATTCCATCAAGGGGGGTGCGCGCGGGGGAGACGGACGGGAAGACGAGTCCTGTCGATACCGTGCCGTCACCTCTGCCGCCCGTCCGCCCGCCCGCCCACGCAGCTCAGTGCATGAAGAGGCCGGGAGGCTCGGGNGGAGGCTCGGGTGGTGCTGCTGCCCGCGGGAGGTCCGTGATGTGTCTCGGGCTGTGAGAAGTCTCTGGGCCCGAGCTCCGTCCGGCCCTTTGTTTTAGTCGTGGCCCTCGTGGGACGCCGGCGACGTGTGTGCGTGCGTGCTGTGCTGTACGACCAGCAAATCGGTGGCGCTGGCTGCCAGATGGTCGGAAAGGTGGGATGAACCTCCACGCTGCGGGCTGCGGGTCTCCAGTTTGAGCCTGCAGAAACGATGCCCGCGAAGAATGCGTCCGTCTTCTAGAAGCCCGCACCGCTGCTTCGGCTGCTGGCCTGCTGCTCTTCCTGCGGGGTCGGACAGCTAACGGCCCCCCTTCCTCGAGGACAGCCTGCTGGACAGACAAGCCTGGAGACTTCAGTCCGAGCATCTTCTGGGGTCGTCCGCCAAAGTCCGCCCCTCCCTCCTCAAGGATTGAGTTTCTGTGCAGATCTCGACGCCGTCGCCAAGCTCGAGCCCTTTCCCCCTGCTTCCCTCTGGCAAGCACCAGGCCGCCAGAAATTAACGACGACTGGCCGTCTCAAGCCAGCGGGCATCCCCCGCCACGTTGAAATTTGAGGTGAAGCTGAGTCCACACTCGCTTTCGCCTATCCTTGCTGTGACCATGTGGCATGCCGGAATCCTTGCTTGGAAAATGCGTCTCGTGCGACCCTGACCCTGTTCCGCGCTCCCCGGGGAGCGGAGGTTCCACACAGAGACGACAAGCCGGCCACCTTGATGCAAGTGTCAAGACCGGCGATTTGAAACCTCGTGGCCGAAACTGGGATCGTCGTCTTTCAAGGCTGCCGTGATGGTCATGAGAGCAGTTCAAAGATGCATGTCGTTGATGCATGTCTTCTCTCCCCCCCACCGACTGCATGCGTGCTGCCCAGGGCTGTGCGAGAGTGGAAGCTGTCAAACACCACCTGCCTAACCGATTGCCCGGGTCTTGCGGACACGAAAAGGCGGTGATTGCCTCGTGTGGGAAATTGCCCCTAATCATTCTTGGAACGGCAAGGTTCAGGGGTGAAGCGCCGCCGCCTCTCGCCCACGAGTCGCAATGGGACCGGACAGCGGCCCCGTGCAAACCAACGCGCCGGGTCCAAACCAAGAAGCGAGCGAGTGCCGGAAGCGCTGCCGAGGGATGAGGTCCCGGGTTCAACGCCACGTCAGGCCGTGAGGTACCGGACAGGTATCGCCGCTGTCAAAGAAAAGGACGCGGGCCTTTCTCCGTCTTCGACGCCATCTTTCGACGTGGAGATTTGCGGTGAAGGATGAGCCACAGGAGATTGCTGCGGCTGTCCTCCCTGTTGTAATCAAGCGTAAAGGCGCCAGCATCCGCGTGGTCGTGTGATTGCAGGCCAGACGCCAGCTTGAGCTCGGATTCCCTCCCATGCATGCATGTCGTGCAGAGAAGAAAAGCCCTACCGGTGTGCTTGTAAACCCTCACCGTTGGGTTGCCCCGTGGTGACAACGGACGAACAGCGCATCGGGCACTGCGATCGCAACCTGAGCTTCCTTCTTCTGCAGGCCACGCAGCAAAGAGGGGCAAACATCTTCGTGTTCGTTCGCAGAGGCACTTTTCTTCTGCTGTTTTCTTCTTCGCCCGGAGATCATCTCCCTTCTGCGAAACTCCGAGGGATATGATGCCCCTCCCCTCGGTTCATCTGCAAAATGAGAAAAGGGGGGACCCCACGATGAGATACAACGAAGCTACCCTGTCGCATGGGTGGGCGAGGTCCCGAGACCCGGACGCCCGGAACGTCCAGGGGGCACCCTCCACCCTACAGGGGTCAGAGCGGCGGGGTGTGTGAGTGGACCTGCTGGTCCCAGCGAGCCCAGCAAAGGGGAGCAGCCGAATGGTCGGCGAGTGCCCGCTCGGGGAGGCCGTCGGAACACGCCAACACGCTCAACCTGGAACAGGAATGGACACCCGGGACGAGGGTTCGCATCCGATGGGCTGGGAGACGCAATCCACCCGGCCCCTCCAAGCCCCAGCCGCCCATGGTTGGTGTGCTGTCAGAAGACAAGAAGTCAGGAACTCATCCGTCTTTTCCACGCGGACGAAACTGCGCGGCGGTACTGTGAATGGGCGGAACAAGGGGGTGCTAGGCAGGCCAGCGGATCAGGTTCGCAGATCCCGCCTTCTTCTCTGGCAAAGCGTCGGGAAAGCAATGTTGTAATTGGTACAGAAGTCCCCATTCGTTCAGCAGGCGAACGGGAGTCGGCATCGGTGATGATGGTCGTCGTCGTTGAGACTTCATCATTGTGGAATTGGCTCTCAGGCCCCACCAAAGCGAGAGAGGGGGACAAGCGAGCTTCTCTTAGCCCAAGGCTGACAGCGTCGGAGACACGGAGTGATGCTCTCGTCCATCTCGCATGCCTCGGCTTCCTTGTCCAAGCTGTTACCGGCTTCTTCGCTTCTGCCTGGCTTCTAGAAAAACCAAGCTGTCTTCCTGAAACAGCGCCGGAATTTGCCATCTGAATGGAGCCCGGAGCCAGTGGAGGATGCGAGGCCAAGGTTGGTTGCAAATGAGCGCACCATTGCCGGCAAGGATCACCCCAGACCCTGTTTCAGCGTCGTTTGGCCATTTGGTCGTGGGAAGAAGCAACGAGTCGACCCGCCGCTGCGGGCGCGTGCAAGAATTGCAGGGTCAACCCCTTGATCGAATGGTTTGCAGCAAACACTCATCACGGGGAAGCTGCGCTGACGTTCCCCGGGGGGGCAAATGCCCAGACTCGTGGCACCCATCCAATGGGGGAACAGGCTCCCATTGCCGGCAGATGGCGATCGCCCTGTGGCGGCCGTCGCATTGTGTGTGGGCCTTGGATGGAGAACGTGCAATGCCTGGGTTTTGCTTGGGGCTGTCGATGAGCCGGCATATCATGTCGGATGCTGCTGCCTCTTTGCGCCAACCGGTCAGAGCTTCTTGACCGAGTTTCTGCAGGTCTCAGATGCGACAGGCGGCAGGGCTGGGCGGCTGTCTTTGAGGGGTGTCGAAAAGGGAATTGTTAACGCGGCATGCCGTGATCCTCTTGCAGCAAGCGCCGCCATGCGCCTGGAAGAAGAAAAGATGGTCGAGCAACATCCGACGTCGGCTTCCGAACAGCACAAGCTTGTCGCCCGACCAGATTGGAAGCATCGCTAGCCAGCCAACGCACACTTGAACTGACGCTGATCCTTCGATAACTGGCTTGTGCTTCAGACTCCTTGGGTAAGGCAACGGCGCGCAGCTCGCGGAGTCCCGCCGACGCCCGTTGCCAGTCGGATCCGAATCAGATAGGGCTGCCGTCGAAGGAATGGTAGGAGGCGGTGTGGCATGTGTGCAGGAGTCGAATCCCGGTACGTTTTTGTTGACCTGTTCGCTTAGATTCTCCAAAGGGCCTCGGCCTCGGCCACGATGCATGGCTTCCGACGGTCTCCACGAAGCTCACCGGCCTGCGCCATAATATCGGCCTGGTATTGTCGGAATTCGAATGCTTCCCATATGCAGGGAGGTTTCAGTCCGGCAATCTTTAGAAATGAGCTGAGGCAGGCCGGTTTCGGTGGCCCGCCCGGTGAGGTCGATTGCATGGCGATATCAAAGGCAGGCCAAGCTCGGGTCGTACAGACAAGCATCACCCGCTGCGTGTTTGTGCCCCCTTGTGCGACCACGGCACACAGTCGCGCCCGGCAGCAGCGCCTCCGCCGCCCATCGTGCCATCCGCGTTCGTTTGGGTCATGAGGTCAGCGCCGAAGCCTCGTCATCGAAGCGGTCGACTACGTGGCACCGCTCACGCTCGACTCGGTATGACGAGGCGCCGTTGATACCAGTCGGATGTACACGTCCGCCGCGGATGGCTGCCGTGGTTCTTCATGTAAATCCCTCAACACCCTCAACGGGGAAGAAGGAAGAGACCGAGTCTCTCCGAGGGGTTCGCATCTGTGCCTTGGCAATTTCTTTGGCCTCGGAGGTCAAGACGTTGCTCCGCGGCTGGTGGATGGATGGGAGGAGAGATGCGAGGCTATCCTGCCGCATGCTCGCGCCGTACCCCGAGAGATGACTCGGAATTTCACGAGGCCGAGGGGTCAGCCAGTCCCGGCGGGAGGTTGGCAACGTGCACAGAGGCGACGCCATGCTTCTCGCTTCGAAGTCCAGCCTCGTCCGCAGGGCACTTGTCCGACCTGTCAGGGGTGTTGGCCAGGCATCTTCCGCATCGTGCTGGTGTCTGTCAAGTCGCTGCGACCCTGGCACGAGTTTTGCACGCCGTCAGGGAGGGCTGCTCAAAGAGTTGCATCCGGGGACGTCCTACAATAGGAAGCGAGGCCGTTGGAATAGGAAGGGCCCTGCAGACTCCCAGACCGAGAGTTGCCCTGAGTGGTCAGGATGATCCTCGGTCAGCGTCGCACAGGCGAGTACATGAGGACTTTGGCACCATGTCCCAGGTACATACAAGGCAGGCGGATGCAGTCTATGATCAGGGGAGCATGAGTGGTGGCTTTTCGATCAGCTGATCGCATTGACAGTGTTCTTCGGGGGTGGGCTGCAGGATGTATGTGCATGTCATTTCTGATATCACGCCTGCAAGGCAACGTGAGATGGGTGAGGTGTGCATTGAGGTCTGGCATCCGTCGTGTGCATCGCGTCTGCGGGCTTGGACGAGGTGCGGTAACATGCGCATGCGTTGCTCTCGGTGTGAAGCTGCGCAGGGCCAAGACGTGCTGAAGCCGACGTACCCGTCTGGTCTGGTAATCAATGGTGTGGTAACATGGTGGTGGGTGGCAGGTATATTGGTGAAGTGGTGACGATGGAGGTTCTGGGATGAAGCTGGTCGGCCGAGGGAGTTGGACGATGCGGCCTTGACGTGGAAGGCGTGCATCAGGGTCCTGTCGTGGCTTCCTCTTTCTGACTGCAGTGTGCATGGCGGAAGGAGCAAACAACAGCTCCGCCTGCAGCACCTGCCAGTGCCTCCCGCCCGCTGCGACCCACAGTGCGGCGCATTCTCGGACGTCACTGTCCCCGCATCTTGGGGCGAATGTGTCCATGACACTGGCTGCCCAATGTCGTCGGCTGCTGCGCGTAGACCAACGTGATTTGTCCAAGTTCCACACACGGAGTGACTCTTCACCGTCCATCTCCCTCCGAGTCTGTCGACATTGTCTGATCGATCGCCACCCTGTTCACAGAGAAAGACACAAACACCCTCGACAAGCAGCCGCCCGCCCGCCCACCCTCCCGAACAACGCATCTCGCCTCGACACCCGCGCCCGACAGGTTCCACAGACCCGACCCTATCCCCGCCTAGCATCTTCAACTCCGAGGTGCAAAGGGCCGAGCCGAAGGCAGCCAGCAGAAACCGAAACTCCAACCACCAAAGTAACAATGGCGGGCAAGAAGGGGGCTGAGAACAGCAAGAAGGTCGCGGGCAATGCTCGCAAGGCCGATGCCGCCGCCGCCAAAGCTGCCGAGGCCGACAAGAAGAACGCGGCTGTCGATGACGCCGAATGGTCCAAGGGCTCCAAGAGCAACGCAAAGAAGTAAGTGAGCACAGCATGATGCATCAATCACCCACGCCCACGAGTCTTGCCCTGGCGGGAGTGGCTCTAGGAGACACCCCTGATTGAGGCCACACCGAGCCTTGCATCCATACTCGTATCACGTCCACCGCTGCCCCTGTGTGTGACACAGGCTGGCTGGTTCCGTCAGCCGCCTGTCATTTGTCACTTGCTAACTGGCGTTCGCCACAGGGAAGCCGAGGCAGCCAAGAAGGCCGAAGCCGCTCGCAAGAAGGCTGAGCGCGATGCCATGCTGAAGGAGGAAGAGGCCAGCCAACCTAGCCGGGCGGCCCCAAAGAATGCCAAGACCGCTGTCAAGAAGACCCGCGGCCTCGATCTCTCGCAGCTCGACGGCGATAGCAAGCCCTCAGCCCTGAACGCCACGGGTATCGACAACGCTCTTGACGCTTTGTCGCTGACGGGCGGCGGCGCCGACAAGATTGAAAAGCACCCCGAGCGCAGGTTCAAGGCTGCCTATGCTGCCTTTGAAGAGCGCCGGCTGCAGGAGATGGACAACGACGGTTCGGGCCAGGGTCTGCGCCTCCAACAGCGCAAGGATAAGGTGCGCAAGGAGTTTGAGAAGAGCCCCGACAACCCCTTCAACCAGGTGCACGCAAAGTTCGACACGACCAAGGAGGAGCTGGCGGACATCAGGCAGCAGGAGAAGAGCAAGATTGAGGGCCGCCTGGGAGGAAAGTAGTCGTTGTCCTGAGACACGAACGACCCAAGCCCAGCCCCCGTCTTCCCGTATTGATGACAAGAGGCGCTTCCGCAACAAGGCTGGCACAGGCACCCTGGAGGTTCACCCCGGAGTCAACGCCGGGGTCTGTTCGCCCCGGTTGGGATTGGGGACGACCATCAATCATTCGCACCTGGCGAACAACCCCAGCCTCGCCGACGCAGGACAAGGGCGCCCGTAGCGCATCATACAGTAGACTCGGCGCCTTGAGCATGCGCCCGACAAGACATCTTTGCTCCCCAAGTCGATCCAGTCCTCTCACCGACACACGGTCCCCCTGTATCCCTGTACTGCCCTCGCGCCCGGTCAGCTGTTTCGTTTCGATAGTTCCTGCACCGAGCTGACCGGGCATCGGCACCTCTCTACATGGACCATGCCCTGCCCTGTCTGCCCTTGTTCCCAAGTGACATGTCGATTTGGGGACAAAGCAATGTTTCCTCGCTGCCAACCGATGTGATGAGCCGCCGATGCTCGGATGCGGCGGACCTGACCGAGCTGACCGCCATTCCTGGGTCCCTGCAGCAGGGGCAGCGCGGCGCAGCACGACGACGGACGCCTGCTGTAATGCAAAGCTTCAGCGGGACAAGGTTGTGCAGTGAATGATTGTACCCCGCCTCGAGGCTTTTGGCGCACTGTGCTGCCCCTCGTCCAGCTTTTGGGTCGGGTCCTTATCTTATCGGCCAGCTTGATATCGCCGGCAGAATCTGACCGCCCTGGCTCTCACCGCCCTGGCCGTGTCTCATCCAACGGTTGTTCAGGCGATGCATGACAGCTCATGAAACTGTCGCGTTGTATCTCTATCACATACACATCAAACGGATGATTCTGCAGCCATGACGAATCCTAGACTGAGCAGCATGCCGTCCCTCAGGCGGCAGCATCTGCTGGCGGAGTTGTACGACCCGTCCCAACTGGCCCAACGTGTTATCCAGCTGACATGTCACCAGCTCCGGGCTCAAGCAGGCTTGTCCCGAAGGCATCTTTCTCAGCCTGACGCCAGGAGATCCTACCTTGTGGGCCGGCGTCATGTTTATTCGGAAGGGTATGTGAACAATCTTGGGGCGTGAAGCCTGACTGACCACTTTCAGGACCGTACGAGAATGTCATCCTGCGCTTCCAGATCTCCTTTCCGGACTCATACCCCCAACTTCCGCCTCTGGTCACCTTTTCAACAGATTTGTTCCATCCGCTCATCGCTCCTCTCACGACGTACATGTACACGACCGATATCCAAGACAACGGAACCGTCAGCGCAACCGACGACGAGCGTCTGCCGCCGGGAGGGTACTCGCTGCGTCACGGATTTCCTGGCTGGTTTGGACGCCGTAGCAGGGCTGCTGGCTCCTCTCAGACGCCGCGAATTCCAGCGACGCCGGCCAAGGGCGGCCTTTCGAGCGTCACGCAGACGCCGGATTCCAAAGCCACGGTCGCATCGCTGACGCCCGGGGCAAGCCAGTCGTCCCTGGCGGGTGGTGTGTCGACCTATGAGGTCCTCCGCTACATCCGCAGCACTTTCGATGACGAAGAGGTTCTCGACGCGCTTCCGCTGGAGGCGGCGGGAAACCCTGGGGCGTGGTACGCCTGGAAAACCAGGCAGCGCATGCTGGGTAAGGGGCCGGCGGTCAAGGACGCAGAAAAGCCTGAAGAGGCCACGCCAGCTCCTGCTGAGGGGGAGGAAAAGGAAACCCCAGAGCCGGCCGCCGAGGAGGCCAAGCCCAAGTCGCCAGTTGTCCCGACAACGCCACCACTGGCGGCGAGGAACCCGGCAGAATGGAATTGGGAGGGTGTCTGGGAGACTCGTGTCAAGAAGGGCATTGCGACCTCAATGTCCGAGTCGATCTTGTATGGCGGCGTGGCCGCAGGGGAGGAACTGGTGAGCAATCGTGTGCTTCCTTCCTGGGAAGTAGCTAACATGCTCGCAGATACACTTTTTGCCCATGGAGGAGGGGGACATTGCAACCGCCAAGGAGAACCTTCTCCGGACCCTGGGAAGCACCCTCTAAGATGGCCGCTTCCTCTCCATGCACATACCTGCCTCACTCTGTCTAGCCTTGCATCATCAGCCAGCCCTGACCTTAATGATACCTCTCGTCACATTGCATCCCAAGTCCACTCTTCCAGCACCACACTATTAACCGTGACCATTGTTCCGCATCAAACAGATTACTCTTCGCTGCCATGTTATCTTCGAGCATGGCCTCCCTCGAGCTGCGCTCGTCCACGCCTCAGCCCGCACCTCTCCGAGTGGTCAAGCGATCAACGCGCAGAACCCCAATGCCTGACGATGGATACGCCAGTTCGCGACTCTCGAGCGGCGAATCAATCTCAATCGACGAGCGCATCGAATCCAGGGCGGACGCGTTTGGGCCCCGTCAGGCCCTGTCGGTCAGGAAAAGAGGCCAGGAAGATCTGACGCCAAAGGCCACCCGCGCACCGGCGTTTCGACGACTACTCAGACCCGAGCGGTCTTTTGTCAAGCTGCCAGCCGCACCGGCGAGACACCAGTCGAGAGTCCAGTCGAATGGCGAGAGTCCGACATTTGCCGGTGCGCCGCCATCGAACACCACACGCATGTATCCTCACACGGGTTGGCTTGGGATGCCTGAACGGGTTTATTCTCCGCCGTCATCCATGGCATACGACGCGAACGGGGCCATACCGTCAGCTCGATTCCCGCCTCCTTGGGACCCGGGGTACGGACAGCCATCGCGGCCAATGGAGCCCAGGGTGCTCGTCCCTCGTGTCTCAATCACGCCCGAGGTGTCAGCTCTTGAAGGGGCAACCGATTCGATTTGGGTCGCCATCGAGGTATCAGGACAGATTATGTCATCAAACGGGCATGGCGAAGCACTTGGCATCTCTGGAGATGCTGACAGTGACCATCAGAAAACGATCGATACAGGTGCGCCTCCCGTGACATGCAGTGAGACGATTGCTGACGGTCCAGATCTTCTGAATTTTGGATGTCTGACGGATTTGCGCGTTGAGGTGCTCCCATCGAGGGGTGTCTTCGTCACCAAGATCTTGCAGGAGGAGCCAGCCCCGACGTGAGAACTGCCGGCCCCCTTTGTCAAGACATACTAATAAGATCCATTGCGTAGGTCCCTCGATGCTTCTTCGACAGTCCTGGTACTCGCCCAGATTCATATCCGACAGTCTTGGGGTGAAGACCAGCGACGAACCTCCCTCTCGACCATCTCTGACAATCTCATTGAAGACCTGGAGCAGCAGCTCGGAAGCTGCCACGCGGACTATCTCCAGGCCAAGGTGACATACAGCCATCCGGCATTTCCGTCCACAAGACCAGAGTACTTGCCAACACCCAAAGTCTCCAGGCAAAAGAGCGACATCAGTTTGCTGCACACATCCCTTGAGACAGTCGCCACAGCAGCGATGAAACGTCGAGACCTGGCATCTCAATGGAGCCCACGGCCCAGTGCTCGAGCACCGAATCCGCTTTTCAGAATTGTGGCAGCTCATTGGGGACCACAACGAACTGCAAACGCCATTCACGAGATACTGGATCGAGGGGACGACCCGGCCGGAGATCTTGGGGTTCATCAGCCTTCAGTCCCGTCATCGCGGCATGTCAGCGCCTCGTCGGCGTGTCCTAGCGACAGTGAAAGCGCCAGCACAGCTTGGCGCACAGTCGCTGATGGCGAAGATCCAGATGGATTGAGCAACAGCAGCTCAAGTCATTTCAGCATTTTTGCCGCCTCTACGCCTGTCGTCGTTCCACAAAGAAAGGCCAGTCTGCAGAAGGACCTCAGTGTTCGGCAGCCGCAACCTACGAAGGCCCCGGGCAGTGTTCGTCAGAAGACCAGGACGCCGTTGGATGGGCTCAGAGGTATACCCTTTGCTGAGATTGGACACAATGCGCGGCCGCGGATGGGTTTTGCGCCTCGCATTGCCGACACGTCACACCCTCGGGTGTTTGGCGCGAACAGCTTAGGGTACAATTCCCAGAGCGTTGCCGACAAAACCTCAGACATGAAGGAAAACCGTACACCCAACTCTCGAGGAGGTTCATCCGCCAAAGGCTCCCCGTACTCGGACTCGCTGCATGAGTTTGGTCTGCGGGCTAAGATGAGAAAGGGATCGTCGACTCGCAAGTCCAGTGCTGCGAGCAGGACGACAGGGCGATGGGGCTGGGGCGGCTGGTGGTGAGACAGAATAAATAGAGGGCAGGATATCAAGCGGAAATGGAAACGCCCATGCATTGGTATCTTTTTTTGACATCGCTATGTACTTTGGGACTGCATCCTCTTAGATGAGCTCATCCCTCCAGGGAATGGAGGCTTGGGCACCCTTCCTCTCGACCGTCTTAGCAGCGGCCTTGTTGGCAGAGCGGATGGCAGACTCAATGTCGAAGGGCTTGCCGGACTTGGCAGCCTGGACGACAGACAGGCAGTAGGAGCCGACAAAGGTGTCACCGGCAGCGGTGGTGTCGACGACCTTTGCCTTCTCCGCGGGGACAAGAGCGTCGACGCCCGCACTGGTAGCGTAGTAGACACCCCGGCCACCAAGGGTGATGATGACGTTCTCGGCCTTCTTGTCGAGGAACCAACGGCCGACGCGGCGGAGACCGGCCTCATCATCGAGCTCGGACTCTTCGCAGCCGGACAGGATAGCAGCCTCGGTCTCGTTCACGACAAGGTGAGCGAGGCCAAGGTAGGCATCGTCAGGGAGGCGCTGGGCGGGTGCGGGGTTGAGCAGGACAGGGACACCAGCGCGCTTGGCGGACTCAAGGGCGCCGAGAACAGTAGGCATGGGGATCTCGAGCTGCATGACGAGGAGGTCGGGGCGAGCAGACGACTTTTCAGGAAGGGTGGCATATTCTGTGATGGCGGGGGCGTGGTTGGCGCCAGGGGAGAGGATGATGCGGTTCTGGCCTGAAGGCTCGTCGACGATGATGATTGCCGTGCCGGTGGCGGTGTTTCCGGTGTGAAGGACCTGGGAGGAGTCGACGCCGTGGGCGGCGAGGTTGGCGAGGAGCTCTGCGCCGTGGGCGTCGTCGCCGACGGCTCCGGCCATGGAGACCGTGGCCGCTGTGGAGGAGGGGTTTGTGGCATGGTCGCGGGCGCGAGAGAGCTTTGCGCAGGCGACGGCTTGGTTGGCGCCCTTGCCGCCGGGGGAGACGGAGAAGCCGTTGGAGGTGAGGGTTTCGCCGGGGAGAGGGTGGTGGGGGACGTAGGAGGTGAGGTCGATGTTGAGGGAGCCGAGGACTGTGATTTGGGGGAGCGCCATTGTGATGATGGGGGGCGGGGGGGGTTGAATGTTGGTGTCTTGGAGGGTGCTTTTGTGCTGAGTGTGAATGGTCTGTATGTACAGTGAGGTGTGTTGTGATGTTGGAGATGTAAGAATCTGGTGGTGAAGATTCTGTGAGCTGATGGATGGAGCAGTGACGACAGGGCCGAGGGGCAGCGCGGTCTTGACCCCTCCAAAATGGGGGTCGGTGCTCCACTCTGAGGGGGATCGGCAGGTCCCGATTTGTGGGGCGCAGCTCCGGGCGACGCCGGTGCCCGTTTTTTGGGAAGATGTAGCTTAGGGTTGGGGTTGAGTGTGAAGAAGGCATCCAACTCCATACATCACTCAGACGAACTGTAAAGGTTATGCAATTGCCGGTATACGCCATGCTTCTACTTCAACCTATGCACCGTTGATCCCATTCTTCAAGGCCCCCAGACTCGCCTCAATCTCCACCAGCGGCGCCGTCTGCTCCTCGATCGCCTTCCTCGCCGCCTCAGACGGTCCAACATACGGCCTCCTCGGCTTCAACTTCTCCACAGCATCCTTGATCCCCGCCGCCTTGGCCGTGTTCAGCGCCGCAGCGTACTTGACAGCCGCGATGCCCGCCTTGCAGGGCTGCTCGGCAAGCGCCGCCTTCTTGTGCAGGTCCATGGCTTCCTGGAACTTGCCCTCATGGTACAAGTCATAGATGCGCACAATAGTCCGCGGGAAGACATTGGCGAAGCCGGCAATTGTTCCAGCAGAGCCGGCTGCCAGACCGCCGATAAGGAAATCCGACTGTCCGCCGTAGGTGACGAAGCTATCCTCGGGAAGCTCAGCGGCGAGACGCGTGATTTTCGCGACGGCGCCGCAGGTCAGTTTAACGCCGACGATGTTGGCGTGCTTCCGGGCCAGGCCGGCGATGGTAGCTGAGTCGAGATCGATGCCGTTGCAGACGACGGGGAAGTTGTAGATGACGATGGGGAGGGAGCTCTTTGCGGCGACGTCGTCGAAGAAGTTGAGGATGACCTCGGGCGTCGTCTGCTTGCCAAAGTAGGCTGGGGGGAGAAGGAGGACAGAATTGGCGCCTGCGTCGGCGGCGTCTTTGATGAATTCGAGGACTTGCTTTGTCGAATGGCCGCCGACGCCGGCCATGATGGGGAACGAGGGGCCGACGGCCCTTCGTGCGGTTTCCAGGAGGGTCTTTCTCTCCTCACGGGTCAAGAGGAAGGTCTCCGAGTTTGTGCCTAGGACGACGAGGCCGGCGAGACCGGTCTTGGAGAGGTAGGCGTAGTACTTTTCCTGGGACTCGATGTCTAGGCTGTCAGTGCTGTGGTCGAAAAAGGTGATGGTGGGGGCCCAGACGCCGCGGGGTGGTGGTGTTGCGGAAGACATTTTGAGATGAGTAAATTCAATGTCACTTGAGATTGGTGATGAGATGTGGTGTATGTTGGTAGTGATGGAGGCGGCTCAGCTCAAAAGACGACAAGTGTAGGTACTTAAAGCGGCCCCTGCAAGGCCATCTCCCTATATCCGTCGCCCTCCCATTATCTTGCGTCTTTCTCCTTACTTTAATCCGACAGCCGCAAATGCACCGGGTATCACTTGCCGACACGAGGGGCCGCGCGTGCAACAAGCGCTGCCTGATCCCGGAAATGGGAATCCAAAAGGACCATGTGCATTCGAAAGTATGGCACCACGGTATTCACCCGGAGGTGGCAAGCGATGGTGAGGGGGGGATGGGGGAGACGATCGCGGATATGCCACCGCGGAAAAGCACTCTGAGGAGGCGTCAGGAGAGAAAAGTGGGACGGAAAAGTGCCAAAAGGGGGGACCCCGCGGCAATCGTCGGCAAGCTGGTCCGCGATAAGCAAGCAGCGAGTAGGAGTATGACACAGCAACGGAATGGCGACATATTTGACTCAACTCATCGACGTCTCTGCCCCTCACGACGACTCATAAACGAGCACACACCACTTCCACAACCTATCTTCTTTCTGTAACACCCCCAGACCACCGCCATCATGTCCACAGTCGCCAAACGCCTCGAAGGCAAGACGATCCTCATCACCGGCGCCTCCTCCGGCATTGGCCGCTCCACGGCCTTCGAGTTCGCCCGCACAAGCCCCAACAACCTCAAGCTCGTCCTGACAGCCCGCCGCGTCGACACCCTCAAGCAAGTCGCCGCCGATATCACCAAGGAAGTCGGCGACGGCGTCAAGATCTTCACCCTCGGTCTGGACGTCAGCAACCCCAAGGACGTCGCCTCGCTGGTAGATAACCTCCCCGCCGAGTTCCGCGAAGTCGATGTTCTCGTGAACAATGCGTAGGCCCCCCCTTACCCTCCAAGACTATTCACAAATGCACTGACACTCCCCAGCGGCCTGGTCAAGGGCGTAGCCAAGGCTCCCGAGATAGCCGAGGACGACATCAACGTCATGTTTGCCACCAACGTCACGGGCCTCATCAACGTCACCCAGGCCATTCTTCCCTCCATGCTGGCGCGTAACGGCGGCGAGGGCGCGGGCGACATTATCAACATTGGCTCCATCGCCGGTCGCGAGCCCTACGTCGGCGGCGCCATCTACTGCGCTACCAAGGCCGCCGTGCGCTCCTTCACCGACTCCCTGCGCAAGGAGCTCATTGCCAAGCGCGTGCGCGTCATCAGCATTGACCCCGGTCAGGTCGAGACGGAGTTCTCGGTGGTCAGGTTCTACGGCGACAAGGCAAAGGCGGATGCCGTGTATGCGTGAGTATTTCCCTTGCCTTGACTCTGGGGCATTGGATGTTTACTGACAATGAATTAGGGGCTGTGAGCCGCTGACGCCGGATGATATCGCCGAGGCGATTGTGTTCGCTGCAGGCCGGAGGGAGAATGTTGTTGTTGCTGATACCCTGATATTCCCTAACCACCAGGCGGCTGCCACCGTCATGCACCGCAAGTCGTAGATCTTTTCGGGAACTCTTGTATAGAAAAATAGACGGTTTTAAATCCAAGCCACTCACATTCGAAACGTATCGTCCTGGTGAAAGGCATCCAGGTTCCCTAACCCCGAGGAGACCATGTTTGCAAACTGGCCCCAGCCTGAAAAATCCCCCATCCCATTCCCATCCATCCCTCCAAAACCCAGCACCCCTTCGCCCATCCACTCGGCATTGTTCGTGCCAGTACTCGGACTCGTGTCCACCAAGGCCATGCCGTCAAACCCGCCCATGGCCTCGAGCCCCTCAAAGCCGAGAGACACATGGAGCCGCTTCATTTGCCGCAGGGCTTCGACGCGGAGCTCCTCCAGTACGAGGCAGTATCGTTCTAGCAGCGACCCCTTTTGTGCGATTGTCGACATGTGTGACTGGCAGCGAGCAGCAGCGAGGAAGTAGGCGTTGTATGTTTCAGGGGGTGATGCCCACTCCTGGATCACGTAAATGTAGAGTACCATGGCGGCGGTGAACGCAAAGTATGCCGTGATCTGGGGGGTTAGCCTGACTTGGGCTGTGGGGATTGGGGATGGGAACTTACCCAGAAGGCATGAAACATCTGCCCACTCTCAGTCATGTCATTGATGGTATCCATGGTGTTCATGGCCGCCGAGAGACACGCATGAACGCTCTCTTTTGCGCGGGAGTTCTCCCCACCTGGGGGCTTCTTCTGCGGCGCAAAATGGGCAAAGTTGTTTAGCAGACACTGACGGTGGGTGAGGATGATGGCGTGCCAGTAGGTCAGGTTGAGGACATTGCGTTGTCGTTGGAAGATGGGCACTAGAAGCGAAGTACTGAAAAAGTCGGCGTCGAGGAAACGAGAGAGATCAGCGCGCCAGTCTGCCAGCTCGCGCGAGATGCGCTGGGTCTCATCGGCGCGACGACTGGCGGAAACGGGCTTGATGGAGTAGAGGGAGCGCAGAATGGAGCTGATGATTTGCGCAAGCTTCATATGCGCCAAAGGGGCCAGCATGACGGAGTAACCCCTGCCGAGTGCAGAGGCGGGGGTATGGTCGCGGGTAATCTCGTGGTCCTCGACGCAGGCGGGCAGTTCCGTGTCGATATCGTCGTCGTGGAAAGAACGAGGACGGCCGAGGGAGACGCTGAGGTAGGCATCGAGGGTGTAGGCGCACCAGAATGTCCGGCGACGGCTTTCGACCTCGATATGGTTGAGGCCGCTTGCGGGGCCGGGGACTTTGTTGCGGTTGAGGCCGATGGCGAGGGCGAGGTTGGTGACGGTGCCGAACTGGCTCCAGCAGTGGTTGACGCGGGACTGGGTGAGGAGGTAGTAACACTGCAAGAGGCGGGCCTGGACGCTGGTGAGGCGGATGGAGCCGCTTTCTTTGGAGAGTTGGTGTTCTGCGGCGAGGAAGTAGCGGGAGCTGTAGCGGTTAGTCACCTATGTCAAGGCACGGTAATGTCTCTGGGGTGTATACCCACCTGAGGTCAGATGGCCCAGGACGGTCATCCTCGGGCATATACACCCTCGCATGAGCAAAGATCATGAACAACAAGGCAATCCTAGCCGAAGCACCATGGCCCTCCCTCATGGTACCCATGGTATCGTAAAACTCGACAAACCACTCCTGCAATGTGGGCCTGTGCAGGAAACGGTACGTGGGCATGGCAAAGTCAAAGTAGCGGTCGAATAAACGCTGGGCGGCATCGCGCGGCAGCACCATGCAGAAGGAAGGGTCAAAGTCTAGGGGCCGCATGGGAGCATCCCCAAAAGTGAAGATGCTGCTGGGCACGGAGAAGGAGATGGCCTGATGCAGACGCTTCTGGACGCGCAGGAGAAAGGAGACACCCGAGGCTGGACCGATGTAATGGCCTTGGAGGTCTTCCTGTGGCGGCTCGGGGGTTTGCTGGGACGAGCGGGCGAGGGATGCATCTCCGGGTCCGGGGCCGGGGCCGAGAATATGGCCAAGACCGGAGGAGGAGGAGGTGGTGATTTGGCCGGCCGGTCCACGGTCACGGTCACGGTCGCGGTGCTCCGGCTCGATGCTCGGGACTGTCGACTCGGAATCGCGCATCTCCTGGGTCGACTCGGACGGACTGTCTTCAGCTTGTGCCGCGATGTTGCCACTCCCACTCCCATCATCTCCCACGGGGAGGATGACGGGCAGACGACCCCGAGCATAGGCCGAGTCAAAGGTACACCGGGCCTTTCCCCGGACGCAAAAGTCGCACGGCTGCGTGCCGTTGCACTTGATCTTCCTCCTGTGGATGGGGTCGGTCAACGGTGCCACCCCAGCGGATAAGACACTGGAAGTACTTACTTTTTGCACCTGTCACAGGCCCGAGTGACCCTGACCCGCTCTCTGCCCCTTTTCCGTGTCCTGATGATCTGGAGCTGAGACGCGCCGCCATTGCCATCGTCCGCTGTCGACGGTAGCAGCTGCCGGTGCGTGGCCATTCAGAATGGGGTGGTGGGCGATTGCTCCCCGCTTCCTCTGCGATGCGAGAGGAGTTTGAGACGGACTGTTTGACTTGACTGGAGTGATGGAGATGATTCGAGATTGCGTAAGGAGAGTCGATCGATGGCTGGGAGACACGGTAGGAGGGACACGGAAAAGCACATCCGGGGGAGAAGTGGAGATGGAGCTTTTCCGTGTCCAGGTGGGGTCTTGTGATCGCGGGGTAATCGGGCGTTCTCCCGGAGATCCAGGACTGTGCTGTGCTGTGTCAGCATTTCCATGTACGAACATTGATCTTCGGTCATGGTTGGGTGGAAGCTGTCGGCTGAGCTTTGGTGGCTGGTTGAATGCAAGCACACGTGGTGATGCGTCCTGCATATCACAGCATCATGACGAAATGATTGAGGACTGGACTTTGCCTGTCAACAGCCCACACTCGACTCGACGCCCTGCATGCCAACGATTAGAACAATTCAAAGAGATCAGGTTTTCCTCTGCCAGTCTGCCTGCTTGGTAGGCATATGAACTTAGGTGAGAAAAATTGAAGACATAAGGGGTTCTGCTTGCTTGACCTCCACGACCATCACCCTCCTGTTCAGGCACATTTCCCTCAATAAGGTAAGTCGACAAATGACACGCTAATTGTTTCAATTTGCGTCCAAGGGCATAAAGATGTGAGCAAGCATATAAAGTTTCACCCACCAGCCATCTCCCTAGTCCATACTATACACCCTCCGCCGAGTCTGTCTACCACCTAGGGATATCAGCCGAAAACTCCGGCTTAAACCTCCTCATATAACTCGTATCATCCCTCTTCCTCAACCCACACTCCAAATACTGCTCATGCAGCCTCTTCAACCTCCCCCTATCAAGCTCAACCCCCAGCCCCGGCTTCGTCGGCACCAAAACCCCCCCATCCTCCCACCTCAACGCCCCATCATCAACAACGTCCTCATCCCTCCTCTTCCACGGCCAATGCGTATCACACGCATAGTCCAAGTTCGTCGTCGCCGACGCCAAGTGCGTCATGGCCGCCAGTGATATCCCCAGGTGACTGTTCGAGTGCATCGACAACCTCATTCCCCACGTCGCACAGATAGCAGCCAGGTTCTGTGATCGCCGCAGACCGCCCCAGAAATGATGGTCTGATAGAACAACCTGCACCGCGTCCTGTTGGATTGATGGCGGGAGGTGTGAGAAAGCCACGACGGCCATGTTTGTCGCCAGCGGCATCGTCGCCTCGCGCGCAACGGCTGCCATGCCTTCAATCTCTGGTGCCGGGTCTTCGAGATACTCGACAATCCCTTTGAGTTCAGACGCCACCCATTTCGACGTCTCAACCGTCCATGCCGCGTTGGGATCCAAGCGGAGCGGCACACCAGGGAAAGCCTCGTGCAGCGCGCGAATAGCCTCGACTTCCTGCGCTGGCGGGTACACACCGCCCTTGAGCTTGATAGCCTTGAAACCATATTCGTCAATAATCTTCCTCGCCTGCCTGACCAGCCCCGGCGCATCGAGAGCTTCTCCGTACTCGTCGTCTGGCTCACCAGGGTGGCCTGCCCACTTGTAGAAGAGGTAGGCCGAGTACTGCACCGAGTCGCGCACGCGGCCGCCGAGGAGCTCGCTGACGGGAACACCAGCCATCTTCCCCTGAATATCGAGACAGGCGACTTCAAAAGGTGAAAAGACCTTGTCTGTGACTGACGCGGTGGTGACCATGCCGGCCATGCCGTCACCTCCAGAGGTGGCATTTCCCACGAGAGACTCTGAGCATGCGCGGTAGATGCCATTTGTGTCGTAGACAGTAAGGCCCTTGAGCTTAGCGGCTGCGGCTTGGAGACGGTCGAGATGTGCTGAATCGCCGTAGGACTCGCCGAGGCCGTAGTGGCTTTCTGTGATGACCTCGATGATGCTGCGCAGGGCGTAGGGTTCGTGGACGCCAACGCTGTTGAGCAGGGGCATGTCATGGAACGCCACGGGTGTGATGACGATGTCTTTGATGGTGGCAGACATGGTGGCAGGGGTGGCAGGGGTGGTAAGGGGCTGGGGGGTGAAGGGTGAAGGAGGTGAAGGGTGAAGGGGCTGGGTCAAGAAGGACACTCAGGTAAGGAAGGGTTGGTTTGTCTTGGTCTAGTGTGAAATTCGTATCCCTCCTACGTAGATGTCACAGCTTGACGGACATGATGATAAAATGCAGGAGCGTGCCCGCGGAAATATGAACCCGGAATGGCCTCTCCCCGGACTGTCAATCCCACAACCCCCGGAGATGTCACCGCATCGTGTGACACCCCATCTCGGACTTTGTTCGCCGCATCCTTCAGCTTTGCCGTCAATCCACTGGATAACAGCGGTTAGTCCAAGTCTGCCGCAAATCCGGCATCCATCCCCGGCTCCGAGGAAGGCCGCCGCTGGAAATCCGTCAAATCCGTCAAATCCGCCCAGGCGGCAGTTTGTCTCGGCGCTGCACTGCAACACACCCACGACAGGGACCACCCCGGGATCGGCAGATAATGGGCCTTAGGGGGGGGGGACGTCAACCAACATCTGGCACCTCTGCTGCCCTGCACATGGCGGATACTGTCGAGGATGAGGTCGCCATTGGACTGTTCGTAGTTGAACCTGGGGCGTTTCTGTCTTGAAGCTAGCGAGTCGACGATCGGGCGTGAGGGGAGAGAAGAGGGGGCTGGCTTTTCCGTCCATCCTTCCTACCTGCCCCCCCTCCCGCTATGACACGAGTCGTTTGTTCTCCGCGCGAACCTGGGGTTGCATCTGGGGTAAATGGCCCGGGGGCACAAGGTGGGCCGGGCCAACGGCGTGGTTGGGGGAGGGTTACCGACCCATGGACTTGGCAACCATCTGGTGATGCGAGACGAGTATAATATCAAGACGGCTGCCATCCCACCATCCGACTTTTGAAAGAACCGTCTCTTCAGCACCATCTTCCACCAGACAACCAGACGACCACACCAACATTTCAAGTCGCCACGCTCTCACCATGGCTCACCAACGGCACTCCACCGAGAAGAACGATGTCGAGTCCATCGACCACAAGGACATTGTCGCCGACTCCAACACCCAGGCCATTGACATTGCCGGGTTCCGCGTTTTCGGTCTTGATCCTGTCGACGCAGAGTTCTTCTCCAGCTATCCCGATGAGAAGCGCAAGAAGGTCTTCCGCAAGGTGAGCCTCCAATTCTATCCTCTCGCCACCTGTTCAGGAGCTCATCTCCTCCCCTTAGGTCGACTACCGCCTTGTGCCCATGCTCGCTCTCCTCTACCTCATCTGCCACATTGACCGCGCCAACATCGGCAATGCCAAGATCGAGGGCATGGTCGAGGATCTAGGCATGACCGGTGTCCAGTACAACATTGTCCTGTCCATCTTGTGAGAACAGCCCCCAAGAACCTCTACCGACTGCCTGCTAACTGCCTCCTTCAGCTTCGTCCCCTACGTCCTCTTCGAAGTCCCCAGCAACATCCTCCTGAAGAAATTTAAGCGCCCGTCCATGTACCTCGGTATCCTCACCCTCGGTTGGGGCATCGTCATGACCTGCACCGGTCTCGTCCGCAACTTCTCCGGCCTCATGGTCACGCGCGTTCTCCTCGGCATCTTCGAAGCCGGTTTCTTCCCGGGCGCGATCTACCTCTGCTCCTACTGGTACATGCCCAAGGACCTCGCCACTCGCATCTCCTACTTTTACTGCGCCAGCGCCCTTTCCGGCGCCTTCTCCGGCCTCCTCGCCGCCGCCATCGCCCAGCTCGACGGCCTCGGCGGCTACGAGGGCTGGCGCTGGATCTTCATCCTCGAAGGCCTTGCTACCATCGTCCTCGGTGTCGCCACCTTCTTCCTCCTCATCGATACCCCCGCCCTGTCCAAGCGCTGGCTCGAGCCTGATGAGATTCGCTACCTCGAGCTGTCCATGTTCATCAAGCAGGGCGGCGGTTTCCAGGAGGAGAACTCTGTTCGCTGGAAGGATCTCAAGATGGTTCTCACAAACTGGCGCGTCTACGTCCAGGCGTATTTCCTGCTCTGCCAGTCGGCTCTGTCTTATGGTGAGTCTAGCCTCTCCCCTCTGACACCCCTCCCCTTGCTAACAATACCAGGCATCAAATTCACCCTTCCCACCATCACCAAGGCCATGGGCTTCAGCACTACAAACGCCCAGCTCACATCGGCACCCCCCTACGTCGCCGCCGCCATCTCGGCCATCTGCTTCGCCAAGGTCTCGGACCGCTTCTACTGGCGCATGCCGTTTGTCGTTACCCCTATGGCCATCGTGACCGTCGCCTACTCTATTATTATTTCCCTCAACGGTGCCCTGAAGGAAAAGATGGGCGTAGCCTACTTCTCCGTCGTCCTCGCCGTCGTCGGTATCTACCCCATCCAAGCTGCCGCCGCCTCCTGGAACGCCAACAATATTGCCCCCTCGTCCCGTCGCGCCATTGGCATCGCTCTGATGAACTGCGTCGGCAACGTTGGAGGTATTGTCGGCTCCTTCATGTACCTCGAGACTGAGAAGCCCAAGTACTACACTGGATTCGGTCTCAGCTTGGCCTTTGGCGCAACCGGCATGATTGTCGCCCTGCTGCTCGAGTGGAGCTACAAGTCGAAGAATGCCCGCAAGGCATTAATTGCTGAGGAGGCCAAGACAAAGTACACCGAGGAGGAGCTCTTCGAGATGGGAGACCGCTCGCCCCTGTTCAAGCACGTTCTTTAAGGAGGAGGGCCAATCAAGGTGGCCTTTGGCAGGTGGTGTCTGGCGGCACTGACCTGGGTTAAGGTTTCGAGGAGGAGGGCAGTCTCATGTCTTCGATACCCAGAGTGCACAGTCTTTGTAGCGAATACTTATCGATCTTGCTTCGAACAGGGGGACATGTTCCTAGTGTATGAGTTCCGAGATGTCTAGTCTGCCCCGGACATGTCTGGTGGCGGATGAAGATTCAAGAAGCATGGTGATCCAAAATTGTGCATTATACTTGAGCACATCTTACCCTACTTCCCCTTAACCAAACCCTCCCTTCCCCTGAACCCTCCTAACAGCACCAACCATTCCCTTCGCCCACGCAAACCTACCAGCATCAACCCCTGTACTTCCCTCAACCTCCTTCCCCTTCTCATCCCTCCACACACCATCCTCTTGCAGCTTTCCATACCTTCCCGTATTTTGATTCCTCTTCAACCCAGCAATCCACTCCTTGCACACCGCTGGCGAGTCAACCATGACATTAACCTCCTGGCTCTGATACCAGCTCTGCGTATCCTGGTTCCCGGACCCGACAACCCCAACCTTTTCATCTGCAATAAGCAGCTTGATATGGCATGCACGCTTGCCCGACGTCTGCACGAGCGGCACGGAGTGGTCCCGTGCCACGTACCAGTAGTAGTGGAGGTGTTTTGCGCCTTCGGGGGAGAGTTTGGACAAGAGACGTGGGGGGATGGACTCGTTATGTCCGCCCTGTCTGGGAAGGAGTTCACCCTGGGAAAGTCAGCTTGAGGTAGCCAAGTGGAGGAAGGAGACTTACGGCATCGTTGTAGCCGATGCATATGTAGCAGTGCACATCTACGCCACGCTCACAGGCGTCGACAATGGCTGGTAGTAGAGGCTCGGCGTTGAGGGTCGGACTCTGGATGAAGATACTCTCACGAGCATTTCGCAGGGCGCTTAGCCAGCATTCGTTCTGGGGGTTGCGGACGCTTCGGTGGGTGACGGGGCCGTAGGGAGGTCGGTTGACGAGGGCCATGGGGACGGGATCGTGGATGGGGTGGGCGATGTAGGGGGTCATATGTTCGGAGGCCGGGGAGGGAGGGGCGCGTCTGGCATCGGGGACGGAGTAGGTCGGGCATTTGGTGTGGTTGAGCTTTCGAGTGATGGGGGCGAGAGGGTCCTCGTCGAGGTTGGGGGTGACGGAGGCTTGGACGCGGAGGACCTCGCCGGCGAGGTCGGTGTCGTAGTTGGGAGATTCGTGGGTGAGTTCGACGAGGTCTGGGGTGGGAGAGGGAGAGGGCGAAGGAGATGGTGCGATGCCCGAGTCTCTGTCCGTGAGTGTACCGTTGGTAGGCTTTGGGGCGTGCCCGTTGAGACCTTCAACTTCAAGGGCCTCCGAGTCCCCAGAGACAAGTCCTCCCCCGTATGCATCCGTCCACTCCATCCTCTCTGGATCCATAACAACCTCATACCCTCTCAACCTCCCCTCCTCATCAAAAAGCCTTTGAAACGACTCCGTCCAGCTCGGATACGCAGCATCCCCCGCCTCGGCCGCAGGGCTATCAATCATAGGTAGTCCGTTGCCGAGGGAAGTGCTCCACGAGATGAGGGCCATATCATACAGCGAATCCACCACCGCCCCTTCAACCTGCACCGCCATCTCCAAGTTCGCGTTGTCCTGGATGTTGTTGCTCTGAACGAGGCCGACACGGCGGTCAACGACCATGAACTTTGCGTGAAAGGTACCGAGGACAGGCTGGTGGAAGTTGACGACTTGCAAGTCTACGCCGGGGATCTCGGCGCGCGGTGGCAGGGCGACTTCTGGGTGGGTAAAGTCACGTTCCTGGACGTCAATGTGCGGCTCGTAGACTTGGCGGACGGAGCCACGGTCATACTGAGAAGTGTCAGCAGTCTCTCGAGTAGATGCGATGTGAGGGGGACTCACCATGATCTTGACGACAACGGGTTTTCCTCCTGCGGCAATGCGACGGCGTGAGAGCTCGCGAATCGCGTCGGTGATGAGGCGCGTGGCGACGGAGCTGAGCCAGTAATTCGTGGCGAGGAAGACTTCCTTTTCGGCGCGCACGATGAGGTTGGCCATGTGTCTGCAGATGTCGGGGATGCTGAGGGTCGTCAGCTTTTGTCCATCGGGGAAGTAAGTGAAGATCACTCACGTCGAGATGATGGTCAGGGGCATGGTGCCGCTGGTGCCCATGAGCGAAGGGCTGACAACAGCCTGCTCAAAGTCGCCATCGATGGAGAGCAAGGCATCGCGGTACATCTGTTGAGAGTCAGCAACGTTTCCTCATGGTTCACCAGAACGACTCACCTGAAGGAACAAATCGCTCGGCCGTGTTGCGCCCCATTTCCCACAAGCAGCAACACGATCCAACCCCAAAGGATCACCGTGTTCCGGCAGCGAATGCTCTCCCTCCGCCCGTCGCTGGTCCTTCTCGCGCCGACGGTGCTTATTCTTGTACAGCCTCTTCCACGCCTCAGCAGGCGTAAGGGTTGGATCACCCGCAAGCAGCAGCGTCACACTCTCTGAAGAATTGCAGCTCCAGCACAAGTCGTCGCTAATCTCCTGTCCGGCATTGGAAGACCGGGGCCCGCTGCCAGTACTGTCGCGGGAGGGACTGGGAGACATGATGAGGGTATTTTGGTGAGAACATCATCAGGGGGAGACCCCCATGTCCCGGGCAAGCCGTTCTTACATACTTTCACTTCTGCCCTACGTAGTTGTCTTGGCGTGCGGCAAAGGGCGAACATTCCATGCGGCATGGCGATGATGTAGCTGGGGAACTGGGCAGGGGGCGGCGGGCCTGGGCTCGCTTGGCCGCCCACCTGTCCTGCAGTGCCGCGCGGTGATGTCAAAACAGGCTTCTCGCCGGGGCGGGCAGGGATCGCCGCTGACAGTCCCTTCTGGACCGGTGCTGGGGCGAGATGAGCCGGCGCTGAGCGGTGGTACTTGGCGGGCAGTGCAAATGCAGTGTGATCGCCCAACCCAGCACTCACAGCACACTCTTTTTCTCAGACTCAACTCGACTCACAGATGAGAGAAGAGTGACGACGATTGTGCCTTTTTTTTGTCCTTCACTTCCAGCCCGTCAAACTCTCGTCCCATCTCCTCTGGTGCCCAGGTTGGCCGGCACTGGAAGACGCGTGGCTCGCTCGGCACACGCCCGCCGAGCGCGCTGTTGCTCCTTGGCCCTAGGGGCCGCGTACTTGAGCCTCCAGCGACTGGAGTCCCGGGGTGCCGGCGCTCCCGAGTTTGACACTGGGCGCCGCCACTGGCACCAAGACGACCGGAGCCGGGCATTCGGCGCACCACTGGCAGTCGGGGCCATTTCGTCGCCCGATGCCGACATCCACGGCAGAGTGGACCGAAGAGGGTGTCGGCAATTGGGGCATGGGGGAATTGAAATATTGGCGGACCTGAAGAGATGCGCCTCTGGGTAGAACGACGGGTGGTCGATGCGACGGGCAGGTTACTATGTGTTCCCTGGCTGAGCACTTCATATTCCTTCGAAATTTCTCCCATTGAAGACAAGTTTCCATGTGGGATTCAAAAAGTGAATTCGATTTGAAGCAATGATCTGTGTAACTTGGAGACCAAGGTAAGCAATCGGCAGTGGTCTTGGCTAATGAGTCCATTCCCAGCAACCCCAGCCAGCACCTGCCTACTACCATCGACGACCTCGACAGCCGATATATCGCAATCCACCCCGATGAACAAAACCCTAGTTTTGCTAATAGAAAGTGCCCCTGAATTGGCTTGATTGATTCGTCTGTCTGATCACCCAAGAGATGGAGTGCCGACAAGAAGCGGGCCAAGCTGCTGAATAGGGCTGGTTGGTGACACCCCTGAACCCCTTTTCGAGATGGCCATGGGAACACCAACACGTGGAGCAGCATGACAACATCTGCCACATAATGGCAACAGACTCAGAGGCCTATAATTTATGTCGAACCTGCCAGAATATCCATACGTACATCCCTCGGAGCCATCGGCCAAGCCTACCTTCTCACCCCCATCTCCTCACCCAAGCCATCACCCAAAGACAGCCCAATCCCCCCCCTCGTCCTCTCACATCCTTACCAAACCCCTTCTGACATCCCTTCCATCTCTCCCATCTTTCCCTCACCATACGTCTTCCAAAATCACATGAATTATCCCCCCTCTCCCCTCCCGGCCACTCCTCCCATTCCGGAAACTCCCCGACCAATCTCCGCATCCCGATGTAACACAACAACCTCCTCCTCTCCTCTATCAACGACGTCGCCCCCTTCTTGCCCCTTCCCCCTCCGTTGAGCATGCCATCCAATGCAACAATGTTGCAAGACTTCCAAGCTCCCCTCCACTCATATTCCCGCCTTGGCCCGAGGCTCTCGCTCCAGCCCCATTGCCTCGTGATAATCCGGGGTTGATCTCCGGGGTTGATGCAACATGGCACGGGCACGGTGCACCCAACTGCCGACGGGGTATGGGGAAGTGTGGGAAGGCAGTGGGAAAGGTACGGAGCTGTCAGTCAGCTTTGAGCCTCACTGTGACGCAGGTCGTCCCGTCTTTCTCGGTGGAACGAGCGTCCAAGTCGGTCAGAGTAGTGCAGACTGAAAAATCAGTGTAAACTGCACTTTGTAAATCCCAACTTCAAGGACACAAGCACCAGTCTCAGCTCACACACAGAGACTCTCTCCTCCGCCAGCCAAGCCAGGATCGGCACCATACATCCGCATCAAACACCCTCCTCCCCTTGCCGCCGGTCAGGGGTAACCTCCAGAGTAACCTCCAGCGTCATACGTAGATCCTTCCCCAGATTCTTCGTGCCACAAACCCCCGTCCTCCCCGCGTCCACAACATCTCCCCCCACAAGCATGTGAACGACAAGGCTTTGACCGCCTCGGGGGAGTTGCTTCCTTGGTTGATAGCCCGCCGCCACACGCCAGGCTGTCAGACCATCTCCTAGGAAGCCCGTGCTCTATAAAAGACGCCCTCCGTTCCCTCCAAACGACTCGAATCAACTCATCATCCACTCTTATCCATCTTACACATCCCATACACACATTCAAACATCCCAATCAACCGTCATCATGTTCACCAAGACCGCCATCCTTGCCCTCTTCGCCGGCCTTGTTGCCGCTCAGGACATCACTCTCATCCCCGACTGCTCCGTCCGTCACTCCTGCCTCCTCCCTTCTCCCGCCCCCTACTGACAGAAAACAGCGCTCCTGCTTCATTGAGAACATCCCCACCTCGGGCTGCACCGGCATCGACTTTGCCTGCCTCTGCGGGTCAGTCTTCTCCGTCCCCCACACTCTGAAGTATCACAGCTGACATCCATAGCTCCGAGTCCTACACTCCGGCTGTCATTGCTTGCACCGTCGCCGCCTGCAGCGAGGAGGACCAGTATGTTTCCATGCTCCGCCATGTTTTGCCAGACTGACACAGATATAGGGCCGCCACCCTCGAGTGGGCCGTCGCCACTTGCGAGGCTGCCGGTGTCCCCATCAACCCCTAAGCGGGACGGGAGATGACTGTTTCAGACTGTGATGACCTTCTCGAGCTAGTTAGTCTTGTTCAGGAAATAAACAGTGTTGAAGAGAAGTGTCTTCAAATGCGTGCTGAAGTGAATCAAAGAGCGAACTTCCGTCATCCTTCACTGTGTTCCATAATATCACACCAACACCCATAGATGCAATGCAGGTCAATTCTCATAAATCTCTTCTCATCATGTCTCGCCAGTCGTAACCGCCTTCTCCCTGCTGCTGCCCTCCTTGCCGCCTTCACCCCCCTCCATCTCCGCCTCCGCCTCGCCATCGGCTGCAGCGACAGCGCTCTCCATAGCCAGCGGCGACGGAATATCAGGCGTGACGGACCTCGAGTCAGGCGCCGGCCTCTTGGGCTTGACCCCGCTCGTCGACAGCTTGTTGCGGCGCTTCTTGTCCGAGGCGGTGCTAGCGGTGCTCGCCTTGCGACTGACGGTTGCCGCCTCTTCTGGGGAGACACCCTCGAGACCTGCGAGGCCTGGAGTCGGGCTGCGCGAGGAGCTCGTGGAGCTGCGCCGGCGCACGCTGCTACCGCGACGCCGGTGCGACTTTTCGATTGCGGCGGCGCGCGGGTATAGCTTGTCGAGTTCCGCGTCGCGGTTTCGGCTTCGGGTCATGGCGGCGACGGACCCGGCGGCGGGAGGGGCGACGAGGGCGGCGTTGCGGCGCCAGGGCAGCCACCAGAATAGGCCCCAGCGCTGGCGGGCGAGCTCGCGCTCGCGGTCCTTCAGCTTAAGACGGATGACGGCGCGACGCTCGTTTTCCTTCTCCCAGTACTCGGTGCGGTAGATCTCCCAGTTTTCGCGGAATGTCGGTGTAAAAGGCTTGGCCAGGAGGAGGAGCTTGACGTAGTCGCCGCCGGGAGCTAGGTCCTCCTCGTGGCCACCGCGCTCCTCGTCCTCTGCGACGACAGGCAGAGCGGGGTGGGATTCTGGGGTCAGGCGCATCTCCTTCTCGACGGCGCGCAGGACAGCTGGGTCGACGTAGCGGT
The DNA here is from genome assembly GCA_014635975.1 of Plectosphaerella sp. P0831. Classification (NCBI taxonomy): domain Eukaryota; kingdom Fungi; phylum Ascomycota; class Sordariomycetes; order Glomerellales; family Plectosphaerellaceae; genus Plectosphaerella; species Plectosphaerella sp. P0831. The sequence continues at coordinate 50,805 of JACAFV010000147.1, read as the reverse complement.
ATGAAGACGAGGCGGTGTGCGAGAAGAGGCCATATGTCAGGAAGAAGCCGACGGAGGAGCCAATCTCGGCCCACAGCGGGCGACGGATGATGACCAGCTTGCAGTTGAAGCCGCGCAGGCCCCGGTTAGATACGGCGAACCAACGGCGCGGCCAGCGGATGCCTCGGTCCCAGATGCCTGTGGCCCAGACGAGGATGGCGGTCATGACGCCGCCCATGAAGCAGAGCTTCTCAATGGTCTCGACGCCCCAGTAGACGGAACCTCCGACGCCCTGGCCGTCCTCGCGGGGGGCGAAGAAGAGGGCATAGCCGAAGCCGCAGATCCACAAGGTGAGCAGTGTCAGGAAAAAGGCGTGATGACGGCGGCGGGCGCGCAGTTCGAGATATTGGGCGCGCAGGGAGGCCTCGAGAACAAGCAGGTTGAGGTAGATCATGGACGGACTGCTCGGGGCGTGGTTGAGGGGGTCACCCTTGGTAGCTGGTGTGACGCCGCTGGTGCGTTCTGTGGCCGCCGCCTCTTTGCCGGGGGCGGGGGCGCCCTTGACGAGCGAGTCGATGTCGCGGTCGGCCATTTGTGTGGTTTCCGACGTATGTGTCGGAGGGAGGAACTCGGGTCGCTCTGTGGAGGGAGGAAGTGTCGGCGGGTGGAATGGCGGTCCAGTCCAGCCCGGTGTCAGGGATCGCGAAGCATACAGCGGCAGGCAGGCAGTCAGTCGCAGAAGGCCGTGGAGGAGTAGAGTCGAATTGCGTTCGACGCGTCGGGTGGGAGTGGTGGTCAGCCGAGCTCGACCTCGGGAGGAGCTCTATTTTTTTTCCAGCGTGATCTTGTCGTGGTGTTTGATGGGGGGTGGTTGGACTGGACTGCCCGGACAGGAATGGGATGGTTGGGGCCAGGCGGATCGGTGAGAATGTGCTGATTCGCATGCCATGTGCGGTGGACGGGCCTGGGCTTTTCGCAGCTTCTGGTTGGACAGAAGCCCGGGTACAACGGCCAAGTACCGGCCTGAGCTTCCACCGCCGCGGTGAGGTGAGGTGGCCGGACTCCCCGCCCCAAAAAAGACAAGGTCCCGCCAGGGCGACGTCATTAGCGTCTGCTGCCCCCCCCCCGCCAGGCGAACGTCCAGGGGCGGAAGCGGTGGAGGGTGCAAGGGCAGGCACCGACGAGGTGGACCTCAACCATGGAAACTGAAGCATGTGATGATGGCGGGATGGCTAGATGATTGCCCGTCAAAAGAGTTGAAGAAGCCCCCTACTTGGACACAAAAGGAGAACCGACAAGTCCGCCTCGCCTCAAATATACCCTCCAAGCAGCCCTTGCCCGGCAGCAATTTCTCAACTCAGGGTGTTCATAATAAAACAACGCGAAATCGTACTCATCCTTCACATCTTCATCGGTACTCAGGGACCAGCAAATCTGATCCAAGGCTTTCTCCACCTTCTCCTGCACACCTGCTTCGTCCTGCCTCTGCATTCTATGCATGTGTAGTATATCCCCCATGTCGTCGTGCTCCAGCGTCGCGGCCACCTCCTCAGGTGTGCGGCCTTCCTCGTCTACAACATCCATCGAGGCTTTATGCTTTAGCAGCATCTCGACGAGGTCCTCGTTGCCGGCAAAAACGGCCAGGATAAGCGGCGGCTCGGCGCAGTCCTTGGGCCCATCCGGCGATGCCCCAGCCCGCAAGAGCGCCTCCACGCCCTTCGCATGGCCCTCCTTCGCGCAACAGAGCAGAGCCTTCTCCAGATCTGCTCCTAGTTTCTTCAGAAAGTCGAGCGGTCCATCCTGACCGCGATGTGCCGCATGATACGTCGCAACCTCGCGGGGCGTCCATCCCGCCGGTCTTTTCAAGTCGACGCCTTTCGAAATGTGGGCAATGATCAGCTCAAACAGGGCATCCGCCTCCACCTGGCCTGTTTTGCCTTTGCCGCCATCCTCCAGCATTTGCAACTTCTCCTTCACAATTCGATCGTACCGGTCCAAAGGGCTGCTTCCGAAATCATCGTAATCATAGAGATTACGGCACTCGTACTTTTGTACTTTCTTCGCTCCTTCACGCTGGCTCACTAGGCTATCACGCAGCCCCTGTAGCCGCTCGATGGCGTTGTCAAAGGTCTCAATCGACGAGTCCAGAGCGGCAATGTGTTTATCGTGGGTTTTTCTTATGGCCTTCCTGTGAACCCGACCTCGCAGCAGCCCGTCGTACTTATTGAGGCTGTCGACGATGTTCGCTTCAAGCTCCATCCTTGAAAAGTCGTCCGTCAGGTCCACGTAGGGTGAGTGATTGTGAAGTCCTCTGATGACCTCCAGCTCGATGACATGCGTCGATTTGGCGCCGATGAAGTGTTCACTCTGACGCAGTGTCAGGTTCAGGCATGACGGGGCAGTGCCGCCCGACTCCCCGTAGTCGAGACTTGGCGCGGCGCCGCATGTCACCCTGGGGAGATGGGCGGTCCTCGAGCACACCGCCATACCAACTTTCCTGGGCGGCCGCGGGTCTTCCTCTATCGTCGGCTCTTGTCTGAGAAGCAGAATATAGTCGAACGTGTTCTCGTTGCCCAACGTCTGCCGGAGTCGAAGCCAGATGTGCTGCCAGGCAGTGTTATGGACGGGAGCCGTCACAGTGCTGTTTGATGCATTCCAACAGCCGTCTGGGGAGGTTTCTGTAATCTCGAGGCCCGCGGAAGCCAGACCTTTGATCCAGAATCGGCTGAAGCTGTCTTGGCCTTCGTTTCTGTCGGCAAGCGGGCTGACGCGGATGCGGATCAATGCTGCTGGCGATATTCGTTTGAACTTCCGGACTTTTTCGAGGGGCACGAATCTCGCATTCCGCCCGGCGGGGCGAACGTATTCGTTGGACCGCTGCGTGGATAGACGCTTAAGAGGGATGCCCGCGACATTGTCGGAGTTGTCCGCAGCATGGCAGTGCAGAAGCCCATAGATCTGCCCGAACCTGTCCGTACACAAAGCCATCTCGATCCCGAGGCTACCAGATCCGGAGGACCAATGCATGGGAGGAGCATCGCGGTTGAATACAATGTTGCCAGAATCCAGAAAGTCGGCGGGCGATGAAGCGAGAATACTTCTGCTTCTTCCAGATGGGTTAACAGCACCTGCCTCATCCACCACCGGGGTTGACCGCCGCCCCATGCCCCATGCGAGAATCGAGTCGTCTGATAACTTCTTCGAAATCTCCTCCTGCAGGCGAATGAACGCATTGGCACCCTCGCCGTAGATCAAGGGCATGTTGACCCCGAAGATGCCCAGCAGCGAATAGGCCACATCCTCGGGTTCCTTGGTAATCCTACCAGCGGCCCACGACATGCGCTGGGCGATACTGGCATCGTCTAGCCGCCACACACCCTCGAGGAAGCCTGCCGATATGCCTGTAGCCTTCTCGACCTCTGCAGACATAGATTGTTTGGTGCCCAGCAAGGTCCATTGGCTGTTGAAGAAGCGGACGTGGCTAGGGGCCAGTAGCTCTTGCAGAGTCCAGCCCCGGCGGAACCACTGGCTCGCGCCAAAGAGGCGGAGCCACTTGTCTAGGGGTCCTTCCGAGTCGTGGACGTCGCAGAGGTAGACGTAGCATACGGCGGCAGCCTGGTACCAGGCGAACATGGAGTTGATGGCTTTTGTAAGCTCTGTGGCGTCGTCGGCCTTGTTGATGCAAAAGGTGTCGACCCAGATGTAGTCAATCTTGTCGTGCTTGGCCCGGGTTATGCAACCGCGAAGCTTGACGGCGCCTATGCCAGGCTTATCCAGGTTCTTCGCTTGGACATCGCGGAAAGTGAGTTCTTCTTCGTCTGGGCCCCATCGGTGGGAGAGGATGGCGTAACGAGGTAGCTCCTTGCCGAAGAAGCTCTCCAGCTGGAAAGTGTGGACGTTGAAGAGTCGCATCGTCCTCCGTCACGCTTGTCACGATAGTACAGGCGCCCCCCTGCTGTGATTGAGGTGCAATTGGTTTTCTGAGAGGGGTTTCGAATGTGTCCATGACTGAATTCAGCCTCACCTGACCGGGGGGCAGGAACATGTCCCGTGATTGGTGGCAGTCCGGGAGGGAGGCCTTGGCCGTAAAACAGCCCCTCGTACCGATGGTCCATCCGGGCCGGCCTCCGGTGTCTCGCTAGCTCAAGTCGTTGGTCGAACACCCTCATACCACTTCATAGTAAATCTTGCCCATATTGCTGTCAGTGATGAGATTTCTCCTGAAATCTGCGTCGTTCTGGCACTTTTTCTCCAATACCATAGCTAGAAGTCGCCAAAGCCTCATCTCGAGAAGTACTAGACTCGGGCTGTAGATGCCGAAGCTGGCATTGTAACGCGACCTTCCATCTCGCTCCGGCTGGGCGTGTATCTCCAGATGCCTGTACTTGCGTCATGCCTGTTTTGGAAACCAGTCGTTGAGATGGAAAGTGTCTCGGAGGCCGTGAAAGGTCCAAGGTGAAAAGGCGGAAAGAGGAATAAGAGCGTGCCATCCCGGGATCCCCATAGAGCACCACGAAAGTTTCAACAGCTCTTCACCAAGCCTCAAGTGCGCGGCGTTGGTACATGCATTCGGAGGACGCGACCGTCCCACGACTAATCCTTCTCGAGGAGCTCGAACCGAGATTTTACATTTACAAATTCCAAAGGTATTGGTCAATTGAGGAGCTAGATTTCAAGCATATCTCGGCATCTGCCACGACATGGTTGAGGGCTTGATAGTATTGCACGCCAGCGGCGGCAATGCCGTTCCGATATCATCACTTTCTCGGGGTGCATGAATCATTTATATCGGCCCAGAGTGGGAAGTTTCTTGCTCTGCCGTCTTAACCGTCCTTCACACCCTCCAGCAAGTCGATAGAAGCCCCCTGGTCGTCGTGTCTGTTGATTTTCCATGCGAGGCAGTTGCCGAGAAACCCGCCTCTCGGTTATTTCACAGCGAACGGAGGGTTTCAGACAGGACTGCTTCAAGATCCCTACTAGTTTTGGCTAGCGGAGGCCACCCCGAGGCACGAGGGCTGGGTGCACTAGCACCAGACCCCAGGAATTGAGGACGGTAACGCTGGAAGCATCCGATCACTCGGCGAATGCCTCTTTCGCCGAGTCATTAGAACCCTCCGGCGGCCGGTTGAAATCGTCCGACGCTACAAACTGCATGACAAATGTACACAACACCCTCGCCAGAGATCAGACAGTAAATGCTGTTACCAGTGATCCCCAATGATTTAAATAAAGTGCTACAGGTTTGCCAAAGTCAAGAGCTACGTTCCTTTCCATTAGTAGACCTTTTTGCTACACGCACACGCAACACCAATCATCAAGTCTCTACGAGATTCACCACCCACAAATCATCATCCAAAATGACATTTAGTATTCCAGATCTCACCGGAAAGGTCATTATGGTCACAGGAGGTAGGCACATGATTCATCGTCATGTCCTTTCACCAAGCTGACACCTTCTCTGTAGGGACAGCTGGCATCGGAAAAGAAACGCTCCTCGCACTCGCCAAGCACAACCCAGCTCGTCTCATCTTCACCGGACGCAACGGTCAATCAGCAGCAAACGTGATCGCGGAATTGAAGCAGTCTCAACCCTCGCTCGATGTCGGATTCATCAAGTGTGACCTTGCCGATCACAAGTCGGTGGTGGACGCTGTCAAGGCCGACTTCAAGTCCGACCGCCTTGACATCTTCATCGCAAACGCAGGCGTATGTGCCGTTCCGGCAGCCCTGACCAAGGATGGCCATGAAGTCCAGTTCGGCACAAACCACTTTGGCCACGCCGTCATCCTGAAGCTTCTGATGCCGACGCTGCTACGCACCGCCGAGCTTCCGGGCTCCGATGTCCGCGTCGTCTTCCTCTCTAGCTCCCTGTACGCGCAGTCACCGCGTGGCGGAATCCAGTTCGAGGGACTTCACACGACACAAGACAGCATGTTGACGTGGACGCGCTATGGGCAGAGCAAGCTTGCCAACATTCTGTATGCATCGGAGATGGCGAGGCGATATCCTTCGATCACGACCGTGTCGCTCCATCCCGGTATCGTGGGGACGGATTTGGTCAAGGATCTTGGCTTTGTCTCTAGAGCCATGGTCTATGCTGGTGCTGGTTTCAGGCCCAAGACGCCAGCGGACGGAGCCGTCAACGGGTTGTGGGCTGCCACTGCGGCCCTGAAGGACGTGAAATCCGGCGCTTATTATGAGCCCGTCGGAAAAGAGGTCAAGCTTAATTCGACCGCCAGGGATAGCGGGCTCGCCAAAAAGCTGTGGAACTGGACCGAAGAACAGCTTGGGGCTGTTAGCCTATAGGCAGGGGATGCATGAGAGAGATCGTCAGTTGCAGTAGAAGACGGTTGTTGAAAGGGGAATTGTGTCTTTGTGTGTAAGTGTGTACGAGTATGTCGCTTTACAATGCAATTGTTTTCTTTCTGTATGTCAATTTTTCACGACAAAGCCTTGTCTGTAACGAGAGACATTGACAGGAACCCCTTGTATCGCTATTGAAATAGTACCTTGATTGAATCTTGGGCCGCTTCCGGGGTTCAGCAGCCTCTCTTGTCTTGTGATTTCGTAGGATCGAGAAGGTCTTGGCGTCTACCCCGGGGATAGAGGTGCATTCGGGAGTATCCCCGGGCATAAACGCATGAATAGATTCATCGTGGCTGTGGAAGATGGATCAAGTGAAGGGTTGTTCCAGAATGATGGAAAATCAGTAACTGGTCGACGTCGAAGTCAAGCACCTCGGACTTAACTTAGTCAGCCCAATCCAGCACCTTCCCGTCCCGCGCTCCCGCCGTCGTTCAGAACTCACCGCCTAGAAACCCACTAAAGAACTGCGCTAACAAACCCCGTGGTCCCGAATCGTCACTGGGTGGGTCCGCCACCGGTACAACAGCCCCGGGGGCGGCGCCTCAACAGTCCTGGAAGGCCATTCAGGCAGGCACGAGGGGCATCTCACGGGACCAGATTCACCGCAGCCCCCAGTGGGCTCCTTCCTCAAACCAAAAAGGCCAACTCGACCTTGTTTTCCCCTCAAAACAACTTCACCGACTCAAACTCCCACAACCTCTCCTCAAAAAACCTATAACACCCCTCGCGTCCCCCGAAGACGACCACGACCACGGACTCGATCGAACTCCGTCCGCACCCCACCACCACGATCGATTACTACACACACTATTTCCGGCCGCCATCCCATCCCTGCCAACGACCACCCACCTTAAGTCCGTCGGTGCTTAAGTCCAGATCTTCAGGCACCGCCCGCACCCAAATCTCGTGCGTCACCACTTCCCAAGGGTCCGAGTGCGAGTGCGCCGACGCCCTCATTGGCCACAATCCCTCCAACCCGCCCGCGGAACAGAACATCGGTCCTCCCGTATCCATCCGTCCAGGCCTGTCGCACCCTTCGCACGCACCACACCCGCCCTAACTCCGGCCCCGCGACCGCGAGACAAGACAATCATCCACGACTCGAACAAAACACCCCTCCACAGGGGTTTCGCATGATACAAAAGCCTCCTCGCCACCCGCACGTCGTGCCTCTTCCATTTCTCTCGGAATGATACGCACACACACTACATCTGCCGTCATCCACGGATCTCGGTTCCCCTTTGCCACCGCCGCATCCTCCATCGCCGCGACAACCTCAGTGATTCGCCACCTACACCCGAAAACCTCCAGACTGTCCGACGAACATTCACACTCCTCTAGGAGAACCTACGCAACAATGGCCACCACATCCAACAGACCCAACATGCGCGCCACGAACGTCGCATACTTCCCCTTGGGCTACAAGGAGGCGGCCCACCAGTGGTGGACATCCATTTCGCCCATGGCTGCCGAGCGCAACGTCCTCGCCCACATCCCTTACCTCCGCGACGCTCTCGACACCGCCGCCACCGCGACGACAACATCCTCCGACCCCTTCGGACCCCGCGTCTGGCGCTCCCAAATGGTGCAGCTGCCCGGCAAGAACCGCTCTCTCAACGAATTCTCCATCGAGCGCGTCGGCGAGACCGTCGAGGACAACCTCGTGATTCTTCACGGCTACGGCGCTGGTCTGGGTTTCTTCTACAAGAACTTTGAGCCCCTTTCCCGCCCCGAGGGTTGGAAGATCTACGCCCTCGACATGCTCGGCATGGGCAACTCGTCGCGCCCGACCTTTTCCGTTCACGCCAAAGACAAAGACGCCAAGATCGCAGAAGCCGAGGGCTGGTTCGTCGACGCCCTCGAGGACTGGCGCAAGGCTCGCAACATTGACAAGTTCACCCTCATGGGTCACTCTCTCGGCGGATATCTCTCCATTGCCTATGCCCTCAAGTACCCCGGCCACTTGAAGAAGCTCATCCTCGCATCACCCGTCGGCCTTCCCGTCGACCCGTACGCCGTCAATGAGGACCTCCCCGAACCCGCCTCCTCCACCCTCGAGAACGAGTTTACCCAGGACCAGAACACCGTCGTCCGCGACTCTCACACCAAGCCCACCGCCCGCGCGGCAGCCAGCCAAAAGCCTCCCCGGCGACCCACCCCCGGCTGGTTCGCCTGGCTCTGGGACGCCAACGTCTCTCCCTTCTCCATCATCCGCTTCACCGGCCCCCTCGGCCCCCGTTTCGTCTCCGGCTGGACCTCCCGCCGCTTCAACCACCTCCCTGAGAACGAGTCCAGCATCACATCGTGGCATGAAGCGGCAGTTGGGTGGTGCTCGGCAGTGCTGAATCACCAAAGCTG
>JACAFV010000147.1:28073-42003 GCA_014635975.1 Plectosphaerella sp. P0831 | reverse complement strand
GGAGACCGGCATCCCCGTCGTGCTAATGTACGGCGAAAACGACTGGATGGACGTCGCCGGCGGCCTCGACGCCGAGGAACGCCTCAAGCAGGTCCGCGTTCGCGCCCTCCTCGCCAACACTGACGAAGAGAAGCGTCGCGAAAACGGCTCTGCCAAGGTCATCATCACACCCAAGGCAGGCCACCACCTCTACCTCGACAATGCCGAGCACTACAACGCCGCCATCCTCAAGGAGATGGCCGAGACGCGCGAGCATGGCCGCAAGGGACTCGCATAGAGCAGTTCCGTCCGAAGTCAAACTCGTCTTTCCTTATTCCTTTGTCACAGCGGCATTTTTCTATTTTTCTAACTGGCATACCCCCACATTCAAGGCGAGGGCCAGCAGGGCACCGGCCGCTCTCAACGGCGTTTGATGGTAATTTTGGAGATTGGGGGCAGGCGTAAACAGCGCGCGGGCCATCCCCGACGACGCAAGAAGGGTGGCGAACGGACGGCCTATGTTTGGCCGTTCAGGAATGAGTTATGAAGAAGCGTAGAAGGGTAGCATCAGCATCATGCACAGTCAATATAGAGGCACACTGCAGTTTAATGCATTTCACTTCCCAAAACCTGACACATCTCACTCATCAATCGCAATTAATACTGTGAAATCATTGCATTTTCTCGACAAATGAACAAGAGGTCTCTCTTTTCCTCCCGCCTCTCGCCTCGGGTATGTTGCTGCCACTAGGATATGTGATGCATCCGTTCACACAAGAAATATCAAAAACGCCGGTCCCTCCCGGCGGCAGGGCCATGCTAATAATGTAATGTACACCTCCACTTATGCTGGGGGTCATGTCTCCCTCTGCCGCAAAATCGCCGGTCAAAACAACCCGGCTCGAGTGCCGCTGTCAAAAAGAAAGAGAAAACAAGATGAACAAAGTATGTGGCTCGCATGTGGGCTGCGGCTGTCGCTGTAGTCGTGGGGGACGGGAAAAAAGTCCCCGTAAGAGTTGTGTTCGTCTCCGGGCGCTCCTCACGCCTCGCTCGCCGAGGGCTTGCCGCCCTCGGCCGACTTCTTCCTGCTGCTATCCATGACGCCCTTGAGCGCCATGAGCTTCTCCTCGGTCACGCGGATGGCCTCTTGGATCTCGCGCGCGTCCATGCGCTCCTCTCGGATCTTCTCCTCGACGGTGCGGGGCTCAATGGGCTTCCTCTTAGTCGGCACGCGGCCGTCGTTGAGGCGCTCGAGGCCGACGCGCTCCTCGAGCCAATCCCAGAGCTCAGTCTCTTCGCGGCGCCACATCTCCTCGTACGCTGCCAGGCGGTGAGGGTAGCCGTACATGTTCATGCCGTGCTGCGGCTTGTTGCTGGGGAATCCGAATCCGAACCATGCCGCGACGAGCAGGCCGACGAGAAGACCGTACACGACGTTGCCGGTCAGAAGGGGCTTCAGGATGTCAAAGATGGGTCCCAGAACGGGGCGCACGACTTCGAAGAGGCCCCAGTCTTGCTTGGGTGCGTGCTTGGTGTGGGCGACCTGTTCAGCGTCGGCGGACGTGCGACCATTGCGTCCCTTCTTGCCGCGCTTCTTCTTCAGTGCTCCGCTGTTGCTGCCCGTGCCGGATCGCGGCCGGGAAGAAACAGCGGCCTTGATGCTCGTGCAGAGATCGGTGCAGTAGTTGGTCTGACCATCGCCGGCGGCACTTGTGATGGGACCTGGAACTGTGTTAGCTAGAACGAGTGCACGAAGGACTTGCATGCTCACCCTTCAGCCAGCTCTTGGCCGACCACTCCACGGTGCAGTTGGCATGGAACTTGGTCGCGTTGCCCTCAGCCCAGGAGAGGCAGTACTTTGTCTTGACGGTGAAGGCATTTCCGCTGGGAACGTCGGGCGTCTGCGTGCTGACGATGACGTTGACGGCCTTTTCAAGATCGATGCTCTCAATCGTCTCCGTCACGACACACTTTGTCTTGCTGGGACCGATGCTGCCGGGCAGCGGCTTCATGTACGAGTAGACCCTGGTCTTGTTGTCCGCCGACAGGCCCTTCTTGTCCTCCATTTGGAGATCCCAGCACTTAGCTTCGTTGGTCAGCCACTTGGACATGAAGGTGACGGAGGCGGGCCCAAAGAGCAGGTTGTACACCTTGCCCAGGGGTGCGGCGATAACGTCGTTTCCGATGACCTTGTCGTAGTGAGTGTCGGCGTCACCGCATTCCGTGGGCGAGTGGGTGGCCGGGCCGGGGAAGTCGACTGCTGCCGCCGCCGTTGCGGTGTCCTTTGAAGCATCCGCGATGGCACCATTAGTGCCCGCGGCAGCCGAGACCTTACGAGCGGTAACCTTGTCGGCGTCCGACTCGGCTGCGCCTCCGTTAGACTGCGTGTTCACAAGATCGTCGTCGTCCTCGTCCTCGTCGTAAACATCGTCTCCGTCCTCGCTGTCATCTTCAGAGCCACTCAGGCTGCGAGAATCGACGTCGGTGTGGCCCGCTTCAGCTATCTCGCCCATGTCATCCACGTTGACCTTCTCGGTCTTATCGCCGCCCGTGCCCTCAAGCTGAACGCCGTTCAGTGAGCTCTTGAGGCTGGGGTGACCAAGCTTCCAGATGTTTACGATCAGATCGTATGTCGAGTCTCGGCTAGTGAAGCTGGCAAAGCTGTGCTTGGTGTGAAGCGTGGAGATCATGAGGCCGTTCTTGAAAACCAGCGCCGTGCTACGTTTCTCGACGGAAACAATCTCGTCAAAGCTCATGACGAGGGTTGTAGTCCAGCCCAGAATGTTGCTGCTGAAGCAAAGATGGCCCTCCGAGACATAGAGCCGCCCATGCGCCAGGATCTCGCGGTGCAAGGCGCAGCTGTAGTCTTCAATGAGGTAGTCGTCGTCCGGTACCGACTTGAATAGTGTGTGAAAGTCGCGGTTCCTCTTTTTGCTCGAAACGGCGAAACCAGTCAGGCGTTGTTGGCTCGCATTCTGGGATGGGTGGGCAACGGATGCGTTGGCCGCAGCAATGGCTGCCCCGATGGTGGTTCCGGTACCCCTAGTGGTCGTCGAGCTCCCTCGGTTACGGCGGTGGCCATTTGCCGCGCCACTGCTGCGAACGCTGCCGCTGCGGTAGACGCCGGAGGTGCCAAGCTTGTCTTCATACACGCTGGCAGGGGGCGGCGTGCGGTCACCGGGACCGCCGGGCTCGTACAGCGAGCGCGTCGTGGCAGGTCCGCGGTTCTCATCGGCAATGTATTCATGGCTCGTGGCGGAGGACGTATCGGCGGGTGCCGACTCGGATCTCGCCCTCTGTTGTTCGGATAGATCGGGAAACTTGGAGCTGAGGGGTGTACCGGAGACGCTTGGGGGGTCGACGATGCCGAGCTGGTTGAGCGTCAACTCGCCGTCGCCCAGTGTCTTGACGGCTGGTTCCTTGTTCATCGTCTGCGTTCCGCTCGGATCGAGCGGCGATTCAACCTCGACCTGGTTATCCTCCTCTTGAATAGGCTGGTCCCGGGTAGCGGTGATGTTGCGATTCTTTTGGGGGCCGTTGTTGTTGTTGTTGTTGTTGTTGTTTGCGGTTTGGATGGTGTTGGTAAGTTGGTTTGCTGCGTTCTGGGCTGCGGAGAGCATGGACGAGAAGAAACCAGAGCCAGGACTGGTGGCGCTGTTGGCTGGCGGGCTTTCGACAGTGGGCGTCAAAGGAGCAAATGTGGTGTTTGACAGTTTGCTGGGGCCGGCGCTGCCGGACCTTGCGCGCTTGTATGATGTCAGCGTTCCCCACGGAGAGGAGCCGGTGGTGGTTGCATCGGCAGTCTTCTTGGTCGCAGAGGTTGTCGTGAAGGTTGGCGCTTGGTGGTCGGTCGGTGTAGGAGGTGTGTTGACGATGACGGGACCGGTAGGCTCGGTGTTCGGGGGCGTCGCAGGCGGGTGTGTGAGAGAGATTGGGTTTGAGGTGGTCGAGCTCTTGGACAGCCTGCGGTCGGAAGGCTTGGCTGCGGCTGGCGGCAGGGTGGAGGTGGAGGAGGCGGCTAGCTGGGAGACATCTGTCTGAGACTGTGTGAGGTCGAGGGTGGACTCTGTGATGATGGAGGGCGGCCTGTTAATGGAGGCGGAGCCGTCGGATCGGGCTGTGGCGGGCCGCGTGCTAGGCGCTGAGGTGTCGTCACCGCCGCGAGTATCCTCGGCGGCCCTCGCAGCCTTGCGCTCGGGACTGGTGCTAGGGCTGGTGCTAGGGCTGCCAGCAAGATTCCTGCGACTGGATCTGCTGAAGACGCCCTTGAACTTCCCGACTGGTGACGGGGACCGCTTCTGCTCTTTGGCAGGCGGTACGAGCCCGGTCTTGCTGCGGCTAGACAAGCTGGACTGCGAGTCTGAGCCGACCGACCCTGGCCGCTGAGGGTTGAAGGTGCTCGATCGGGAAGCCAGCTCGAAGGATTGCACCTCCAGGCTCTGGGGCTCTGGCAGGTGCGCGGCTTGCACAAGTGGTGACGAGGTGGTAAGGTAGCCGATTTGCGACGGGTGAGTCGAGATGGCAGAGACGGCGTTGGGACGGTGAGGCGGAGGGTATCTAGGAGCGGGCGTCTAGGTCAGTCTGACGTGGTGGGCGAAGTGGTACGTTGGATGCAGAGGGAGGTGGTTTGGCGGTTCAAACAGAGACAGGTCGGCGGTCAAGAAGGTGAGACGGGAGACGGGAGACGGGAGCCCGACAAGGGTGTATGCGGGTGGGATTGGAAGGACGGGATGAGCAGAGGGGACGTGCAGGGCAGGCAGGGCAGCACAGGAGGAGATGCAGCTCGCACTTTGCTCGCAACTCGCATTGAGATGTGGATCTCCGTGTCGCTTGTGGTGGAGAAGAGGATGAGGAGGCACCGTGGGATGAGGGGGGAAAGATGCAAGGGCCAAGGGGGAGGAGGGGGGGTTGGGTCTTGGCCGGGAGAGATGGCGATGGATATGCCCTGGAGCGGGCTGCGTCTGGACTGGCCCGGCGCAACTTTGATGAACGCACACTTAATTCGCAGTGCAGTAGTAGACCTAACAAGTGGCTGGCTGGCTGGCTAGCTGTCTCGGTTTCTCGTTGCCAATTGGAAAAGGGGATGCCACGTTCTGGTGACCGCCAATTGGGGAGTGTCCTGTCTGTCGGGGTTGCAGCTCGGTCGGTCGCTTTGGGAAGGCCGGGCCCAGCGCAGGTCGGAACAGGGGTATCCGAAGATGGAGGATTGGATGAGGGGGGAAGCCTTGGGGGGATTCGAGTTGACGGACGGGATGACATGAAACGGAGAAATGGCTCACGGCGACTCGTAGGGGAGAAAAGGGCCGGCTTGTGCGTCCTCAGGTCGTGAAGCAGCAGGCAGACTCCGAACCTCCACTCGGAAGCTGGAGCCTGGGTCGTGTAGTGGCCACGGGAACCCGAGATGGCGGGGGTAAAGCGAGGCCAGATCCGAAGGAAAGGGAACCAATGCAACTTACGAGTCAATCGCCACAGCGGCACCGTCGTTTCCCGGCGCCATGTCCATCGTGTCTGTCGTGTTCTTCGCAGCGTGGTGCTCGGTCCACAACTTGCTCTCTTCGTCCTCTCGTTGCCGCTGCAACTGTTGCTGAAAGTCCATCGACGCCGTGCTCATCCAGCTCCGTCGGTTCGCATCGCTGCCGTCCATCGATTCGCTCTCGCCATCCGACTCTTGGCCGTCCAGCTCGCGCTCCAGCTTCTGTCGCATCTTCTTGCGCCGGCGCTTCTCCACGATGGCCTTGGGGAGAAGCTTTTCCAAGCCGGTGGCATTGGCGCCGCCGAGGCTTGGGCCGTCCATGTTGCAGGTGCAGGGTCCGAGTCGTCGTCGTCAGTTTCGTTTGTAAGGTTGAGGGTGGCGCGTCGGGGCGTGGGGTTCAAACCTGGAAAGGCTTCTGCGAGATTTATGAATGGCTGCGCTGTTGGCAAAAGGGAGCGAGGCAAGCAAACACGTCAAAGTCAGGTCGAGGTTGATGCCGTGTCACGTTTTGACAGCTCAAGCCCAAAGAATGATGGGAAGGAGCGCCCCTCTGTGCCACCTGCCCTGTCATGCCTTGTCCCGGCCTGCCCCCAAGTGGAGGGAGCATCTACTCCGAGGCCAAGGAAATTCCCCCGGCGCGGCCTTGTCGCTTCATCGACGTCATTGTGCGATCGCATCTCCAATCTTGGCGGCCCATCTTCGATCCCTTTCCCCACAGAAGCCTACTTGGTAGAAGCCCCCTAAAGTTCAGCTCGTTTTGGCCTGCAGTAGCGGTCGTTATGCCCTGTGGCTTGCCGCCAGGCTGTATCTCAGCCAATCACGCATCACCCTGCCACGCGCACTGAATTCCAGGTTCCTGCTCCAGGCCCAGCCTCCGGCCTCCACTGTCCCAGCAAGGCTCATGAGACCGCCGCCATCGTCACTTGTCGGCACTCGGCTGAAGGTGGTTGTCACTAATCAAGTGATCCCAACCTACGCCAGCGCTTGTTTGAGTTGAAATAGGCATGTCCTATTTCCTGAATGTCGATATAGTAGTTCAACCATTACCGCAGTTCAACCAACACACTGGTTCGAACATTACAGCAGTTTGATCGATACAGCAGATTGACTGATACAGGAGTTCGATCGATGCAGCAGCTCGTTCAATGCATCGGTTCAAGATGTGGTGTATTGGCTGCATAGTTGCTATCTGTGACGTATCTACTAAAGCGGCGAGATGGAGGCTCTTTGCTCTGACCTGACTGAGTTTAGAGCCCCTCAACATACTTTTCCCGGCAAGATAACAATTTCGATAGTCAAGGGGGTTTTCAGTTTAATGAGTATGTCATGACAAATAGAAAGTCGCATTTAAGATCTCCACCCCCAACAATGCTGCTTTCAACACCACAAGACAAAATCATCACCCCTGCTCGGTTAAAAAGGAATTGAGTGCCGAAACACGGGATCGAACCGTGGGCCTTCGCATTACGCAGTTATACGAGTGCGACGCTCTACCACTGAGCCATTCCGGCGCTGGATGAATTGCGTTCAAATGTGGTGCATAATATAGTCAATTTGGCCGACATCCATTTCCAAACATCGAGTGCTTCAGAAGCCCATTATTCAGTATTGCTGTATAGGGCGTTTAAAGAATGCCCTCAAGCAATTCTATACTCATTGCATAGCAGCTCAGAGCGGTTGCTGGCAGATGAACGTTGACGTTTTGGACACCGCAGAACAACAGCTTCTTCCAGTTGACTTAGCACACGGGAGGAGTTGCACATTCCGCCAAGTCGGTTTCACTAACGATGCCTCAAACTGAGATCACAAATACTCGGCTGAACGAGACTGGTATAACACTTGCGTCCGACATGAATCTTCTCTCTGTGCCAGAACTGGAGCGCCGCTACTGGCATCAATGTAGGTTGAGGGCATTTGCTCAATCTCGATCCATTGAGCTTCATCCCCTAAGTCTCAATCCTCCTCCTCCTCATGAATACCATCCCCCTTCACCGGCCTACTCCCGCCAACAACAGTCGGCCTCCGCCTCCGAATCGATGCCCTCCTCGAAGACACCCGTCTCAGACTAATAGGGATATCAATCTCAGAACCCGCCCGCGAATCCGCGCGCTTCCGAACCCCGCTTCCCCTAGACGACGTCTCCCTAAGATCGACAGCTTCCTCCTCCACCGCATTCGACTCCCTAGACCGCCGAGAGTCCTGTCTGCGCAACGTCGCGGCATCACCCTGCTCCCTGCGCGCTCTTGTATCGCGCCTCGCGAGCTCCGCATCGTCCCCAATAGCTTCGGTGACAGCACGCCTCAGCGCCTCGTCTGCCCTACTGACATCGCCGCCTCCATCGCCCAGGGCCCCCAGCGCCATCGGCTGGTCTCGCGAATTCATACGTTTCGCATACTCTTTGAACGTCGGTCTCTCCAGCAGCCCGCTTCGAAAAGCGTTGACCCCGACCAGTAGCTTTGTCAGCTCGACGAGCTCCTCCAGGTACTCAATGATCTCCATGAGACCAGCTGAGTTGGCATTCCAGCTCAGCACCTTGTGCAGGTTCGCAACTTTGGTCGTCCTCTCGTCTGTCGGGTTGTCGCCGAGTCCAAAGTCTCGCTCAATGATGCCCGGCGTTCCGTACAACACCTCGTGCTCGCCGGGGGCTTGCTTCTTGGCCCGCGCCTCGACCACCTCCCGCACGCGGTTGATGAGTCGCAGCTTGGCTACACGGGCAGACGGCAGGAACTGGGGGAGCGGCATGCGGATCGTCAATGCCTCATTGACGGCGAAGAGGGAGACGGCGATGGATGCCGCGACGGCCCGGCGGTATGCATGAACTTCTGGATTCAGTTCCTCAAGCACGGCGTTGCCGTATGCCCGCCTCAGCTGCAACATGTTGTCCATGCGGTCGACGATCTGGTGTAGGACGTAGATGATCTCTCGGTAAATCGGATGAAGGGGACGGAAGCTGCCCTTGAGGCGGGGCTCCGTGAGGCAAAATGGTAGGAAAGTCTCTGCTGCCGCGAGTGCCGTAACGGCCTTGGTCCTCGACCGCTCAAAACGATGCTGCACCTTGAGCGATCGCAGGTCCATGGTCGATGGGTTATCCACGCCCAGTGCAATGGCCGTCTGCATCTCCGTCATCTGCTTGATGCAGGATGATAGTGACTCGACCATCCGGTCACGAGCGCGTGATGGATAAAGGATCATCTCCACCAATAGCCCGGCTGAACTGCCGATGAAGAACGTTACTACTCGCAGATAGAAGCTTTCGTGAGCCGGCGTTCCCGAGTTAATTGCCGCTGTTTTTTGTCAGCCATAGCTTTCCTAAGCAACAGAGAGATAACTTACTCAAAGCCACGGCCGTCATGGAAGTGAGAGACACCATGCCCGTTTTGACGTATTTGGTGCCCAACTGGAGATAGACCGACGGCCAAATGCCAATCAGCAAGACGACGACCATGACGACCTTGTTTCCCCTGCCAATCTCGACAGACAGAAACCCGACGAGGCAGCCGAAGATGACGCCAACCAGACGAATAACAAATACAAACAGCGACGTGCCGATGGCGACCTCGAAGATGAGGATCAACTGCAACGGCGCCCATAGGCCGCGGTTGACACCGTACCAATGCCGCCACGATGGAATAAAGCCGGGCCAGCTGATTGCGAAGAAGGCCACCACAAGCTTGATCGCATAGATACCGTCGTCCGACCTTTGGAGCGACTCGAAAAGATTCGCCGCCCAGTGTCGAACAGGGAGGAGGAACCCCTTCTGCTTTCGCCTCTCCTTGCGCTTCTTCATAGCCGCCTTCTTTTCGTCTTCCTCCACTGCTCTGCTGAGTGTCTCCCTTCGGGTTAAGACCTCGGATAGGGCGTTCTCTTCGTCGGGTGGCTGGCGCGTCAGCGGCTTCTCGAGCTCGATACTGGAGGTTTCCAGCTGCTCCGACGCCTCGCGTTTCTCGGTGAGAGAGTCGTGGCCTGTTCGCCCCTTTTTGCGTGCCAACTTGGGCAAGACCATGGCGTCCCGTTCACCGCCCGTGGAAAGCCAGGCCCGCCAGCCGGTCGTCCCAGGAATGTGCAGACTCATTTTGTACCGCTTGGCTTGGCGTTGCTCTACCAGAGAGCGGGAGTGCTTCAGCATTTCAAGCATGTGAACCGCAGCTTGTCTCATGCCCAGGAGGAAGGACGACACGAGGAAGGTCTCCATCTTGGGCATAATGTCCATTTCACCGGTTGAGGTCGCCGTAGCGCGCACCAGTTCCTCGACTGAGCTGTGATCGAACTTTTGGATTGCCTCCATGAAGCAGTCGATGCGATAGTCCATCTCTTCGAGGCTGATATCGATGGGCGTGCGGGCACCCGATGGCAGTCGCTTCAGGCCATAACAGTAGGACAAGCTTCTGGTCACCGATCTTGACGTTTGCTTGACGGACTTCATCAGGTCTTGGACAGGCTCCCGGATACGACCGACAATGGCTTCGAGGACTTCGGGATCGCCCGCCTCAACCTCGCGACTCGGCTTGACGAGCTCCAGCTGCTTCATTGGGTCGACCAGCAGTGACGTGGAGCTCTTCTTTGGATCACCTGACAGATTGTCCATGGATTTTCTGGGTCCGGGTGACAACGACGGACGAGGAGACCCGGTAGAGCTATCATCACTCCCTTCATCAGACGTTGCTTCGTCCCCGATGAGGACGAATTTGTTCTCGCATGACCCAATGAGGGCGATGGTGTTGGAAACCAGCCCCCTCATGGTGCTGGTGCTGATCGGCTTGAGACTATTAGGCGGTAGGGCGCCAACGGACACTTCCATGTTGGCCTCCGACTGCCCAGCCTTGCATCGTTGAAGGATCGAACGCAGGCTGGTTTTGCTTTCAGTCAGGGATGCCAGGCTTGTCGTCTCAGCGGGTGCCGGGCGGAGAAGGGCCTGTCGTCTGTCCACGCGCACAGGGTCCCTAAATCCTGGGAGGAACCTGCGATACCATCGATCTGCCTGCGGGTCGTACGGGGTTTCTGCGGTCTTTCCAAACCCACCAATCTCAGAAACCGGATGCGCCGAGGGTATGATTTCCAGCCCATCGTGGAGCCCAAGATGTGTCTTGTCGAATTGCAGGAACCACGCGCTTGTCCGCGTTAGGACCGTGGTTACTTCGGTGATGGCGCCGACTGTTGTTTGGGCCAGGTAGTCGCATGAAAGCTCTGGGAATATGATGAGATTGCAGACAACAACTGAGGCGGCACCGATAAGAAGCGGATACGCAATGGAGGCGATGAGCTGGGGCGACAGATTCGTGTTTGGACCGAGGAGGAGTACGACAGACGGCGAAAGATGGAAGAGGCAGTAAACAATAAGCCTGGGGCTCGATGATCGGAGATATCCAAAGTGAAAGACGGATATGAGGGTGAAGATGCCGCGGATGGTGTGAGCGGCTTCCTCGTTCTCTTTCATCACTTCGCTCGATATGTATAGGCCGAGGGACGCCCAGGCCGTGCCGGTGATGGACCCAGCCAGAAGCATGCCAAGGCCTTCAACCATGAGGCCCACGCGCTGACCTGCGTGCGCGAATACGGTAGACAACGGGGCCAGAAAGGCCGTCTGCGAGATGTGGACATTGACGGCGGGGATCAGGGTGATGATGACCGAGATGATGGTAGCGAGTGAGAATTTGATCATCCGCTTCCACAAGTTGTTCTTCCCAAGGCTAGTCCAAATATCCGTGGACCAGGTCCGGGTCCTTTCGAAAGGAGACTGCAGCCATTTTGGCGCATGGTGTTTCGACGCACCCATGGTGATTGAGAGAAAAGATGGAGGTCGTGGTGACGGGCCGAGTGATGCATGGAGCGCAAGGCGTCGCGCGTTGAACGACCGTAGAGAAAGCGAGAGTAGAAATGATTGTGAGCTTCAACCAAATAATAGAAACATTATGCAATGCTCTTGAACCTCGAGGGCCGATATCGCGTCAAGACGTGTAGATGTGCTGGTGAGGGTGAGTGATCGTAGCGTGCTGGCAAGCAATATGAAGTCATTTTCCGCCAAGGGACTCTGGTGCCCTCGGCCAGGGGCCGGCAAGGATTGTTGGTCCGAGTATGCCAGGCGACTGACTCGTGAAAGCTTGGCTTTAGCGTCCTTGTTATAGCTTCAGGTGCTGGAATGCTGCCCAACGGTGGTGCTGCTGTCGAGCCAAGGGTCGAGTTTAACATGTGGTTCGGAGGAAAGCAACATTTTGGTCGGCCTCTGATGATGAAAGTGAAAACGGTCTTATACTCGAACCTCGTGCGCTGCCAAGAAGCCAATACATTCCTCCGTCGAATGCGGCGGTGCTGCTGTGACCGGTGACCCCGGCCTCCTCGCCAGCACAGTACCTGGGTACCCCACCATCCCCGATTAGATAACGCCGCGTCGGCCTCTTTGGTGTCTGCCTTGATCCTGATCTTGGGACTGATCATCTGCCTTGGAGTCTCCAGCGTCGCTACACTAAAGGTCGAAGGACTCTTCTGTTTCTATACACCTCGTGATACCCTCCATCAACCGTCCAGACCATCATCTTACCCGAAAATGCCTCCCCCAGTGTCTTCCATCGTGAGCCACCCTCCCTTTCCCCTCCCCCGCGCCGATGATCCCCCTCAATTTCCCCGTATGACGACATGGCTCCCGCTGACAGCTCCTGCTCCCCCAGAACAAGCTGAAGGTCCAGCTCAAGCTGGCCATCGCGCGCCTGCGCATGGTGCAGCACCGCGACGAGGCCCTGGGCAAAACGCAGCGCCGCGTCATGGCGCAGCTGCTCGAGGTCGGCAAGGTCGAAAGCGCCCGCATCCGCGTCGAGAACATCATCCGCTCCGACATCACCACCGAGCTATACGAGCTTCTCGAACTCTACTGCGAGCTTCTCAGCGCCCGCGCCGGCCTGCTCGACTCACCGACCTGCGACCCGGGCCTGGAAGAGGCCGTCAAGAGCATCATTTACGCCGCCCCAAAGACGGAGATCAAGGAGCTGCAGGTTGTGCGGCAAATACTGGGCGAGAAGTTTGGCAAGGAGTTTGTCCAGGCCGCCATGGACAACACGGACGGCAAGGTCGCTCCCAACGTCGTCCGCAAGCTGAGCGTGGCGCCGCCAAAGGAGGAGCTGGTGCAGGGATACCTCGAGGAGATTGCCCGCGCGTACGGCGTCGAGTGGCCGAAGCGCAAGGACCTCGGCGAAGCGCCAGACCTGCTCGACGGCGACGGCGACGACTCGGACGGTGCGGACGGCGGCCAGCTAGAACCGCCCATTGCTGCGGACGCCAAGGCAGTCAAGGAGCGCGAGGAACTCAGCAAGGCGACGCCACCGCGGGATGTTGGCGGGCCGCGTAGCCCGCTGACGGTGAACCCGCCCAAGATGTCGACCGAGAACCCTCACCCCAAGGTCACGATACCGCTCGATCTGAAACCGAACAAGAAGATGGCCGACGCGCAGAAGAAGAAGGACAGCGGCGGGCCTGGCGGAGACATACCTGATATTGCTGAGCTTGAGAGGAGATTTGCGGCACTGAAGAAGATGTAGGGATAGGTCACGAGTAGTGGGCTTTGGTAGCATGTCTGCCTGGCCGTGGCGCACCTTTGCTTTGCAGCATGGCGGTCGTTTGGAATGTAACGTTTATGATTACGAGGATGTGCAAAAGGCGACAGAAGCGACCTGTTGAACCAACGCAGGCAGGCAGGCACAGAGCACCCGAGTATTGTAGAAGCATCATTCGCATATGCAATGCACTGGGAGAATTCAGTAGAATCGTCGAGCCAGGCATTTCGTTCAGACAGGCAGCAGCGCCGTGGCTTGGGCCCCGTCGACCAGAATCTCGTTGTCCGCTCAGCAAACACCACAATAGGGTCAACAGATCGTCGCCCTCTTCGCGACCGTCCAGGGGACAGCGCGCAATGAGGAAGAAGGGTTTGTTTCGCCGGAGCAAAGCAGAAGTGTTCCAAAAATTCCCTAGCCGGCCGAAGCCAGCTAGGAGTGGTCATGTTATAGTTTTCAACTAGCAAAAACACGATCTCGGACGAATCCTCACTGATACGCGTAATGCCCTTGCACTCGGATAAAGAAGNTAGGAGTGGTCATGTTATAGTTTTCAACTAGCAAAAACACGATCTCGGACGAATCCTCACTGATACGCGTAATGCCCTTGCACTCGGATAAAGAAGAAAAGAAGAGAAAAGTCCAAAGAGTGGCAGGGGACGCCAGAATTTTATAGGGCGAACCCGGAGCGGTGAGGGGCGGCAGATCAGCTCGGATCTCACAGCCAATCAAATCCCCCCCCTGCAACAATGGCAGGCGCGACCCCTGGTGAATAGAGTTCCCCACCATTCCCGGGCTTATCTTATCACAGCTCAGGGGATCGATCGTCTGAAAGTTAAGCGGGCCAGCGTCGTGGGGGAACGACTCCATCTCGACATCACGCCTCTCTCTCCCAATCCCGAAGGGACTCTCCAGGACGCAGATGCAACGAGCCGCTCTG
>JACAFV010000147.1:0-28028 GCA_014635975.1 Plectosphaerella sp. P0831 | reverse complement strand
CCCCCCACCCCCGCCTCTCCCGACCCTCCCGAACAATCCTCAGCTAACACTCTCCCCCTTTCGCAGAGGCAAGACCCGCCTGGCCAAGTGGTACGCTCCCTACAGCGACGAGGAAAAGATCAAACTCAAGGGCGAGGTGCACCGGCTCGTGGCCCCGCGCGACCAGAAATACCAATCCAACTTTGTCGAGCACCGCAACAACAAGATTGTCTACCGCCGCTACGCCGGCCTCTTCTTCTGCGCCTGCGTCGACACAAACGACAACGAGCTCGCCTACCTCGAGGCCATCCACTTCTTCGTCGAGGTCCTGGACGCTTTCTTCGGCAACGTCTGCGAGCTGGACCTCGTGTTCAACTTTTACAAGGTCTACGCCATCCTGGATGAGGTCTTCCTCGCGGGGGAGATTGAGGAGACGAGCAAGCAGGTCGTCCTGACGAGACTGGAGCACTTGGATAAGCTGGAGTGATGGGGGTGAAATATGGAGAGGGCGAATACTCGGGGTAGCGGTGTTGGCAGTTGCTGCAATGCTGGGGCGTCAGGAGTTCTGGAGGCCATCTCATTTTCTGTCTATTCCACACAGGTACCAAATGATTCTTTGACGTGTCCCTAGGTGCCTCGCAAGCCCGGCCGTCCTCCGCTGCCTCGCCTCCATATTAACTCCAGGGCAAACCCGGCATAATCGATGAATCAGGTGCCAAAATCAGCCGCAGCTGCCCGCGACAAAAACGCAAAGAGGGAAGAAGAAATCCGCGACCACAGGCCCAAACCGTCAGAACAAATCAGACCTCATATACCGTACCCCCTCGAGGTCCCTGAACGACGACACGAGCGGCGCTTTGGGACAAGTCCTCGTTGTGTCGATGCTCAGCAACCCGGGTTCGTCATGTCGAGCAGGGAGACAACCTGGTAAGATGATGGCCCGGCTTCTCCCCGTGTGACGATCCCAGGCTTGGTTTGAACATCGGCACAATGTGCAGAAACGCTGGCCACTGCGGATGGAAACCGGGCCGCTGCGGATAGAAGCGCAGGCAACTGCGGACTGCTGGCCACCGCGGACTGTTGGTCACCGCGGATTGTTGGCCACTGCGGACTGCTGGCCGCCGCGGACTGTTAGTCACCGCGGCCTACTTCTCAACGGTCTCCGAGGCAGGAGCATGAGGCAGGTCGAGTTCCTGGGTGACATTCGCACAAGAGCCTGGGTTCCCAGGAGAGCCCCGCTGCATAAGACTCTCCTTCAGAGTCGTCATGGCCTCGTGGTGCAGAAGACCAGTGACAGTGTTCCGCTTCGGTACATTGACAAAGCCCTTTGGACGGTTCTGGAACAGTCGCTCAATGGTGGAGTGAGGTTCCTCCAGCTCCGGCTCCTCCTTGATGTACGCCAGTTTCTCGTCACGCTGAATGAACTCTGGCCTGTTGAGAAGAGCCTCTGGGGACATCCTATCTCCGCGGTCGGCCTCGCGGATGCCACAGACCTTTGCGGAGTGGGAGGCAGTCGGCACCGTCAGGTGAGCCCGGGGAGATCCAATAATAGGAAGCGCAGTCCTGAGCGAGTCCATGCCCATGGGCGATGCTTGGTTCTCCCCGTTGGTCGCCATGGAAGCCCCCGATGTGTTTGCCGTTCCACGCCCGGCACCAAGCTGGCCTGCGAGGCTCTTGAGGAACGCATCTGCATCAGCTTGGCTGCCCTGGCGCGGATCCGGGGTAGACTCCTTCTTCACGACGGCATCAAGAGTCTTGGGAGTAAATTCCGGGGGTGTCAGGCGTCCTTTGGAAGGGGTGCCACGACCCTGGGTACCCAAGTTGAGTCTCTTGGGAGCTGGCCCCCTGCTCGTCGATTGTTGACGAGTAGGAGAGCCGCTTTGAGGCCGAGTATCGGTACCTCTCTTCAGCCTGTTCGGCGCACCCAGGGGCATGGCATTGCTACCGGTCCACGCCGCCATAGAGTAGCCCTGCTGCGGGGCTGGCTGGTCCCTCAAGTAGGCCTGGCGATCCGTCGTCGAGAGACCTCCGAGCAGAATCTGTCTCTTGGACATGCCAAAGTCGTTGTCCGTCAGGTCTGGAGCCGCAGTTCTGGCGAGACCCGACATACCAGGCGATCCCTAGTCGCGCTGGTCGTCTCGGATCTCGCCAGGGGAGAGGCTTGCGTTGACTGCGACAGAGGAGGGTCTGCTGCCAGACCTCCGAGAACGTCCTCCTTGACGTCCCATTCGCTCTGGCTTCAGTGTCAGCAAAGTCTCCAAGTATCAAACCAAGCTGATCATCTCGGATCTCACCAGGCGACTGGCTTGCGTTGGCCGCGGTAGAGTAGGCCCTTCCGCCAGACCTCTGATTACGGCCTCCTTGGTACTCCCCTGATTCTGTGTCAATAAAGGCTCCAAGTATCGGACAAAGCAGTAACCACATACCACTGTCGCTTCCTATAGCTACCTGGTTTTGGCGCAGGTTGCGGAAGTTAAGTTCAGCTCGAGGGAAGGCGGGGGCAGGTGCGGAAGAAGGTTGGTTCCATCGAGATCCCCTCGCGGTAGCACCAGGTCCGCCCAATGTGAGTCTGGATGATCGGGCTGTCTCGGCCCTCTTTCGATCATATTCGACTTGGACGAGCCCGATGCTGTATCCGTAACAGGCGAGCCTGCCTCGGACCCTGGACCTGTCACGAACGGCATCTTCAAATTCGGTGACGACATCGCTTTTCTTGAAGCCAAGGTCCGCGAGGAACATACACCAGCTCGTGATGACTGGTGATTTCCTCTTGTGGGTGTTGATTCCGAAATAGGGCACGTTCTCGACGAGCCACTCGGTTGCAACGAAGATTGTCTCCGTCTCCGTAATAGCTTGGTTGTAGAAAGCTGTCTGCAGGCGAAGGAAGAGAACATCCCAGGGACTGGTGATCACTTCTCTGATTGAACCATAGCCAATGGCTCGGGCCAGGCAAACCTCGTCTGCCATACTGAGGTTGGGTGGAACGTGTGGAAGACAAAGAGACCCGAAGACTTGGGTACCTAGAAGGAAATGGTAGTGAAGACCTCCGACGGGTGAAATAGAGCGCGCAGAGTCGATGCGCAAAATTGGTTTGTAGGTGTTGGCAGCCCAGGCAGATCGTCGCCGGTTTGTGTGGGA
This sequence comes from Plectosphaerella sp. P0831, assembly GCA_014635975.1. Lineage (NCBI taxonomy): Eukaryota > Fungi > Ascomycota > Sordariomycetes > Glomerellales > Plectosphaerellaceae > Plectosphaerella > Plectosphaerella sp. P0831. Next base: position 24,911 of record JACAFV010000147.1, on the reverse strand, counting down.
GAGGACGGCGGAACTGGGATGGACGTGAAGTAACCGTGGCGAGATGGGCTCTCGAACGGCAGGTAAACAACGGGAAGAACCTGCAAACGCGTTGGGACGGGAGGCATGTGATCCGTCAGGATAATGGACTTTGACTGAATGATGGAAGGAAGGAAGGCACGCTAACCATGGCAGTTGCGTGTGGGCATGTGAGAAAACCGTGACCCCTTTCCTGGTGCAGGGTGGCCAAAGACTCGGGCAGGAACGTAAAGACCCAGTAAGTTCGGACCTGCCGACCTGTTCTCAGTCCATGGGAGGTTGAAATTATCTTACTCAAGTTGCAGCCTTGTTTACAACATGGCAGACATCGGTCCTCCGTACTCGCTTTGCTACCAACACGAGAGGCTTTCCACCAAGACTTCAAAAATCCAATCTCAAGACATTCCCTTTGTTCAAGACCATAAATATCCATCTAGGCTTATGAAGCCAGGCGATGAAAGGGTGTTCCTTAACAAAAGAAGACATCACGAACTCGGCCTTTGTGGTGGTCGACAATGCTCTTGCTTCGATGGCTAAAGGAAGATTCCCAATCTTGACCTTGTCCTGTCAACGTGGACCTCCTTCAAGACACCTTGAGCTCCCACCAGATCTGCCCTGAGAAAGTCTATAAGGCAACACCAAGTCGCTACCAACCCACTTGAAATACTTCCCTCCATCTCCATCAGCTTCACCATTCCAAACCACCACAGCCAGACATCTCGAAATGCACCCCACTCTTCGCAAGATCTCTGACGCCTTCCCCCGCAACTACCCAGTACCTCTCAAGATCAACGACAAGATGTATAGCTCCATCTCCTCCGCGCGCCTCACCACCCTCATCACCTGGTGGCTTGTTGCCTCGCAGCTGTTCCTCATCCTCATGGACATGACCGGGAGCTCTACCACGCCTCTTCGGACCATCGCCCTGCTGAACTTTGCAGCCATCTGCACCTTTGTGCTCGGCTTCTGCTTCGATGTTTTCATCTTCCTGCTGCCCGTCATCATCNATCATCTCGAGTGGGCTGACAGCGCTCTTCCTGTGGTACCGCATCACCGAGGCTGTGCAGTTCTTCTACAGCGCTGGTCCCACATCGGCGAAATGGATCTGATGCCACAGATGAGATGACTGGCTTACCCATGGCGCTCGTTACATCTTCCTACGATGGAAGTATTTCCTTTGTCAGACAATAGACAATCTGCCCTGGCAGCAAGTTCAGATCATGTTCAACATTGCCTCGAGCCTGTGACCACAATTCGCCGTCTGCTGTGACCATGTCCATCGCGCAACGCCAAGTCGATCCGTTCCATGAAGCCGGAATGTATCGGCAACCCCTGATGCCCTCCGCCAATACACACTGTGACACTCCGATGATGATCGGGGATGAACGGAGACGGCCGGAGACTATCCCCTGGCGCCGGTTTCACAGCGGGGCCGTTGGTCCTATAACGCCGCTGACTCCACCATCGATTGCGGTAATCCCGCCTGACGATCGGCCAAGATGATGATGCGGGCGGCCCCGTGATGATCACCTCGGAGACTTTGAGAAAGCGTACTTAACCGCTGGCCTGGACGCATTGGAGATGCAAGGGAGTGGGCTGAAACTCGTATCGCTATTGCAATCGCATCTGCCTGCAGCTGAAGTCGCAGGGATTAAGCTGACAAGCCCCTCATTCGGTCCCGAGATCACAGCGGAATTACAAACACTCTCTGCGGAGCGGATTTAGCGACGACAGGTGGTCAGCTTGATACAAGCTGCTTGAACTTGGACACAGACGAGTGCGGAGATTGAGTTTGACCTGAGCACTGTATAGACTCGCGCCTGGAATCTACAAAAGAAGACCGACCAGAAGACAGAACGACTCCATTTGAATCTGCCCACGACATCTCATCTCCCCAACGACCACCTCCCCCAACTCAGGCACCATGTCCGACCAAGACCAGCCCCTCAAAACCTACAGGGCCAACTGCCACTGCGGCGCCTTCATCTACGAGGTCGACCTCCCCGAACTCAAAACGGTGCGCAATTGCAACTGCAGCATCTGCTCCAGAAAGGCCTACATCTTCACCGGGCCCTCGCACCCCGACGCCCTGAAGATCGTCAAGGGCGACGAGACCGACTTGACCAGCTACACCTTTGGCGCCGGAAAGATGGTGCACAAATTCTGCCCCCACTGCGCCACACCCCTCCTGGTGAGGATGGATATCGACGACCCAAAGTATACTCTGGGCTTGAATGTGAGTGCTGTCCGCTGAAAGGTGACGGGTGAGATGCTGACAGCTGGACAGGTGCATGCGTTCCAGGATGTAGATACCTGGGCCTTGGAGCGAAAGACGTGAGTCGCAAGAAACCCCGTACAGCTCGGGTCGTGTTGACTGACTTGACCAGGTTCGACGGGAAAAATTACGGCTCCCAGTACGAGACACCCAAGTACACAGGCCCTCAGCCGGCTGAGGAAGTCGAGGGCGGCCGAACATACACCGGTAGCTGCCACTGTGGCCGTGTCCAGGTAGCTTTATCGACGAAGCCCCTCGACGAGACATTCCCGGAGCCCGTGGCCGAGTGCAAATGCAGCATCTGCGAGAGGGTCAGTTCACACATCTTTTCGACTGAACGTCCAAAAGCTGACAGCGGACAGAATGGTTACCTCTGGGTCTGGCCTATGGGCGTCAATGTGGCCCTTCGTGGCGATGAGAAGGATATTGGCCGATACGTCTTCGCCCGCAAGATGATGGCCAAGACGTTCTGCAAGACCTGCGGCGTCAACCTGACAAACCAACCCGTCGACCTGCCGGAAGAGGCTATAGCAGCGATGAGCGAGGAGGACAGGGGTTGGTTCTTGTCGGGCAGACAGCGGCACCCGGTGAATATCCGCGTGCTTCATGATGTCGACCTGACGAAGCTCACCCCTATGAAGATGACGCAGTCGCTGGATATGGAGCCGAAATACGTAAACCCCTGAGGTGGGCGCGGCTGAAGGTAACCAAATACATGATTTCTCCGCTCTATACTTTGGCTGGCCGTTTCGTCTGTGTCCAGATAGGATTGCCATCGTCGTCGAAGCGCGCCCACTGGAAAAATGGACAGCTCTCCTTGCCAGGAATGTTTCCGGCATAGCACATCCAAAAGTACCTCCCGTGGTTCTCAATCTTGCGCTGCACCACTCTCAGAACGCAGGGAACGTCGCAGTCGCAGCGCGGTGTGTGGCGCGGGTGCAGGCTGGCCTTGTAGTCGCGGTATGTAATATTGATGCGTTTATTCCCAGCGATAGGGTGCGGGTCGATGGATTGCGCGGGGGCAATGGTATGTTTCCACTCCTCTTGCATCTCCGCGTGCATGACGAGGAGGGAGTTGTGCGGCAGGTGAATGGCAATCTGGCCCTCGGCGTCGGAATCCTCAGGCTTGGACGCCTTGTCGGCAGCCTTGGGGATGATTTTGCGGACGCGGAACTCGCGAGCCACGCCAAGAGAGATGGAGCCGATGACGGCGCGAGGGCCGAGATATGTCATTTGGTCGCTGTGCCAGCCGACGCTCTCTTGAGGCCCGTCGTAGCAGTTGACAAAGGCAAAGTTCGGCGCCCAGGGTCCGGGTGACTGAAATCGCAGTTTCTTACCGCCAGGGTAACGAGTGGCCATGCGCGTCTGAATCTCGCGGTTGACAGCCTCTTGGACGATGGGCTTGGCTTTCTCCAGCTGGGGCGTGAGCCGGCGAACGTCGCTGAGCCTGGCGCCGTTGTAGTGATACTCGGTCTTCTGGGCGACGACCTCATCGAAGCTCTCGACGTAGAAGCTGGAAGTATGGGGGCTGGAGACGACGTTGTCGAAGAGCTTGAAAGAGGCCTTGACGTATGTCTCTGCCTCGCCGAGCAGCTCCCTGAGGAGCTCATCTGCCTCGGCAGGGGGCAGGAAGTTGTGGATGATCGTGCACGGCGTGTGCTCTGCAATGTCTACGGGGTCGTACAGATGCAACGTGGCGCCTCTCTTGGAGAGAAGCTTCTTTTTCAGGGGAGCGTCTGAGGCGCTGCCCATGCCGAACTGCTTGAGGGAACTCTGGGCGCCCATGGCTCCATTCGTCTTGCGTGCCGGTTTGAGCTGTTTCAGAGAAGCGAAAGTCTCGGAAACGGAACCATCATGGGCAAGTAGAGATTCCAGGAGCGTGTCCTGAGGCAGGTCCGGATGCAGGGACGACAACATCGCCAGCTTCACATCGGTGGGTTCGTCATCCTGGTCCTGCCCTAGCGGGGGGCTGAGCTTGCGTTTCTTCCGAATGATGAAGGCGTCCATGGTCAAATGACAGTCAATGAGAAAACTGCTGGATCGAATTCGTTGCCCGACATGATCGATAAAGTCACTAGCAACATGTCATCGAAGGGCGTCTGGGAAGGCGTTTGGTGGTGGATGGCGAAAAAGACCGTCGCGAAACAGGCGCCAGCTCACGTGGTCGCATTAGCTTCCCCGGACCCCAGGGGGCAGGCTCGGTCTAGCTCGGTCACGAACCCCCCGCCAAATCGCCCTCCCACCAACCGAGGTCCCGGGCTTGTGACATCACGGCAGCCCTGGACAACCACCACTGCCGACGAAGCTTTCAGTATCTTCGCCCTCGCCCTGTTCCCGTCAAACCTGCGTCCCGGGTCGCAGGCCGGCCACTCCACGGACAAGACAAGCTCGCACAGCCGCCGCCGCCGCCGCCGCCCCCCTCACAATGTCGATGCTCGAGTTCCGGACGCAGGGGTACAACCCCTACGCCGTCAAGTACTCGCCCTACCACGACTCGAGAATAGCCGTCGCCTCTTCCGCCAACTTTGGCATTGTCGGAAACGGTCGTGTATTCGTGCTGGGCCTTACAGCGCGGGGTATAGAGGTCGAGCAGAGGTACGCTTTCCCCCATCCCATATTCAACAGACCCTTGACACGTGCCTCGCCAGCTTCGACACCAACGACGCACAATATGACCTCGCATGGTCCGAGATCAACGAGAACCAGCTCGTCGTGGCCTGCGGTGATGGCTCTATCAAGCTCTTCGACCTCGGCGTACGCGACTTCCCCGTCATGAACTTCCACGAACACAAACGCGAGACCTTTGCAGTAGCATGGAGTCCCATCACAAAAGACACATTCCTGTCGAGCTCATGGGACGGAACAGTCAAGCTGGTGCGCCGCTTACAATATCCTCGTGAGGTACATGGACTAACATTGCCCAGTGGTCGCCCACACGCCAGCACTCCCTGCGCACTCTCCCGATAGGCACCTGCACCTACAGCGCCGCCTACCAACCCTCCAACCCCTCCATCATCTCCGCCGTCTCCTCCGACTCACACATCCGCATCTTCGACCTCCGCACCCCCTCGTCCGCAAAATACCACCTCGTCTCCACCATCCCCGTCCACGCCCAGCCCGGGCCCGGCACCGGCCTGCCCCCCTCAGCACCAGCAGAGATCCTCACGCACGACTGGAATAAATACCGCGACACTGTCATCGCCACCGGCGGTGTTGACCGCGTCATCCGCACCTTTGATATCCGTAACCCCAATGCCGGCCCTGCCGCCGTCCTGCCCGGCCACGAGTACGCCGTGCGCCGTCTCGCCTGGAGCCCGCATGCCGCAGACATTCTGATGAGCGCCAGCTACGACATGACGGTGCGCATGTGGAGCGACGCCTCGGCCGAGCCCGCAGGCCATGATGGCACCAGAGTCGGCAGGCAGCTCGGGGTCATGAACAGGCACACAGAGTTCGCCACGGGCGTTGACTGGTGTTTGTTCGGCGCTGGCGGCTGGGTGGCCTCGGCTGGTTGGGACGAGCGGGTGCTGCTGTGGGACGCCAACATGATGATGCAGCCGAGGTAGCACGGCCTACGCATTGGATTATAGAATGCCACCACCATATTAAGATACCACGGCCCATTCAAAACAAGACGTTATTTCACATCAAGTCCTCTGGATAAATGTATGCATCTTGCATTCTCAAAGTAGAGAGTCGGGGCCGCTCGACCCCTCTGGCCGCCGCCCCGCCAATGAACAGGCCCTTTCCCGGGCCCGTCGTTTTTGTGCCGTTATAAATACAACAAGTCTAGCCTAGTAGTACAAAAAGTCGTGATGATCTGGTTTCCCTCCCGTCCGTCCCCCCGTGGCAGGAGGAGCGTCGAGATGGAACAATGGATGGCTGTGAACCCAAACAACACCCCGCGCCCCCGAAACCACGCTGTGCCGCGCGCAGGTTCGTAAACGATGTTAATACACACAGGAACGCATCCTTATTCCTTCCGTACCTTACACAATCTCTCTCCGGGGTATTCTTTCATCCGTCAGTGCGTTTGTTGCGCTTAGAAGCTCGACTCGGAGCCCCTGGAGTCGCGTCCACGGCCGCCGCGGTCGTTGCCACGACGGAAGCCGCCGCGGTCACCGCCACGGTCGCCGCCCCTGCTGAAGCCACGGGCACCGCCCCGGCTGAAGCCGCCACGGTCGCCGCCGGACATCTTGCCAAAGGGATCGTCGTTCTCGCGACGGCTGAAGCCACCACGGTCGCCGCCACGGTCACCGCCGCGGCTGAAGCCACCTCGGTCGCCACCACGGTCACCACCACGGCTGAACCCACCGCCGCCGCCGGAGCGACCACCGAAGCCGCCGCCGAAGCCACCACCGGACTGGTAGCTGTCCTCGTAGTGGTCCTCTCCGTCAAGGTTCAGGTCATGGCAACGGCCGATGCCGATCTTCGTGGCCGTGTTGCGGCCCACGCGGGGGGTGTCGGGGAAGCCCATGCCGTCGACGTACCAGTCCTTGAGCTCGGAGACGCGGGCCTGGGCGTTCTGGCCGGTAACCTGGGCGAACAGGGACATGTAGGCGGCGCGCAGGGCGGGCTTGTCGACTGACTTCATGGAGTCGAAGATGCGCTTCGAGTGCTCGCTGAGTTCGCCACGGAAGTCCTCGGTGGCAGCCTTGATGGTGTCGTTGGGCTTGATGGGGAGGCCCTTGAGATGCTGCCTGGCGGAGCCGAGGTCGCTGTGGGAGAGAATGAGCCAGCCCTCGCCCTCCTTGTCCTGGCGACCGGTGCGGCCGAGGCGGTGGATGTACTGCTCGCGGTCGCTGATGGAGCCGACCTGGATGACGTGGGTGACGTTGGGGAAGTCCATGCCACGGGCGGTCACGTCGGAGGAGAACAGGATGCCGGAGCGGGAGTTGCGGAAGTTGTCGGCGGCCCTGGTGCGGCCCTGCTGGGACAGCTTGGAGTGGATGTGCCACGAGTAGAGGCCCCTGGGCTTGTTGGACAGGCCCCTGTAGGTCTGCGCGGCGAGATCAACGCTGGCAGTCGAGGGCATGAAGACGATGGCCTTGAAGGGGACAGCCTCGGGGTTGGCCTCGCGGGCGGCGTGCTCCTTCTCGATGACCTCGAACAGGGAGGGCAGGACGTTGCCCCAGCCCTCACAGGTGACGACGTGCTGAGGAACCTTGTCGTGGGTCAGAGCCTCGTTGGGGTTGACGGTCTGGATAAAGTCAAAGTTGTCGTGGCGGACCCAGTCGCGGGCGAGCTGGACGACGGAGGAGGGGATGGTGGCCGAGTAGAGGAGGGTCTGGCGCGGCTTCTCGCGGGTATCGGGCAGCTTGTCCATGATCTCCTCGAGCTCCGTCTTGAAACCGACATCAAGCATGCGGTCAGCCTCGTCCAGGACGACGGCGGCGATGTTGGGGGCGGCAATGTTGGAGCGAGGGTCGGAGAGAAGGTCGTTAAGGCGGCCGGGGGTGGCGACCATCAGGTGGCAGCCCTCACGGGCAGTCTTGTACAGCATCGAGTTCTTCTGGGTTCCGCCGACGGCACGCTGGACCACGACACCGGTGCCGCGGGTGAGCTTCTCGGCCTCAACGGCGATCTGCTCAGCAAGCTCACGCGTAGGCGACAGGACAATGCCGCGGATGTCGTCGGAGCGCGCCTGGAACTTTGCGCTCCTGGTGGCGAGCGAGGGATCCTCGGTGATCATGCGCTGGATAATGGGAACCAGGAAACCAAGGGTCTTGCCTGTACCGGTCTTTGCTTGCGCGACGCTGTGGAGGAGAAACTGGTCAGAAAAGGGTGGGACGACCGGTGGCAGGGTTTGAAAACTTACAGATCCATGCCCTTGAGTGCGGGAGCGATGGTCGCGGACTGAACGGGAGACATCTTCTCGTAACCCATTCCCTTTGTGATGTTCTTGATGAGGGCCTCGTTTACGCCGAGCGAGGTAAGCTCGTCGAAGCGGGTGGGCACTTCAGAGGACTCTCCAGAGGCGGGCTCCTCAGCGGCGGCGGCCTCTGATGAGTACCATCTCGGGGAGGATGTGGCGAGGATGCGGGAGGTGGCCTTGAGCGCGGAGCTGGTCGGCCTCTGAACGGATGCGAGGATGGAAAGCTGCTGGCGAGCGACGAGAGGCGCGGCGACAGCGCAGCGCAGCTGGGTGCAGCGGCGGAGACTTTGTCTCAGCATGATGGCGAGATGTGCGTGTGTGTAGAGAGCGAATTACTGGGTATTACAAGAAGTGAGCTAATGGGGGTTTAAAGTAAGACAGTGATTAACAAGAAGAAGGGAGAGGGGATGATGGTATCGCGTGATGGGAGGACGCGGGAGGAGGATGAAGGATAGGATGCGCGGATGGAGAAGTCGGGAGGTGATGATTTCCCGATAAGGATTTTTTTCCTCTGGCATATCAGGGGCACCTCGACCGGGGGGGGGGTGAGACGCGCGATTGGATTATGCAGACCCACTTGGGTCGTCCCTTAGGATGTGGCGCATATACCTCGCCACGGTCAACCTGTGGCGCATGGTTTCGGTCTGTTCAATCCTCACCGGGCGGAGTTTTCTCCCATTGTGACCGGCATCTCCCGATAAGCCCAGACCAGACCAAGCGCGATAAAACTGCCCCGCCAGCCCCCCAACACTTTTTTCCGCTCCATCCACCCACCAGGGCCACCACCCACTTTCACATGCAACCTCTGGACGCATGTGCTGCATTCCAGCACCGTTTGTGGATGAGACACGCCTCCAGACGCACCATGCGCCATGCTTTCCTGCTAGAAAAGTCCCCGTAACTGGCCGAACGCTCAGATGTCATGCTTTCCCGCTGCCTGCCTGCCTACCAGCCCTTTTTTTTGGCCTTTGTCCGATTGCAACCAGGGGTCCCCCCGTCGTCCGTGCTGGGACTGGAAACCGGGATCGGCGTTTAAACTCGAAAAGCTGCTGCTGCCTCTCTTCTTAAACCTTTGATAGATGTCTCACGCTCCTTCGCCTCGGCGGCCTCGAGTCTTGCATTCTTCACCCATCGCCTCGGCTCCTGTCTCTTCGGAACGTGACAATCGCCACCCCAGCAGCAGTACATTGGTTCCTTCCACGGCCGGCCCGCGGACTGGCTGATCACATACTCTGAATACCCTTATCTCGGCATTCCACTCATCCATTCTTGCGTCCCCGCCTCGACACACACCCAAGCCGCACATATATACAGCAGCCTGTCCTTCCCCCACAACCATGGAGTCTCTCCGCCACTGGACCCCCATCTTTCAGGATATCAAGTTTGAGCGGACAACAGTTACCTCCACCGTCTTCTCAATGCTTCCCATGTCCTTGCAGTCACGGCTGCCGCCGCTGCGCTCTATTCGCAAGAGCGTCAGCATGCAGACCCTCAAGTCCAACCGGGGCTGCTCCCACGGCCCGTCTCGCTCCCTCTCCGGCATCGAGGTCGTCGAGATGACTCCCAACCATAACTCCGAACTGCCGGATCACCAGGACTCCCACATGAGTCTCGTCACAGGCGACCGTACCCCGCCGCCCGAGTATCTTGCTACACCCACCATCCGCGAGCCGACCCCGGCACCGGTCGAGCCAAACTCGGGCGTCCACTGGCGATATGCCTGCCAGGGTGAGTCGTGTCAACTTCCTCGTTGAAACCCCCGCTAACTCCCCCAGGCATGTCCCTCATGCACGTCGCCCAAGACGAGGCCCGCCAGCCCATGGCCGGCTCCGGCCCAGACTTTGAGCGCAAAGCCTTCCTCGACGGCGCCGAGTACATCCTCAAATCCCTCCCCGAGAATCTGACCCAGCAAGAGGTCGAGCGCCTCCGCGCCTCCATGCCAGCGGGCATGTTCCCCAACTACACATCCGGCCCCGGCAACAACTCCACCTACCCTCCAGGCTACTACCGTCCCGGCACCCAGAGCAAATCAGTCCTGCACCGCTGCGTCCAGGCCGCCGTCGTGCACTTCTTCATCCTCCTGCAGCTCGCCCTGCCCTACGTCATCATCCTCCTGCGTCTAGCCCTACGCACAGAGCGCGAGTACAAGGTGTCACAGAACGTGGTCCACGCCAGCATCACCCTCGCCAACGCCATCGGTACCAGCGGCGTCCGTATCACCGGGTCCCTGTGTAACATGGGCGACGGCCGTCTAGGCCAGATGCTCGTCGACACGGCTGCCTGGACCATCGAGGGTGTCACGGGCGGACTGACAGAGGGCGTCGGTGAGGGCCTACTGATGGTTGGCCTCAACGCCCAGGCCCTGCAGCAACAGCTCCGCTCCGACTCCTGAAACGACTGAACGCGTTATTGCTTTTCCGTAATGACATATAGAACTCTGGGGGACTCCTGGGTGGCGTTTTTGGCTTATCGTCTGCCGACGAAGGAACGGATATTTAGATGACGAACGATCCTCATGAACATAGACAACCTTCTCAAAGCGTACGCGTCTCTCGTGTGTCAATCATGTTGTGAACAGTGTGTACTTCAATCCAGTGTGTACGCTTTCCTCCAATGTTCAGCTCGCTCCCGCTGAGGATGTAGATACATTCCAGCCCACCCGCTTGTACAAATTAAGCACGCCACCGAGTAACAAACCCGGCCGCAACCCTCCCCCTGAAAAAGAGGGAGATTACGGCCCGGGAGAAGCACATGCGGCAAAAATACACCCTCACGACCCCTGGGCGGCCTTCTCCGCTGCGATTCTCTCCTCCATCTTCCGCCGCGCCTGCAGGATCATATCGTCCCTCCTCCGCTGCAGCGCCGCCTGCCTCTCGTCGCGGTCCGAGCTCCACGCCTTGCCCTTCTGATCCTGCTGCTTGGCCTCGTCCGCGACCTTGTCGTGCAGGTTATATCGCGTGATGAGGTCTGGCTGGGCAGGTTTGGCAGGCTGTTTCGGTGCGGCGGCGGCAGTCGAAGCAGCGCGGCCAGGAGGCGGGGGAGGCTGGAAGGTAACCGGGGGCTGTGGAAGAGGTTAGCATGAGTTCTTCAAAGTAAGAATGACAGCCCAATAGAGATATTTGGACGCACCCTCTCAATCTGGCCTGACAGGATCCGCTCGGACGTGGTCTGGATGTTGCCTCCGTTGCGCTGCAGGTCCCACAGGATGGTGCGCCTGTCGACCTGGGGGAACATCTGCTGGATACGTTCAACGGCGGCCTCTCGGGTCCGCAGGACGTTGAGCGGATTGTGTCGCTGAGCGCTGCCGGAGTTCTCGGCGTCCGAGGAGAAGAAGAGGAACCGGAGGATGGCGCCGGCGATGATGACGATGAGGATAAGGTACGGGAGGGAGATCTGGTTGGCGTCGCCGGGGTTCGCCATGGTGCCGGGCGTCGCAGATAATTCGGTCTTCTTTGGCTTAAGTGAAAGATATCGATTATATTCAGGGACGAGAAGTCTAACTCGCTCGGGTTGGGGAGATGTCGAGTCCCAGGTGTCAGCTTGTCAGAAGCAACACGTGTGGCCACGTCAGTGGACTTTGATTGTCGGTCTCCGGGGAGCCTCGGTTGATATTCTGCTCCTTGGAGGAGTCTTCGTTTCTCGAACGGTTGCCGATGCCTGGGAATTGGCGGCCTCGCGGTCAGGTCAGGTCGGGTGGGAGTCGGAGGGGTTCTGGGGCGGTTGGTAGGTTGAGGCTTGTGCGAGCTGGATCGACGGGAGAGGGTCCCAGGTTGCGGACATCGGAATGAGGTAATCGGGGTTTCTCCAACAGCCCCACCCTCCACCTCATTCATTCCGAGAAGAGGGGAATTCACCAAGATGCAGCATTCACGGGCACATCACACAGCAGAGGAATCATTACTGGGTAAACTTGCATGGCCTGGCCCTCGGAGAGAGGACCGGGCTTGCGCTGTTTGTATTCGGCAACACGTGACAGCATTGCTTTGCGGTCATTGCCATCCGTTGATCCAGCTCCGCCCGCCTCACCCCCGAGGCCGACGGAGACTTTACCCTCGAGAGTTACCGATGCAAACACCCCTAATTGATAACGAGTCCATGAACGACGTGTCATAGTCCATCCTTCAACGTCTGTCCCGAAACGAGACGATCAGTTGTCTGCCGTGTGGTGCCTAGGTGCTCCGTGCGGCCAGAGTGGTGTCGAGTTCGTCATAAAACAGCGTCATCTCCCGCTGCGTCGGCGTTAGCAACAAGCTTTCAATCAGTGGTAACATCAACACTCACGCGTTCCTTCCTCCAGTTCCTGGTATCCCAGACCACGTAGTATCCCTGCTCCTGGCTCGGAGAGATGCTCTGAGGGGTCATCATGTCGTCCTTGGTCAGCCAGATATGAAGTTTCTTATGCCAGCGCCAGTTACGCGCATGGCTATGGGCCGTCAGCATTTGAAAGACAATGAGGGAGTAAGTGACTCTTACAGCTCATATGCGGCAAGTTGCTGCTTGATGTCTTGGGGACAACTGTAGAAGATCCAGAAGAGAGTCTCCTCGTTGAAGCTCGAGATTTTGGTCTCGATGGGCTGCACGTTGTTGACCTTGTAGCATTCAGGCAGGTTGTACGACGGGATGGGCGGCCGAGGGGGCGTGTCATCGAACAGGGAGTACACCTGGGATGAGATGGGACTGGCCACTGTTAGCAATGCTCTGAGTGTGCATCAAAGCAAGACTTACTCCGGGGAGCTCAGGTTGAGACCAAGGTCGGTCGGATCCATGCCTTGTATCAGCGCGCCGTACGCGGGGAAGTTGGCCATCATGGTCTGCAGACCCTTGATTCCGAACTTGTCAATGGCCGGCATGCCGGCTAGGGGATCGTTGGCATCGACATCGCCGTCTTTGCCGTTGGGACCCTCACTGCCGATCGTGCCAGAGACATGCCGCCTGTCTTGACTCGAGGGCGACTCGTCAGCGTTCAGTGGAGGACCGGCCATTCTCTGCTCGTCCGTGGGATGTCCGAGGCCTGGGGGATTCGAAGTCGAAGCCGATGGGGCGTCCGAGGAGCGGTTGTTCGCCGAGATGGCGTTGAGAAGGCCGTTGCCCGCAACACGACTGCTCTGGGGCGCCGCTGCAGCAGCAGCTGCTGCTGCCGCTGCCGCCGCCGCTGCCGAGCTGGATTGGGAGCTGAAGCCGAGCGACGACATGAGGTTGCCGGACCGCTCGCCGCCAATCTCACCGTTGCCGCCAGCGTTGCCATTGCGGTTCAGTGGGGGGAACTCGTCGGGGGGGTTGGACGGAGGCTGCTGAGCCTGGGCGCCGAACCTGAAGTTTTGCCTAGCCTGGGCCGGCGGGTACATGTCCTCCTGAGACTGAGCAGCCGAGAGTGGTGTCGGCTGGTTGCGAGGCACGGGACCGCTGACAGCCCTCGAGCCAGCGGCCGTGGACCACATGGAGGGAGCATTGGCGCTGCCCAGCTGAGAGCTGTTGGACAAGGAGGGGAATTCGCTGCGTCTGAGAGTCAGCATCTTGGGTTTGAGGTCGGAAACAGAAGACGCTGGAGCAGGAGAAGCGAGAGTGGTAGAAAACAGCATGGAAGCAGGAGAGGTGGGGCGAGAGGGTGTGAGAGGGGGGGTTTGGCTTTCGGGGGGCGTTTGGTCCAAGTTGTACCGCTTCAAAACAGCCGCATAGTTTTTGCCGCCCGGGTCGCTGGGGTCATTGGGGTCGGGCGCCCTGTTGGGATCGTCCTCAGGGTCAAAGGCGACTCTGGCCTTCTTGACAAGCCTGCGTTTGCGAGTGGAACGCATCATGTCGAGAGACCCCTGACCGAACGGAGGGGAAACGATGCGAGCCGGGGAAGGGTGGGTTTGTGTAACAATCGACTGCTTTTACCCCCCGGCGCTGCCTCTGTAGTTGCTGCTGCTTTGACAGGGGGGGGAAGGGGGAGGGATATCGGGGAGTGGGTTGGATTCCCGGGTGTTTGGCGGGGTGCAAAAAGCAAAAGGCAAAGAGGTGGGAGACGAAGGCAATAAACGCGTCTGGACGCCAGGCGCGTAGAGTGGGAACAACAGTGAATGCCACGGGCGCCCAGGCGTAAATACAGGCGTGCTGTGTGGTGTGCGCTGGAGTGCAGGGCATCCCGCCCACTGCACGGCGCTGCGCGCCAGAACAAACATATCAGATGGAAGGAGGGGAAGCACCTACGAGAGATCAAGTGGTGTCGAGGGTTGCGACCCGCCCAGGCTCTGGGCAAAGCTCACATTGCCCCCAAGCTGCCGTGATGGAGTCGGCAGGTTGCCAGCGCCCATGCTGGGCATCCCGCTGCCAAACGCCCATCCCGACCCGTTACTTGCTGCCGCTGCCGATGCTGCTGCTGCTCCCCGCGAAAAGAGATGCCGCGTCAACGTCCGTTCACCCTTGCTAGTGGCATGATCTGCAGGAAAGGGGCCAGGCAGATGTGTATGTCTGGTTGTGGGCTGTGTTTACCTAGCTTTCCGTTTGGTAACCGATTCGACACGGAGCGCCCGGGCTGCTGCTGCTGCTGTTGCTGCTGCTGCGGTCCGCCGAAGCCCGGCATCGGTCTGATGCCCTGCGGTGCTACCCCTGGATGGATATACGTGGTCAGCTGGGGTTCTGAAGTGAGGGCACGTGGGCTGGGCCAGTGTGGGCGCAAGCAGGGGGATGCAACTGTCGCGAGCTCCCTAGGATGGGATGACAGTATCGATATAGAACTGCTTCTCGGCAGAGCTCCTCCAATATACGAGGACAGATGCAGTGCCCATTGAAGTTTTGCCCCCTCTGGCGCCGTGGCATGATATGTCCCGTCCGGCGCCAGAGGTCTACTGGTCGGTCGCAATGTGTCTGGATCGCCACATCAGGCGGCGCCTACGACGGCAGGGAGCCGGGTCGAGACAGCGCAAGGGTCGAATCCCGGTCGCGGGTCGGGTATCGTGCAAACAGACGGTCGAGATGCCACAGCACGCGTGCAATTGGAGAGCATGAAGCCTACCTGGTCTATTCATGGTGGCGGCTGGTCGGTCGGCGGTCGGTCGGGGATCGTATCTGCCTTGCAGCTGGGAGGAATCGCGTGATCGCGGAGGGAGTATATATGTCGGACGGTCGTCGCCGTGTCGCGTGAATCTTCGATGATGGTGTATCGTCTTTTTTCCTGCCTATACGTAGGGTGGGTGGCAGCCGGAGAAGGTTTGTTGGAGGTCAAGCTCGAGATGGATGGCTGCTGGCGTCGGTACAGAGGTTGAAGGACCCCGGCCGACTGATGAATGCACTCCACACACCAACCAGCATGTCCACAGTGGCACACCGAGCACCGCAGGGCAGCGAAGCGCAGCTGGATGAACCAGTCCTAATCAGTGCTAGCCCGAGCCCCAATCGCCCCGGAACCGCGGCCAAGATTGCTCCGGCCAGCCTCTGCGCCTGACCTGATTGGTCAGCGACGCCTCCCTGCGCTTGCTTCACCACGCAAGTTTCTTTCCAGCAGCAGCATCAGCCAGCCAAATACGACACGCCCAAGACGGGACACTTTGTCATTTGCCAATATTGAGATGTTCAGTCCAAGCTCCTATTCGGACTGGTCGTTCTCTACTCAGTTGGAGCGGTCAAAATCCATGTCTCGGCCAAACAACATATGTCATGTTCTTCCATGACCGGAAGCATCTCGCCTTCGAATGCATACCTCTGTTCTCCGAGCCGATGAGACGTGCATCGCACTTCTGCCTTCTCGTTGCTTTAGACTCAGGAAAGCGATGCCGCTTGCCTGCTTATATAGCTTATTGCAGAGCGAGTGACACTCCCCCTAATTCAACCTCGCCGTTTGGAGCCTGATTCCTCCATGCATGCAGATGCACCCCTACGTCACACAGGCTCAGCCTCGCTTCCCCCTCACAAGTGATATCGGGCTACGTGTCAGCACAAGTTCTGCTTGCCTAATATCCTCATCTCGAAATCATCGCTACGCGAGTTCAAGATGGAGACCGCCCTCACGTTTGGCAGTGTCGGCGACATCATCGCCATCTGCCAGATTGTGATTGAACTCAGCCGTGCCTTGGGGTCGTCTGCGGGAAGTGCGAGGCAATACCAGGACTTGCGCGAGGATTTGGAGCGTTTCACTCGGACATTGATGCATGTGAGTACCTGTGCTCGTACCCTTACCCCAGTAGTAGTCTCGCCGATGATGACAGGTATCAGGTGATCGCAATCTATGAGCGGCACGACAATTCCGTCTGGCTGAACAACCTTGACAACGAAATTAAAAGGATAGTCGACGAGTGCGCAGTATCTCTCCGGGAGACGCTCAACTATTTCCATGCCAAATATCACTGCCATCTCCAACCAGGAGGATCATCAAATGCCGTCAAGGATGCAGTCAAGAAACTCGAGTGGTCCTTTACTGAGAAGGACAAAGTTTTGGCCTTGCAAAAAAAGGTCAAGGCTGTCATGGGGAACCTCACTCTCCTCACTGCTGTTGCTGCTCAGTACGACATAACTCTCCTTATCATCCAGGTTTGAGCTGATCTGATATTCGCTTGCCGATAGAAAGTCTGCACGTGCGGATGCTACCATCATCAAGAATAGAGTCTCGGAGGTCAAGAACCTCTTGGGAGTCCAGCAAACACTTTTGGTCCGTTTACACAATGAACACGAAGATCGCGACAGGACAGCCCAGAACCATGCGCTACGGCTGAGTAGAATCGAGCAAACGCTGGCCAATCAAGAACAAAGCTGGTTTGCAGTTTTCTCGCCCATGCAGGATCTCAAGCAAATGGTCACGCAAGTCGCCCAACTCGTCACAGATTTGCAATCCCAAATGTCACAGGTCCCTCTCACTAGGACCCTCGATCCTACCTTGAACATGCCAATTCTTTTCGAGGATGCTTTGGGAACGACCCTAGAGATCCCTCTAGCATGGATTCATGATTGGGGTGTGAGTGAGTTGACTCTAAGCCTGTCATCATGAACTGACTTGCCTCCCCAGATGTTCTATAAACTCATCGAGCACCGTTTCGAGAATCTCAAGGGGCATGAGAAGGTGCTTCGCAGAGAGTTTGCCCTTGAGGAAAACTGCACGGGCAAGGACATCAATCCCAGCATTCCTTGGTCTGCTTCACTTCGAAGAGGCATGAAGATCAATATGAGCATGGTGTTCAGAGATGTGGAAATGGCAGAGGGGTGTTGTCCCAGGTGTAGAACAGCTGCCAGTGCACCTGAGAACCAGAGCGTCTGCTGGTGAGAAGACCCTTGGGCATTCTTGACCGACTCGTAATTTCGACATAGCTAACGGCTCACTAGTACAAACACCGACTGTGGAATGTGGTTTCGACTCTTGAAGAAGAAGAAGCCCTTCCAGAGGCTCCAAGAAATGGAGACCGAAGGCGTTAATACTGATATAGAAAAGGTCGAATCTGTTGCAGTCGACACGGTTATGACAGAACTGAGCGACTTTCAGCGAGTACGACTTGTGCTGGTGGAAGATGTAGGCGACTTTATACATCAAGCGTCCGGAGAAATCGAACATTTTAGGCCCAGGCGGTTGAAAGACCTTCCGCCTGGGGCACGATGGACCGATGTGAGCAGCATATTTGGTGAGTCAGAGGTTATTACTATTCGGAAAGTGATGGGCTCTACAGGTACGAAGGAAAGAGTTACTCAATTTAAGGAGAGCCTTTAAGCCTAGCCCTAAAGGGCGGTAAGTTTAAGAGCTCTATAGAGCCTTAATCTCGGGTTTAGAGAAACACTGAATTCCCATCTACAAACCAAGAACCTCATGCAAGCTTTTCTCGAAATCTACACCTTGCAGATTCCTCCCAATCAAGATAATCTTGCCCGTCGCATCCCCTGCCTTCTCATCCGACTCGAGAATCTCAAAGATCTCCCGAACACCCTGCACCATCTTCATGCTGCCATCTTCAAAGACGATTCGGCCCTTCGTGCGGTGAACCTCTGGCGTCGCCGTCTCTTCGCCGGGCACCTCGCGCTGCCACAGTATACTCCGCAACCACTTGTCCACCAGGGCCACCTTGGCGGGCGGGAGGGCGGGCATGGGGATGGATACGGTCGAGATGGTCTGATATCTTCAGTCAGCGTCATTCTTCAACCATGAGATTTCTGGGGCCTTACCGGGTCTAGGTGGCTGTGGCCCTTTCCACTCGTGTCAAGGCGCGCCAGCTCGTCGTACGCATGAAGATCGAGCAGGAAACCCTCAAGCTGCGGCACCTCACTCTTGGACGTGACATGAATCTTGGCCAGGCCGTTGATGGACTCGATCCGCGCCTTGACAGTCTCCAGCTCCTCAGCCGTGACGAGATCCGACTTGTTGAGTACGATGACGTCGGCGTGCGAGATTTGCACGTGTGCCGTCGTCATGAGGGGGGTGTCGCCGTGATCGTGGTCGTGCTCAAGCTCAATCTTGCCGGCGGGGTCGTCGAGGGACTTGAGAATGTTCTTGGCATCGACGAGGGTGACGATGCCGTCTAGGTAGATGGTGCTTCCGAGGCCGTCGTCGACCCAGAATAGTGGTGCCAGGTTGCCTGGGTCTGCGAGGCCGGTTGTCTCGAGAAGGATGTAGTCAAATGCGCCCTTTTTCTCCATCAAAGTCTCGATGGCGTTGACTCCCGTGTCCCTGATGCTGTTAGAATGGGTTTGATGCGCACTTCCGTGCCTATACTCACTTGACGGAGCAGCACAGGCATCCGTTGCCGACCTCGAGCCACTCCTCGACCCTCTCCTCGCCTTGGTTGACGGTCAGGGACTTTTCAATGTCCACAGCTGCTGCTGTTAGTTACGGTTCTCGATAGAACATGCTTTAAAGGTTGAACGTCTTCTTACAGTCACCAAACTCTGTCGTATCGTCAGCATTCGCTGTTCCATGGCGAGGTGAAACTGACCATTCATTATCACAGCAATCTTCTTGCCATGCTGCGCAGTCAGAATATAATTCAATAGCGTTGTCTTTCCCGACCCAAGGTATCCTGTGACAATCGTAATAGGAACCTTGACCCCCTTTTCCTCGAGGGTCTCGGCCACCTCAGCGACGGTGGTGCCGGCCTCGACAAGGTCTGGCGGGGCATCGTCGTCAAAGTTCATGATGACGTAGGTCGAAAGCTGCGCGGGAGGTGCGGTGTATGGTGTATGAGCTCGTCGGCCTTGTTTGGTTCAGCAATTTCAAATTTGCTGGGCAATGTGAAATAATCAAAATGCCCTCCGTCAGTTCGTGAGATGTATCGAGTTGTGTCACTTGTGTCTGAAGCCGTTGCAAACCGGGCTGGTCGACATGCGCGCTGACTAATCACAATCCGCCTCTGCGGTGTCGAGCTGTTCGCAAGCTCGGTGAGCCCAAGCTGCCAATGGTTGCTGCAGTTTCGACGACCAACCTCCATCCCAAGCAAACACTTCTCCCACCCACCGCCTCGCCCCCCCTCCGAAACCCGCAGCGCGCGCCGACCCGCGATCTCCATTAAAGCGACGCGCTCACAGCACTACCTTCCTCCCCGCAATCACCGACGCGCGACACCCTCAGAGCCCGACGCAGGCATGTCCGCCGCGACCATGGCGCCGAGTTCGCCGCGGCTCCCCAGCCCTCCTCCAGCCGCCGAAGACCAGCTCGGCCCTCAGTCACCCATGGGCGCCCAAGCAAGCCGCCAGCCTTCACAACACGAGCAGAGTCTCATCGAATCGAACGCGAAGCGCCGCATCCATTCCGGCAGCAAGGCGCAGGACATGGCCGCCGGACCGCCCCTGATGCCGCTGAACGAGGTTTGCGATGCGCTTCCCCTCCCCTTCTTCCTCACCGCTGACCCCTCCCCGCGACAGCTTGACTCGGCCTTCCAGCTCCAGGAGCACCTCGCCGCCCTCCACTACTACCACACCAACAGCGGCACCCAGCCCATCACCCGCGCCACCGCCATGCAGCTCGCGACACCCCCGCCCACCATCGACCGCACCCTCTGGCTCTACGAGCTCTGCCGCTTTCTCATCTCCCAGTGCAACACCCTCATCGTCGGCTTCCTCTTCGACGCGCCCCCCTGCAGCGCCAGCACCTGCCCCGAGATGCGCGCCTCCGAGTGGCAGTTCCTCTGCGCCGTCCACGAGCAGCCAAAGAGCTGCTGCGCCATCGACTACTGCTGCCACACCCTCGACTGGGCCGCCAACGTCGTCACAGACCCAAAGATCTTCCCCAGCCGCTTCGTTGTGAGCTCCGACGCGCACGCTAAGGGCGTCGCCGTTAAGAACCTCGTCAACGTCTTCCGCAGGCTGCACCGCATCTTTGCCCACGCCTGGTTCCAGCACCGTGCCGTCTTCTGGGGTACAGAGGGCCAGACGGGGCTCTACGTGTTTTTCAAGACCGTCTGCGACATGTATGAACTGTTGCCGGCCGAGAATTACAAGTTGCCCCCTGAGGCCGAGGGGCTCGAGACTCTCCCACCCGCCGCCGTCCCCGCCGACGACGACAGCAGGAAGCACATCCCCGGCCCTGGTGTTACCATCGCCAAGCCCCCTCCCCGGCTCGAGGACCCCCTCGGCGCTGCCATCGACAAGAGCTATCAGCCTGTCGGCATGACCAACACGAGGAGACACATCCGCGCCAGTCCCTCGACAGGAAGCGCCGTTACCACCGTCATGGAGACAGACGAGGAGGAGAACGATGTCGCCAACCGCCTCAAGGGCCTTACCGTCTCAGCCACCGAGACCGTCGAGGAGGAATCGGGCGTCTCCGAAGTGCCGGTCATCGTAGAGCAAGAGGTCCCCGCCGATTCTTCGCCCACAGAGGAGAAGGAAGCGCCCAGCCCTGATGGCGACGCAGACTTCACCACGGAGACGCCGACTGCCAGTTCATACGCAGAAGCCAAGGCCAACAGCGAGCAAACAGATGCCGCCACAGACGCACCCGTTGCGGCCGTCGCAGAGGCCAAGGCCGAGACCGAAGCGGAGGCAGAAAAGGTTGACCCGCCAGCCGAAGTCCCGTCCAGCACGCCAGACAAGCCAGAGACAGAAGAAACACCTGCTCCCGCCCCAGCCCCTGTTGAGGAGACGCCTGCAGAGAAGCTCGCGCAAGAAGCAGCTCCCGAGGCCCCGGCTGAGACCGAGGCGGTCGATGCACCGGCACCCGCCGCCCCTGTGGAGGATGCCGCACAACCGACAGAGTCCGAGGACACCAAGAATTCGGACGAGGCCAAGAAAGACGCCGACGAACCGCCGGCTACCAAGGAGCCGTGAGCGCTTCAACAATCTGTACCATACCTTGTCATACACGTTAACATCCTGTCATCGCCTCGCATGGGAGGAAGCAGGCCACTGAAATCCCGTCTGGAGCTTCGAAGGGCACATTCCCAATCAAGCGTCTTCCTTCCTTCTGTTAAATTTCATCGCCTCTTTTCGTGACGCCTGTAATCCGCGGTGTGCCGCCCGTCTACTCTAAGTTTCTTTCTAGAGCCTCAGATGCCGAAACGCATATGGACTTCGGGGGCATAAATTCCCCGCTGTATGTACACGGATCATTTCGAGCACGTCTCCTCCCTCGCGCATTTTTCTAGTCCTGGTCGACCTTGAGCTTGGCAAAGACATGGTGGACCTCGCGCAGGTTCTCTTGCTGCGCGTCAATGGCGGCCGCATTCCGCTCGTCGGCGAGGTTGCGCGTTGCTTGCAGGATTGGCGTGAACCCTTCGTCGTTGGGCAGCCACCAGTGCGCGCAGTAGGTTGCGTTGAAAAGCTCGCCCAGCTTGGTACGGATGGTGATTGGATGGATGTTTCTACAGAGCGTTCATGTTAGCACAGTTGACAAATGACTTACCCGGAACAGCAGTACGTACCCAGCCATCTCACACATGGCCAGCTTTCGCCTGAACCAGGTTGTGTGCTTTGTATCCAGCGGCAGAAACAACGCCGCCATGGATATCACCGGGTCCGTGGCGATGATGCTGCCCTTGGGACTGCCAGGCCATCGAGCTATCAACTCAAAGACCTGGCAGACTTCGTAGCTGTGGCCTGCCAGCTCGCGATACAGCTGTTGTCGTTCTTTTGTGGGCGACTGACACTTGAGCATGAGGATACACGACAAGTACAGCATCGACATCATGGTGGTGGCGAATTTCGGTTGACTGTACAAGACTCCCGGCGTGTAGGGATTCACAATGTCGTCTGCGTTGGCGGGCGGGCCGTAGGTGAAGTCCGTGACGAGGTAGTCCGGATCTGCCACGACAGGATGCCATGACGTTCTCCAAGTATCCAGCCGTTTCACGAGCTGTGAATGATCCGAGGCGAACTCCTCCGGGGTCAATTGGCCTCGGCTCCCCCTGGCGACCAGTGTAGAGATATCCCGTGATATGTGGCGGAATGTTGCGAGTTCCGCCTCGGTGTGCCAGTGGTATTCAGTCGTTTTGTCTGCGAGAGCTGCCTGAGCCTGGCAGTAGTCCTGGTGTTCCGTGAACCATTGGGTTGGCAGCATGGTCGGAAAGCTGCCCCGGATAGCCACAAAGACATCGAATCGGCTGTACCAGTGGACGACAAGCCTGCCAAGAGGAGACTGCACAGCCGACTGAGGGGTAAAAAGCTCAGTCAAGAGCTCGTACGCAGCCTTCTGGTGACCCATCAGGTTGATCCAGTCGCCCAAGTACTCCTATTCGCTCTACGATTAGCAAGATATCCTGCGAAACTGATGGAACAGCCATACCTCGATTGTGGCAAGCTGCAAAATGGTGAGCAGCGTTGCAACGTCCGGCTTTTCTCTCCGTCTCAGAAAGGAAATGAGGAGAGTCACACTCCGGTTGTAGTATTGCAGAAACTCCTGGACCTTTCCATTCGGGTTGTTCTCAATGTTGTAGTGGTATGCTGAGAATCCCACCACGGCGTTCAACAGCGCCTCGTTGCGGGCTGCGAAGCCAGGGAGGATAGTATGGAAGAAGTCGTCGCCGTCGTGGGGGATGCAGTAGTGATGGCTGGTGATGTTCTCGTGGTAGTGCTGCATATAGCGCTGGACGTCGGGCGAGAACCTGGTCCAGTCAACGCTGGCGCCGGGAAAGAGGCTGGGCCGTTCTGGTGTGACACGGGCCGTTGCGGTATGACTGCTACTTGTTTCTGTCGATTCCGTGGGCGAGTCTTTGCTGCTGATGCTGCCGAGCTTCGGTGGCGGCTCCAGATCGTATTCTTCGTCGTCTTCTGGTAGATCGTGTAATACGTCGCGATTTATTCGGGAATCGATGTTGTCGTCGTGCTCCTCGGTGTCACCGGACGACGCCGGGCTGGCTTGTTGAAGCACAGATCCACCGTCCTTGGAACTTGGGCCTTGGGCACCCGGCCCTTTACTCGGTGGGGGGTCTGGGTAGATGCATTCTCGGTGGCCCTTCCTGCATCCTAGGTCTCTGTGAGCGTTAGTTTGCCGAGAAAGTTGGATTGACTCACTGTCGCACACAGGTCTCGTCTCGTCGCACTGCTGAAGCGTTAGAGACGGCGTACGATGCAAAAACACACACTGATTTAGTTGCTGACCTTGACGCGCCTGCTTCTGCACATGAAGCAGCCGGAGCGCGTGCGCCGATGCTTGACGGGGTCTACGCTCGACTTCCGGCGGGTCTTGTGCGATGACTTGGGCTGATTGTTGTACATCATGGGCTCCGAGTAACCGCCGAAGTAGCTGAAGTTTTGGTATGGGGTCTGCATATGCCCTCCAGTCCCTGGTAGTTGCGCCCCCGGGAAAGGCGGGGGGTGAAGATCCTGAGGACTGGCGCCGGGGGTTCCCCCGACCCCCGACATGGAGGCCAGAAAGTGATGATAGTGATCACTCATGTCTCTGTTGCAGGACTGGTGCTCTCGGACTTGGTCTGAACAGAGAGGGCGCTCGTTCCGGGGTTCTGTTGTTCGGATTGAAAGAATCGTCGATGCGCGTCAAGCATGGGCCATGTCGACCAATGCTGCGTATGCAATGGGGTACGGAATTCTCAGCGCATGGAGGCAGGGGGACTTTGCGAAGAACAAAAGAGCCACGTTGGGGGTCCTGCTCGATATTGGGGCCGTCTTTCGGTTGTGTAATTGTTGCCGTGTCTTGCGAGTTGCGATGTAATTGAAGCTTGGAGGTCGTGTAAACAGATGTCGGGGAGCTGTCCGAGTCGACTGTGGTGATGGCCTTCTGGGAACAGCCAGATCTGGTTCCTTCCTTCTTCTTGAGCTCAACCACCAGATCGAGAGTCTTGAAGAAGCGGAAGAAGCCAGGACCCTGGCTGATGATGGACGGAAGGTGTTGTAGGTAAGTAGTTTCTCGTGGGGCTAGTTGTTGGTGGTGGGGTCGACCCCTGTTAAGATGATCGCCACACTTTCAGGTCGACCGAGAGAGGACGTGAGCCTTATTGTCGATCTGTTGGTGGGACGGAATTTGCTGGGGCCAGGGTCGACCGAGGGGTAGGAGGAGGCGTCCTCGAGGTTGGTCTCGAAGGGGGTAGGGCGCCCAGCGATGGAGTCACCAATGCCGGCAAAATACCGTGATAAGGAGGGAGGGGGAGCGCTAGAGACAGCCCCGGGAAGACCGTTGTGGTTGGCCCAGTAGGTGCATTGACCGAAAAGGCCCAGTCAACAGAGTCGGTGGGGTGTGGTATGCAGTCCCTGAGATACCCGGGCGGCGCTTGTGAGAGATGATGAGGGATGGTCTGGGTAGGTACTTTGGAAGGCCTATTGTCGGTGCCACTGGCTGACGTATCAAGTGCAAGGAGTAGGCAGGTAGGGTAGGGCAGCTACTTGTACTGTAGCTAAGGAACG
>JACAFV010000146.1:0-81013 GCA_014635975.1 Plectosphaerella sp. P0831 | reverse complement strand
AAAGGAGGTGTCGTATCGGATGTTGCGCTGTGCGTTCGTTGTGTTGCCTGGGGAGCTGGGTCGGCGGTGGTTGAAGCCGTTGACTTGGTTCTTTTTTGCTTTCCCTGCTGTTCTGTCACAGAGCTGCCTGACTTGACATCAACACATCCCAGATTCATGCATCGCCACTCGCCTCCCGCCTGACTGACACCCGTTCAGACGAACCTCACTTTTTGCTGCCTTCACCACTGCCAGCACAGCTTGACTGATTCAGCACAGCTTCGACGATATCCAGCTAGCGACGACGACCCGTAGACGAGAGGGACAGACGCCAGGCCTTACAGCCACGCCAGCTTCCTGTCGCGCATAAACCTCCATCCGTCGACCGCGACGACTCGCCCCTGACCGCGAGCTGCAATCGCCACCGCCGGACGGAGTTCTTCTCCATCGCCCAACCAGCACAGAAACACGACCATGATTGTGAGGTGAAGGCTCGCCCTCGACGCCTTGTCGCAACCACAGGGCCTGGCCCGCCCTCGCCATGGAGAATGACCGCGCCAGGGCCAATGTTCCGCGCCAGGGACAGAGGCAGACACTGGCCGGCTTGGACTCCTATCACCAATACATAATTCAATCCAATAGAAATCAACCGAGACCGAGGGTCATGTCCAACGATCGCATGCAAAGACCATACGCCCCCGGCCCTCAATCCTTCAGCAAACCGCGGCCGTCACATACGCCCTCGCTGAGCGCCACGAGCACAACGCGCCTTCGACCGCCAGACGACCGCATTCCCAACCCGCCCCGGCCGACAACGCGGGGCCAACCCATCAACCCGCGGGCCGCCGCTGTCCGCTACAGCTCACCCACGCCGCCGCCTGCGACTCCCGAATCTGCAGACCTCGCCGACGTCACGAAAAGCGACAGGCTGCTCCAGGTCGCCCTCCCATGGCGGCCATTCTACCTCCGACGGAGGATCATCCTCCTCTTCTTCCTATTATTTGCCTCTCTTGCCGCCGCCGTCGAGATATTGCTGGAGGTCTCGAAACGCAGGTCCGGTATCGCGTGGCCAGACAGGGGCGCGCGCTACCCCTGGCAGTTCCTCGCTCCTGCTGTCGTGCTCCTCGTGGCCGTCATGTGGTCGAGGGTCGAGTACCAGGCAAAGTCGACGGCGCCATGGCTACGCATGGCAAAGGGGCCGGTTGCCCTCGAGCGCACCCTGATGCTCGACTATACGTCCATGGTGCAACCCCTGGCGATCCGAACCGCCATCCGGAATCGGGACTGGCTTGTCGTTGTCGTCTCCATCGTCAGCGTCATCCTCAAGATCGTTCTCGTGGCATCTGTCGCCCTCATCATTCCTACCTTTGCGGATGTCACCGACGATGCAGCCGTTCTCCATGTTACGGACGCCTTTACCGACAACGTGCCGTCCCTGCGAGAGGGTGGTGTCTTGGCAGTCAACTCCATCGTCGGGGTCCAGTCCCAGAGCATCAACCTTCCCGACGGCGTGTCCCGAGAAAACGCCTTCCAGTCTTTCCAGTCCGACCTAGCCCCGTCAGCCGAGCTGAGGGCCACCGTGGATGGCTTTCGGGGTGAACTCGGCTGTGACAGGGCCGACGTGTCCCTGACTAGCGTCCAGCTGCTCCGAGGAAATACCATTCAGCTTAATCTCCGAGTCACGTCAGGGTCCTGTGTCACTAACCACCTTTTCTCAAGCGAGCTCCTCGACAGCCCAGAGAATGCAAGGGTGCCCCGTGTCTTCATGAGGTTCCGCGACGCAGGGTGCAACGACTCGCCCGCCACCGCCGACCAGCGCGTCGTTGTCTTTGTAGGCACATTGACACTCGACGCGTCCACCATTCCTACCAACCCTAATGTTCAAAATGCACAGCTCGCGGGGCAGATCCCCCAGTCTGGTGCTGTGGTGTGCCGGCCTCTTTACACTGTCGCGCCGTATGAGGTTACGAAGAACAGCACCCAGCTGCTGTCCAGCAGCAGGATCACCAACCGCCCGGGTAGGTCGTTGCAGGCGGTGGATCCTTGGGACATTGCCGAAGCGCACTTTGACGCCTACTCAGCGGCTCCCAACATCGTTGGGCTCCCCTCGGCGAGCACGCTATATCCCGGTCTTGCCGTGGTTGAGTCGGACTCGATCATGGACGCTGTTATCGCCACCGAGGTGCTGGAGAGGGCTCTTCCGCAGCTTGGGAGTCTCCTGGAGCCCACGGCACTGGGCCAGCTCGCGACATCTTACTGGAGCCGGTATACTGCCTTTCTCGCCAAGGAGTCGCTCGTGGTCCCGGTCCGGCAGAACATACTCGGCAGGGCAGTTCTTGCCGGGCAGCGACTCATCGTCAAGGAGGTTCCCGCGCACTTCATGGCTGCCTTTCTAGGACTCGCCACCGTGCTCGCCCTAGTCGCCGACTACCTAACCCCGAAGGAGGGGTTCCTACCTCGGAGGCCGTCCACCATCATCGGCATGGCCACCCTCCTGGCGCATAGCCGGCCACTCCTTCAGTGTCTGCGCGGCGCGGGCGCGGCCGATGAAGAGACCATTCGCCAACGGTTGCAGGGGTCGAGATATTATGTTGGAGTCGAGGCATACGAGAAGACGTCGTACCCTGGCGTCGGATACTTCAAGATCCTCGGCGGCCACCCACCACCGCAGAACGCGCCCATCGAGTTTTCGCACACGGGCAAGTGGAAGCGGCCAGTACCACTTCGGCTGTGGGCACGCATCGCGCTCATTGTGGTGTCATTTGCCATGGTCATTGGGTTGGAGGTGGTGTTGCGGTTCTCGAAACAGCGCAATGGCTTCGCGGCTGTCCGAGGGGACGAGTACATCTACCTGGTGTGGACGACTGCCACCGTCGTTCTCCTTGGAGCTCTGGCTCTCTACACCAGCAAGGCCGACTTTGAGACGAGGGTGTTGGCGCCGTACGCCAAGTTACGGTTTGGCGGCTCCCTAGGGTCCTCAGCGGCCCTCGATTTTCTCGACAAGTCGCAGCTGCCGGTGCTGTGGTCGGCGCTCCGGACAGGCAACCTCTCAGTGCTGGTGACCGTGGTGACGGCGTTCCTCGCGGGCGTGCTTGCAATCTTCGCGGGCACGCTCTTCACTGCGGTACCGGCCCAGAGCTCACGGAGCGTAGTGCTGCAGTCGACCGACTTTTTCGCCGACACCATTGCACCGCCAGCGGCCATCCTCGGAATCCCAACGGTCCTAGATCGAGACGTCGCCATCTCGTCGCTCATCCTGCACGCAAACCTGTCTTTCCCCGACTTCACCTTTGACGACCTGACGATCCCGGCTATGCAGTTGGAGGCTCCCATCCCGCAGGGTGACCTCGACCTGGGCGTCGTACGAGTGGCGACGGTGCTGCGGGTGCTACGACCGAACCTCGACTGCCGTCTATACCCCCGCTCGGAGATTGCGACCAACCTCACGTTCAACTACCAGATTGGAAACCTGCCCGACCCGCTGCGCATCGACGTGGCGAGCGAGCCGTGTCGAACTGCGGGGTCTGAGATTTTCGGTTCCAACGCCATCATCTCGACAGCCAACAGCCGTATGCCGAACGCGTCAGGCTTCTTCGGACGGGCGACGTCCAAGGTCATCAACCCGTCGCAGTGCTCCGACTTTTTCTATACCTGGGGCCGTGTCATCAACGGCAGTGCGGGAAACCCTCAGGTGTCTTTCGTGTCGGCCATGGGGTGCAATGAGACGGCGCAGACGGTCACAGCCAATGTCATTTTCCAGGGTCCGGACCTACAAATCGACCCAGCCTTGTCGCCGACGGTACAGGAGATGACGGCGGTGACCAACAGGGTGGTATTGGCGCCGCTGCAGTACGACGCACTGGCGGACACATCGACAGCGGGCACCATGCTGGACCCGTTCTTCTCATCTCTGACGACGTCGCGATTTGCGATTCCCGCGGGGGACCTGGGCGACGACAGCCTTGAAGCGGCGGGACGCGTGGCAGACGCAGCGGTGTCGCAACACAAGCTGATTCGCACGCAAAGCATCAACCTCCGGTCACGACAGACACTGACACCGCAAGGGACGTTTCCCTCTGTCAGCAGCGGGGTGCGGGTTGGCAGCGGGCTCGACCCTGGCACAGATGCGGCAACGGTGCAGCCACGACTGCTGGCGACGCTAACCAGCGCCAGCTCGACGGCGGGGCGGCGGCTTCTGGTGGACGAGGTGACGGTACGGATCCTGCAAGGGCTGCTGTCGGTGATTGTGCTTGGCGGAGTGGCGAGCCTGACGCTGGCGCTGATCGGCAGCGGCGGGGTGGTGGGCGTGGGGATGCTGCCTCGACACCCAGGCAGCATCGCATCGGCGGCGGCGCTCCTGGCTGATGGCAATCTGTTCGGGTACCTCCCTCGCGGAGCCGAATGGATGTCTTGCGATCAGCTCGAGGCAGACATCCGGAGCCGGGGCGAGCTCGGCGATGTCACCATGGGGTGGGAGACGGTGCGGCGACGACGCCGTGACGACGCTAGCCGGTTGGGTCTTCCGCCGGAGCCTGCGCGACGAGCAGAGGAGGAGTTTGGCATCCGCGTGGTGCGCGAGGGCGGATGGCAGGGAGGGAGTGAGGTTGGGTTGGGGCAGCAGGCCCGGGTTGGTATCTCGCAGCAGCGTTACGCTTCATGATTTTCCTATGTCAGACGGAGGCAGGCAGGCCAGCGATTTGTTTCTAGCGATGCATTCAGGGGGGAAAACTCGGAGGAGCATGAGAGCACCAGGGACGGACTCGATCCCGCAGACGGACTTTTTATTATGTCGCTATAAAATTAATGGTATACACGGACTGTGGTCTAGGTACAGACGGCTATGCTGGGGGTGATGTGCGAAAAGAGGAGGTCGTCTAGAAGGCGGCCAGGGCGCCGATGGCCAGGAGACCGAGGCTGCCGAGGCGGGGGAGGGAGACAGCGGCGTCGGGCGTGTCGCTGGTGGTAGCCGCGGGGGAGGCGCCGGTGGTGGCGTCGGCGTTGTCAGAGTCAGAGGCGCTCTCGGAGGCCTGGGAGGCAGCCGTGCCGGAGGAAGCGGCGGCGCTGGTCTTGGAGGGCAAGGCGGTGATGATTTCTGTGCCTGTGACTTCTGCGCTGCCGCCGGTGACGTCTGCGCAGTACTGCTGGGCCTGGGGGAGGACCTCCTCTGGGGACGGGGGACGTTAGCAAGGGACATTGGGAGAGAGACTGGGAACAACGCACCGACGGAGAGGCCGGCGCCGCACTCGAGCAGGACGCACTGCGTGCCGGCGTCGTAGATGGAGTAGTAGTTGTCCGGGATGCAGACGCAGTCGCCGTCTTCGATCTTGCAGTTTGTGGCGTTGGTGACGGCGTCGGAGAGACACTTGCGGGCGCACTCGGGGACGGCGTCGAGGAGGGTGCCGGAGGGGCGGGAGTTTTGGGCGACGACTGTGGCGGCGAGGCCGGTGAGGGCGAGGAGGGCGGAGGTCTTCATTTTGAGAGTGGACGTGGGTGTTGACGTGGATGTTGACGTGGGTGTTGAGTCGTTGGACGTGGAGGGGGTGGGAGGCAACACCAGCAAGGGGGGAAGGTGAGGTTTTATCGTCTAGGTGCCTCGTCTAATCCTGCTCTCTGCGAAGAACACGGCTGGACAGAAGAACCCCTGTTCACCCGGCCCGGAGCTCGAGAAGCATGTGCATCCGTCCGCGCCGCAGGCGGGATGCGCGCCAGACCGTGATGGGCGACGCCACGGTGGGCAAAGGTGTGCAAGTGAGGCCACTCACGGGGAGGATAGACCCCTGCTCATAGACCTAAAGTGTGTGTCCTCGGCTCCGGCGGATGGGCCGACCTCGCTACGGGCCATTGCTGGATGGAGGTCTCGCCCGAATTGGGATCTTTGGACTGGTGGTTGTCGGTTAAAGACGGAGTGAGGGGTGGTGATTGGGCGGGAGGTGGGATCTGATAAGATGGGAAGGGTGGGTCGGGCTGGGCGCTGAGGGAAATTGTGGAGAGCTGCTCATTTCGTGAGAGGATTTTTCACTGCGAGCCGAGGAGTTGAGGAATTGGGTGTGATGGGGTTATCTGATCATCTGAGAAGATGGCCAAGGGAATGGGAAGATGTTTGGTGGTGAGGTTGGCGGTTGGTGGCTGAAGATGTGCTCCGATGACGGGGTCGGATTACTCACGGTTGATTGACGATGCTGTTGTCGGTGTCGACGTGATGTTGATGTCAAGTCGTTCAAAGTCGCATACCATGCAGCGACTATCGCATGTTGCTTGTCTGCCGGTCTGCAAAGCAACCAATTGGAAAGATGAGTTGACTGGAAACTGGGACAGCTTGAAGTGTCGAGTTTTCATGTCAATGCACTGATCATATTGAATGAGACGTGTCTCCATGGACTGGTGGTTCATGTACTGGCTGTTTTGAACAACAGATGCGATAATCCGGAAAAGACATGCGATTCTCTAAATTCTTGACGTCACAAACGGGCGGAGGAATGGCCCGAGATTTTGGCCGACAGATGGGACTTTCACGTTTGGACTTCCTCCTCTCACCTCCAACATCACCCCATCTCAAGACATCCCTCTCCTCAACCCACCACATCATGAGAACGAAAGTCCTCTCTCTCCTTCGGGCAACACCTAGCGTCAGAGCCCTCTCAACTAGGGCAGCTCCTCCTCCAACTCCACCAGAGACCCCTTCAGCCAAAGCCCCGTCGACGAAACCGCCCAAGAAAACAATGGCCCAGCTGGACGAAGAGATGCGCCTCAAGATGGAGGGCATCTCAGGCGACGGCGGTGCCTCGGGCGTCGAGTACGAAGATGGCAAGGCCGAGGGCCTTCGACGAGGCGTCAAGGAAAACATGTTCCGAGTCATCTAGGCAGACGAATAGAACTCCCACCTAAACAGTCTCCAGCTCAAGACTCATCGTCCGTGCTGTCAAGGTAGATGGACCCGTCCGTCAGAAGACGATCGTCCTCCTCCCACCAGCCAGTCAACTCTCGTCCATTTCGTCGCTGAACTCATCGCTCAACTCGTCGTCGTTCCCATCTTTCTCATGATCCCCGTCATCCTCATCGTCTCCATCATCTTCATCAACCCCCAAATTGTCATCGCGCAACTTGTTCCAGTTGTCCCCACCATCCCTCAACCCCTTGGAACCCTTGGCCGCCGCTGGCCGTACGAGCGCCAGGTCCGCCGTCGTCGTCGCATTGAGCGCATATGGGTGAGGGAACATCCCAATCCTTGCCGGAACATCCACCGCGCTCGGTGCAAACATGGGCTGTACAGCTGCCGCTCGGTCCGACACCGCCTCCTCCGCCCCCGGCGAGCACCAAACCCGCCCTGGCTGTAGCTCCTGCGATGGCAATATCCCACGGAACGGGCTATCCGAGCTGCGATTGCTAAATGTCCCGTCGGTAAAGGCAAAACTGTGCGACAGCTTCGGATTGCGAAGCCCCAGTTGCTTCGGTGACAGGAGCTTGAGCCCTCCCGTATGCCATCCGGAATTGGAAGACCTGCCGCCAGCGGGCTTTGGCGCTCCCCACGCTCCCGCCTTCAGTCCCGCCCCTGATCCTGCCTTCTGCCTCTTGGCCTCTGAGGGATCTTCGCCCTCTTCGCGCTGGCGTTTCTTGCTGGCCTCGGACTTCGTCGTTCGAGTTTCTCCCGCCGTACTTTGCTTCTTGGTCTTGTGACGCCCGCCCTTGCCGCGGCGACGCTTCAAGAAGAACTCAAAAACATGCTTCTCTGCCTCGTCACTGTCGTCATCTGGTTGCGAGGGCCCTGGCGCTGGCTTCGACTCGGCCCCGAGCCCCACGCACTCCCAGTCGCTCACCAGTTGCTGCCACTCGACGATCGTGTCTGTCACATCGGGGACCTGCACCGCCGTTTCGTGCGCTTCGTCGAGACGCAGCCACTCAAGGACGTTCTCCGCACGTTCCTGGTCCTCCCTGTCAAGGCACAGCAGCTCGCTCCGCGCCGCACGGAGCCAACGCTCTGATACAAGTCACCGCGACTTGGTCAGGTTTTGTACGCAAGTCAGCATGTCCAACGCGTTGTTAGGCACCACTCTAAGATCCTTGAAGACAGGTCGTAGCCCCTTGATCTTCGCCGTCGTTGCAAGCGCCTGCGCGAGGAACGACTCGGCTCTGATGATCACCTCGTTGACCATATGCACCGCTTCCTTGGCCAGCGGCAGGAGCTGCCCCAAGCCCTCCTGCTGCAGTTCTGCCAGCGCGTCACGGAGCCCCTCTGCGCTTGTGATCTTCTCTGTCAGGGCGGGTGGCAGCCACCTCGGCCGGGCACTTGCGTCGTCATCCGGGCGCTGGTCCCCGACAATATCGCGGAACGTCTGCATCAGCTCCTTGTATTCGCGGTAGACACTGTTCCAGCGCAGCGTGCCAGTGCGGGACGACATCCATCCCTTGTACCAGACAACCGCCTGGAGGTACAGCCGTAGCAAACAGTGGATGGCGCCTGTTTTGCGCATGTGGTACGTGAGGTGCGCGATCTCATCATCCCACCGCCGCTGCATGCTGCTGACATGCTTGAACTCCGCGACCTGTATCTTGAGAAACAGCGCCACCAATTGGCTTTTCTGAGGCAACTCCATATCCAGCACCTCAGTGAACTCCGAGTCTTCAAGCCCCTCCGTCAAAAGATAGTCGATGTCGTGCACTATAGTCTTATTAAATGTCTTCGTGTTGGCGTCAGGGGCGAGTCGTAGCGCTGCGCTGCCAACCTTCTGCACCTGTACGGACCAAAACTCGTCCGTTTGCAGCTTGGCCACGCTTGGCCACGGCACGAGCATTTGGAAGCCGTTGATGGCCTTTCTGTCATTGTTGAGGTCAACTTTTCGTATCTGGTCTGGTGACAAGCTGCTTGGCGAGTCGTCCGGGAGGTGAATTTGAGGTTCCCTGCAGCCGGGGACAGGCCACGATTTCAGTCGTACGCCAGACGGCATCGCGGCGATGTTGGCCCAGGTATCGCCCGCCCATTCCATCATGCCCCACAGATAGCCACCAAAGACAGCGTTCTCCATTGAGAATCCCAACTCAGTCAAGTGCTCATCTTCGTAGTAAGGCACTTGCTCGTACCCACTCTTCAGCGGTCCGTAAAGCCAGCGGCCGTACGCCGCGAGCTCTCTCACCTTTCGTCTGTTATACCACGGTGGCATCGTGAGGTCAGGTCCTGGGCTCCGAAGCCACGCATGATGTGTAAAATTGATGGCGTGCTGTTCGTTTTGGGGTCAGCGATGGCGGACAGCAAGGCCCAGAGGGGAGAGAAGAGAGACAAACAGCCAACTCGTGAAGAATCGAATCGGGTAGAGAGTGGATAGCCATCATCTGCTCCGACGCTTGATACCAATCGTGGAGCAGCGGGTACATAGAGTCCACGGCCAAGCGGACTACGGTCTTGAAAATGACCAGTGAGGCCGGATTTGCTGTTGGATCAGGCTCAAGATGGACTCCGGCGTAAGTGGCATTGGGCCCAGGGTCATCACCCTCGAAATGGTTGGCGCTGGTGACTTCGAACTGCAATGATCCTTCCAACAACTGCAACGTCTTGGCCGTGCCATCAATATCGGCGCTGAGCTTCTCGGCAAGCGGGTGACGACCTGTCATATGCTCGTCAGGGCGGCTGCCAAAACTCGTGAAAGGACACATTGTCTTCATCTTCGGGTGACGGGGATCCCGGCTCTCCGAGACACGCACGCGGTTGAATGGGTCCAGAAGCGCTTTCCAGTACGGATCGTGCTCTATCAAATACTCCCAGAGGCGGGACACGTGTCGAAGCAGGGGTTGCAGACGGTCCCAAAGCCAATCATCCCTCTGTGAGAGCGCAGTGATGAGCATTTCGCTTGGAGAATGGAGAAGATTCTTCGTACCTGGGGGTCCCATTCTCCCCGTCTTCCGTTGACGTTGTACATGCAGCGCGGCAGCTTGGCATTCTCTCCAATCCCACCCTCGTTACACCACCTGTCTCGCCGGAAGAGGCTATACGTGTCAGATGAATCCGTGGCATGGGTTCAAGTCTCTGTCACTCACGGATGTATCGCATTGGTCCCCGGTGTCCCATAGACCTCGTCAGATATCTCGAAAATCTTCTCACCTACCCACTATGCCGGGAGTCAGCCATGTGAACCTCGTAGTTGCTGAGTGCGTGTAAGTGAAATCCTGGCACACCTCGTCTGACGTCAAGTCCCCCAAAAGGATTGACTGCCAATCTTGAGCCACACGCGTATGTTCAGCATGGCGCGGGCCGTGGCACTTTGATCGTCAGTCATATCAGGAAGGGTCCGTTCGAGTTCGTCCAGCAGATCGTCCAAGGTTTTACCCTCAGTACGCGCGCGATCCCTGAATTCCTCGACAAGAGCGCTTGCTGGCATGGTCCGAGTGGCGGTGTTGGCACTGTTGCCGTCATCAACTGGCTTGCCGGCTTCGGCTTCGCGCATACCCTCCCCCGACGCTCCTGAGCCGGCAGCCGTCGGGACGGTAACATTGTATTCTCGGGTAGGCGTCAGAAGCGATCGTCCGTCAGTACCCCAGGGGTAGATACCGAACCGCCTGGCGAATGGTGTCGGATTTTTGATGGCATCAGTGGCCAGCTGTGCAGGCCGGAGTGTCTGGCGTAGCGTAGTGACCGAACCGGGCATGTGCTTGGGGGGGATGTAGTTAGGATCTGTCCACTCAGGGATGTATATGAGATGCTCGAAGGATCCGGCATCGCTTGGTTTCGGGGGAATGGCTCCTGGTGGCTCGTTGCCGATGACAGATGGAGGTATGTAGTCTGGCCTATGGGTGAAGTATTTCCAGACATCATTTGGGTGTCGAGTAGGGACTGCGTTGTGATTTCGGTGGCCTGTATAACGTGTAGTATAGTCCGAGGTTGGCCACTCCAAGGCTTCCCGGAACCAACTGGGGTCGACGTCGTCGCTCATGATCACTGGCAGTTCGGCGAGATGAGATCACTAGCTCGTTCGGTCGAGATGGAGGGGCCACTGGATGTGGAAAGATGAGAGAACGGGATATGGTTTCCGGCATTGCCCGCAATGGACTTTTGACTGTCGTCATATTTGGTATGACTGGTGGACAAAGGTCGTCCATCTTTGCCCAGGGATTCCGCAGAAATGGATGGATAAAGGAGGGAATGGCGGGTCTCAAGGGGAAGAACAAGGGCTCTTGAGGTTGTGTAAAAGACGAAGCTCAGAAAGCAGGTTGAACCTTTTGGTGTGTTCCTTGAACATCAGCTCTTCGGAGCCTGATGGAACATGGTCGCACTTGGAGGTCATCAGTGGGAGCCTCTGCTTAGTAAGCAAACCCATCTCTTCGGAATCTCGCCGGCACACCAAAAGCAGGAGATGTAGTGAGGCGGGAGGCTGTGACAACAAGGTAGGGCTCTTGGCGGTGAGGTATCCGACTTGACCGCCGCAGTTGCCATGTCGTGTGCCCACCGAGACCGAGGCACGTCCCGTCCCATGGGCAAGAACCAGGGACGCCGCTCACCGCCTGGTTGTGCCGTCCAAGTCAAGGCTCAACACGGGGCCCCGCGATGTGGATCGAGGGTCGGCGGGGTGATGCGATGAACCTCTTATCGCGATAAAAGCTGCCCTGTCGAAGTGCGCGGGGTCATCGAGAACTCGGGGAGAGGCCCAGGCATCATCGAGGAGGACGCGGCGGTTGTTGATGGTCGCACAAGGGATCGTCGACGGTGCGGCTGACTACGCAAACAGCCATGAATACGATGTCCCACAGCCTGGTGAAGCAGCGGTGTCGGACCGGGGTGAGACGCTGGACACCATGTCGTCGTCGAGGGGTGTGGCTCAGTCGGTCTGGATTCGGGATGCCACCGAGGAAGGGAGGCAGCGAGGGAGGGAAGAAGGCTTGGCCGAACAAAGCATTGCCTTTGCTTCAGTCTTCGGCGAGTCGAATCGAGTCGGTTCGGCGTGGCCGTGCCTGTCGCATCACAGGCTAAGGTAGGGGGGAATTGTCTAGGCGGCGGCCGAGCCGTTGACGGAGCTTGGTGCCAGCACTGTCAGGCCAGTGACATGCACGCGCTCCACAATAATTCCCGATGAGACGTCGAGGCTGGCGGTGCGGTCGGGGATTCGTGTGGCGAAAACATGTCCGATGGGAATCTGTGGTCCGGATCAAATCTTGCAGTTGGGAGGCAAGGGATCTGTCAGGCTCCGTCAGGTCGAACTTGGATGTAGTCGAGGCAACATGGAGCTGATGGACCCTCGAGGCCCAGAGACTGGAACCTGGAAGATTCTGGTCGGCCGGGCAGCAACTGCCAAAACCCCCTCCCTCCTGCCCTCTGCCCCTCAGTGCTGGCAGAGGACACCTCTCACCGCCCTACGGACATGCCCAATGGGGATAAGCGCCGTCCATAGATAAAACCGATAAGCATGAATCGACAGGGGCTCATTGGAGGGGAGTAACCACGGTCACTGTGTTTGGAGGGGTTTCGGGAAGGCGCGAGGGGGCCGGAGAGGGGCACCTGCTGAATTTTTTCTCGGAATTTGTGGGGCCGGCGTGTCGCCGCTAGCGTCGCCCGGCCAGAATTTTGGCCAGTGAAGCGCCCACGCGCCCACTGAACACTGTGGCCACCCCGCCGCCCAGCAGGCGGATGGAGGGGTGAGGCCCCCAAGCCCCCCCCCAGGGCAGGGACGGGAGTGAGAGAAAAAAAAAATGTCGAGGGGTGGCCACGCCCGATAAGGGACACATCCAGATAAAAATCCTGCCGCCCTCCCACCGCTCGCACAAAAAACCGCTTCCTCCCTCTTCCCCTCCTCTCCCCTCCTCTCGCAGGTTCACCTCCAGAACATTTCCCATCCTCTTCTCCTCTTGCTTGCAGGATCCGAACCGTCTTCCTCCAGACGCTCAATCCTCTCTTCCCATCTTCCTCCTGGTTGATCGTTTTCGCAGACGCATCACCACCCCGCAACAGGAAAAAATCCCTCCTTCCTCTCAACCGAGACCACCATAGAGCAGCAAGACGACCTCCATCGTTCTTCCTGTGGGCCTCGTCTCTTCAAAAGCAAGTCGATTCCGCACCTAGACTTTTAGATCTCTTCCTCCTTCCGGTTTCAGCGAGACCCGAAGCAAAAGAGACCCGATACCCCTCACTTCGACCAACCGACCTAATACACTACCGCCATCATGACCGAGAACGCCCAGTCCGTCAAGGTTCTTGACGAGCTCATGCAGCAGCTCACCATCTCCAAGGAGTCTGCCAGCGTCAAGGAGGCTGCTGCCGCCCTTGCCTCCTTCATCAACGGTCGCATCGAGGACCAGGATGTCCCCTCCAAGTAAGATTTTGCCCCCTTCCGCCTCCCACCAAAAAAATCTCATGCTGACCCCTCATCCTCCAGGTCCTTCGACGCCCTGAAGAAGAACCTCACCAACAAGAAGGATGCTGGTGCCCGCGAGAAGGCCGTTCTGGCCATCGCCGCTATCGCCTCGCACTCCGAGGTCTCCGCCCACGTCGAGCCCTTCCTCGTTGAGCTCGTCCCGGCCGTCCTGGCCGCCATCGGTGACAAGATCCCCGCTGTCAAGACCGCCGCCACCTCCGCCATCCAGGCCATCGCCGAGGGCATCAACAAGAACGCCATCAAGTCCCTGCTGCCCCCCGTTATGACCTCCATCACCACCGCCCAGAAGTGGACCGAGAAGATGGCCGCCCTCGACATCATCGACAACCTTGTCACCTCCGCCCCTGCCCAGCTCGCCTACCGCGTGCCTGACCTCATCCCCACCATTTCTGAGGCTATGTGGGACACCAAGAAGGAGGTCAAGGACCGCGCCTACAAGACCATGGAGTCGCTCTGCCAGCTCATCGTCAACAAGGATATCGAGCGTTTCATCCCCGAGCTGATCAAGTGTATCGCCAAGCCCGAGAACGTCCCCGAGACCGTTCACCTGCTCGGTGCCACCACCTTCGTCACTGAGGTCCAGGAGCCCACCCTCGCCCTCATGGTTCCCCTGCTGGACCGTGGTCTCGCCGAGCGTGAGACCGCCATCAAGCGCAAGGCTGCCGTCATTGTCGACAACATGTGCAAGCTCGTCGACGACCCCAACATCGTCGCTCCCTTCCTGCCCAAGATGATGCCCGGCCTCCAGAAGAACTACGACAACCTTGCCGACCCCGAGGCCCGCGAGAAGACCAAGCAGGCTCTCGACACCCTCAACCGTGTCGGCAACGTCGTCGACGGTGTCATCCCCGAGGTCCGCCTCGACGGTGACGTCGACACCGTTCTTGGCAAGCTCAAGACCATCGTCGGTTCCAAGTACTCTGCCGCCGAGAAGCTCGCTCCCGTCCTCACCCATATCGCCGCCATCGGTGGTCAGCTCGTCGACGAGAAGGAGACCGAGTCTCAGGTCTGGACCGAGGCCCTCAAGCCCTACGTCAGCGTCATCGTTGGCGATGCCGACTCGCAGAAGATCACCGACGAGCTCCGCAAGGCCGCCACCCCCGGTGCCGCTGCCGACGCCGAGGGCGAGGAGGACGACCAGGAGGGTGAGGATCTGTGCAACTGCACCTTCTCGCTCGCCTACGGTGCCAAGATCCTGCTCAACCAGACCCACCTCCGCCTCAAGCGTGGCCAGCGCTACGGTCTGTGCGGTCCCAACGGATCCGGCAAGTCCACCCTGATGCGCGCCATCAACAACGAGCAGGTCGAGGGTTTCCCCAAGCAGGACGAGGTCAAGACCGTCTTCGTCGAGCACGACCTCGACTCCGCCGATACTGAGATGACCACCATCGAGTGGACCATGAAGAAGCTGGCTGATGCCAGCATCGACACCCCCGAGACCGAGGTGCGCTCCAAGCTCGACGAGTTCGGCTTCACCCCCACCATGGTCAATGGCGAGATCGGTGCCCTGTCCGGTGGTTGGAAGATGAAGCTGGCCCTGTGCCGTGCCGTCTTCGCCGCCCCCGACATTCTGCTGCTCGACGAGCCTACCAACCACTTGGACGTGAAGAATGTCAAGTGGCTCGAGGACTACCTGATGAGCTCTCCCTGCACGTCCATCATCGTGTCCCACGACACCGGCTTCCTCGACAACGTCACCCAGCACATCATCCACTACGAGCGCTACAAGCTTAAGCGCTACCGTGGTAACCTGAAGGAGTTCGTCCGCAAGTGCCCTTCGGCCAAGTCCTACTACGAGCTCGGCGCCTCCGAGATCGAGTTCCAGTTCCCCGAGCCCGGTTTCCTTGAGGGTGTCAAGACCAAGGCCAAGGCCATTCTCCGTGCTTCCAGGATGAGCTTCCAGTACGAGGGTACCAGCAAGCCCCAGATCAGCGACATCTCCTTCCAGTGCTCGCTCGGCTCCCGTATCGCCGTCATTGGCCCCAACGGTGCCGGCAAGTCCACCCTGATCAACGTCCTCACCGGTGAGCTCATCCCCACCGAGGGTGAGATCTACCAGCACGAGAACATTCGTATCGCCTACATCAAGCAGCACGCTTTCGCTCACATCGATGACCACCTCGACTCTACTCCCTCCGAGTACATCCAGTGGCGTTTCCAGACTGGTGAGGATCGCGAGACCATGGACCGCGCCAACAAGATCATCACCGAGGCCGACGAGAAGGCCATGGACAAGATCTTCAAGGTCGAGGGTACCCAGCGTCGCGTCATCGGCATCAACTCCCGTCGCAAGTTCAAGAACTCGTACGAGTACGAGTGCTCTTTCGCCCTCGGTGAGAATGTTGGCATGAAGAACGAGCGCTGGGTCCCCATGATGTCCGCCGACAACGTCTGGCTCCCCCGTTCCGAGCTTCTGGCTTCTCACCAGAAGATGGTTGCCGACGTCGATATGAAGGAGGCCCTCGCCTCCGGTCAGTTCCGTCCCCTTGTCCGCAAGGAGATCGAGACTCACTGCGCCAACTTCGGCCTCGACGCCGAGCTCGTCTCCCACTCCCGCATGCGTGGTCTGTCCGGTGGCCAGCGTGTCAAGGTCGTCCTCGCCGCCTGCTCGTGGCAGCGTCCTCACCTGATCGTCCTCGACGAGCCTACCAACTACCTGGACCGTGACTCTCTCGGTGCCCTGTCCAAGGCCCTCAAGAACTTCGGCGGTGGTGTCATCATCATCACTCACTCCGCCGAGTTCACCAAGGACCTGACTGAGGAGATCTGGGCCGTCATGGACGGCAAGATGAGCCCCTCCGGCCACAACTGGGTCCAGGGCCAGGGTGCTGGTCCCCGTCTGGCTGCCAAGGACGACGATGAGGAGGACAAGTTCGACGCCATGGGCAACAAGATTGTCAGCACCAAGAAGAAGGCCAAGCTGACCTCGTCCGAGGCTCGCAAGAAGAAGAAGGGTAAGCTTACACAGTCCAAACGTTCACATGACCATCTCACTAACTTTTTCCCCCAGAGCGTATGGCCCGCCGCAAGCGTGGTGAGGAGGTCTTCTCCGACGAGGACGACGAGTAAACGCTGCCCGTCCCCGCCTCGAACGAAAACCACCCCCCCTCGATACCAACCCACGACGCGATCAACGGCAGCATCATCTTTTTCCTTTGTCACGAGCCCTGAGTACGAAAAGTCGGTTCCCGGTTTATTTTGGTTGCATGGTTCTGGGGGACTTTGTTGCTTTCCCGACGTTAATTCCCTTTTCCTGACGAGCATCCATGAGATTCCCCCC
Source organism: Plectosphaerella sp. P0831 (assembly GCA_014635975.1). Taxonomy (NCBI): domain Eukaryota; kingdom Fungi; phylum Ascomycota; class Sordariomycetes; order Glomerellales; family Plectosphaerellaceae; genus Plectosphaerella; species Plectosphaerella sp. P0831. The sequence continues at coordinate 64,402 of JACAFV010000146.1, read as the reverse complement.
CCTTCTTCACGACCTGCCGGATGAGAGGAATGCCCGCCTCCGCCACGGGATTGGAGGATCCTGATGNTCCTGATGGACGGAGGTATGATTCCCGCGGCCGGGAACGAGTGGATGTCTAGATAGACGGCAATGAAAGGCCATCACGATACAAAGTTCTGATGCAATGTGATTTGATGCAATGTGATGTGTGACCCATGATGTGCGATGGTCCAGCACTGGGCAAGAAGTGTGTCCAGGGCCTACTTAGGATTGTTGCTTGCTGTAGGAGCTCGCCATACGCCGCACCATGCGCCACGCGACGACCACCCCGCCGACGAGGGTTAGACACTTTGGTGAGTGTTCATCATGTCCCCGCCCAATACTGTCGCCGACATTGACGTCCATAGCACGCAGGTTCTTTTCATATTTTATCGAGGGACGTTTACAGAAAAAAGTGTTTCTTATCTCACCGCCGACTTGATTACTTTGGCGACCCAGACGAAACGAAAAACAGCGCTGCAATTGGACACGCCAAACACCCCTTCCACTGACCGAAAGATCCAACAAGCCCGGCGATACTAACAAAGGATAGTAAAGACGAAACCTCGCAACCAAGAAACAACAAGCCCACCAATGCCCAAAAATTTCCAGCCACCCTCACCTCGGTTCATCCGAGGGCCTACGCGGCCTCTTCTCCCCAGTGTTTGGAGTTGGACCCTGCGTCGCAGGCGGACAACCCGGCCAACTTGGCACCCAAGGAAGATTTCCCACCGTGAAATCTCCCCCCAAAGGATTGCCAATTCCCGCAGCATTTCCTCCGTCCCCGCCTCCAGCAGATCCCGGACCCGACCCCTTCTCAGAACGCTTGCCCCTGATATTGCTGTATCGCGGTGTTTTACTGTAACCTATAAACGAACCGGGATTGTGATTCCATCCTAGCCCAGCAGCCGAGAGGGCTTGTGTCCATTCACCGGTCGGACCCAAGGAGAACATGGGATCCAGATCCATGGCTTCCGGCAGGTTGCCATGCGACACGGGTATGTGGTTCTTGATACCCTGAACCCGTGGCGAGTGTGGGGGGTCTTCGACCAGCTCAATCTTGCGCCTCTTGACCGGCGGCGGAGAGGGATTACTATCCGTGTCCGTATCCATGGTCTCGGAGATCGGGGCGACGTAGATCGTGTTGCGATCAACAGCAGCGAGCGGTTTCTCCTTAAACTCATCGATGGGGCCCCAGCGATCGACATTTCCAGGGGCATCTACCACGCGTGTATGGTCAGTCAAGCTGTTCTGCAACAAGGAAAATGGCGAGAGAACACTTACTCAACCTGATGTCCTGCCGCCGCTCAGGCCGCAGCTCCGTCACGTCTGCGATCACTTCGCCCTGGTGGTCCCAAACATATCTCCCCACAATCCGGTGATGCTGCTCCATCTTGATCCACGCGGCCAGACTGGGGTGCGAGTGCGTTACATCCTTGCCCATGGCGTTCGTGAGCTCCTGCTTCCGGCTCTCCGTGATGCGGTTACTGTTGCACAGCGACCAGACGTTGTAAACTAGGCCATCGACAGCCACGAAGCCCTCCCTCCGTTCTTCCCAGCGGCTTTCTTTGACGTGGGGGGGCCTGGCTTCCGCGGTCTTAAGGGTTTGTCTGTTGCCGTCGTACCTTGTCAGCGTCAATCTGTCGAAGACCGGGAGTTTGTCGGGATGGGTCTCGCGCTTGGACACGAGAACTTCTGCCCGTAAGCTGAATTTGGCGTCGAGCAGGGCAGCTGTCAGGTCGAAAAGCATCTTTGCCTGTGGAATGTCGCTCTTGAGGATGGCGTCCATGTCGCCCACAGATATGCCCCAGTACAGCTGGGATTTGGTCGCCCAGTTGCTGATTTCCTGATCCATGGAGTTGAGTACAGCTGGGTGATTTCAGTCAGCTACTTATGCATTGGGGAGTATGGAGTACGGAGTGGTCAGACTCACGCGTCATGTCGAAGATGCATTTGCCGAGGCTGATTTCGTGATCCTCCACATGCGTCCTTTCATTGTGTTCCTTCACCAGCTTTCCGACTCGAAGGGACTTGAGCCAGTCATGGGCATCGGCGTCAGTCGAATGTGCCTTCTTCCAGAGCTTGGTGATGTCCCGGCCAGCAATCCTCTCGAGAGCCCACTCTCCACCAGGATGAATGTGTCTGTATTCTATGTCATTGTCAGCAGACCGTCCAAGGAGAAGCACGAAAACATGAAACCCACCTGTGACATCGTAGACGTCGCCGTCGATGGCCACATAGTATCCGCACTCTTCGTCAACGTGCCAAGCCAGATCACGCTTGGTGAAGAAACGATTCGCGCTGCCGATGTACTCAAACTCGTCCCTCAGGTAGCCAACCTTATGGTCGGCCAGCTGCTCCAAGATGGCATCTGCAGGTACTTTGTGAGCAGATATCAAGACATAGGCGGGATTGATTCCAGTCGTCCTCTGAATCGAATTGCTGATGTCGATGTCGAACGTGAGGTTGTTGAGAGCAGCTAAACGAACCAAACGCGGTTAACAGACATCGCCTCACGACACTAAATGAAGACAAGCAAAACTCACATGTCATGTCGTAGACGCTGTGCCCCATGATCACCCATCGCGGCTTTCCGTCGTTTCCATCGTTCATGAAGACATCCTCGCGCTGTCGATTGACAGCCACGAGGCAGATGGGCTTGAGCTCGTTGACCATCTCGGCCCAGGGAGATGACAGCTCCTCGTGTATCATGAGACCCATCTCTTGCATGTCGGCCTTGCGCGGGGCGAGAATGTCCATGACCGTCATGTTCTGAGGCAGCCGGGCCACAATGTCCGAAATGTCGTAGACGGCAACCTCGTTTCCACCCTCCAACCGCCGCAGTCCCCAGTAGGGCACATTCTCGCCATCCCTGACGTACTGGTGGTCGCCGACCTCGCCGACGGTCACGTACCTGGTCCAATCCGCCGTCTCGATCGGACGTACCATTTTGGCCTGGGGCCGCCTTTCGTCTTCGAGGGGAGACTCGAGCGGACTCTCGGCGATGTTAAACTCTCTCGAGTCGTAGAATTCCTCCCTGTTAATGGCCTGGGACAGGCTATCCTGGTACTCTGGCAGGACAAAGTCAAAGTCATGCCACACGTCAGCCCAGGCGGTGCGTTCAACCGACACAAACAGCGTCCTCCACGCGCGGTTAAACTCGGTCACCAGGCCCCGCGGCAGCGGTGCTGCCAGGGACCATTCCACAAAACCGCTGCGGGCAATATACATGCTGTTGATCTGAACGTGTGACGGCTCCCCATCGGTGGTACCCTTGTGTATGATAACGGCATCTTCTTGGTTCTGGTTCAGAGCGCTCCTCTCGTCTGAGTCGAGGACGGTGGGCTCAGGGTCCTTCCAATTGTGGTTTCCATATGTTGGGGCTTGTGGTACGAACATGGTATGTTCCCAAACGTCTTGAAGGACCCAGTAGGCGGGCTTTTCCGCCTTGACCACTATGGGTTTGAAGCGGACTGGTGTGGTTGCCCGGGCGAGATGTGAGATCGCATGGTAGAGACAGTCGGTGATGGTGATGGTGACGTGGTCACGTCTGAGACATCCTATCAAGTCATGTGCGTCAAACTCGCCCTGGAGGGTGTGGTTGCAAAAAGCCTGAGGCATCGTCTCGAGCTTGGTACGTCTTCTGAAGTCTGAATAAGGCGTCGCGTACCATCGAGCAAGGGCGTCACGATACCAGGAGTGACGCAGCGCGTGGACGTTCCGGCGAAGCTTGATGATGTTTTCGGTGATGCGCTGTAGCTGCAAGGCGATATCATCGGGGGCGTAGATGTCGGTTTCTGCAAACAGCTCGGTTCTCGACGTGCGGTCCCAGCCGGCTCTCGCTTTCCACAGCACCTGCCGTCCTAAGAGAGGAACTTGCATTCCTTCAGGTCCTGATTTTCTGATCCAAGCCCAAAAGTCTTCCCGAAAGAGCGCTTCGGTCCAGAGCACAGGCATGATGCGATTCAACACGGTGGCCCCCTGGACCAGCCTGAAATCCTCATCCGCCCTTGCATAGACAGTACAACTTGTTGTCAAGTAATGAGGATTTGGTTCTCCTAGTGCAATATGGGTGACTGGTCCCAAATTGACACCTTTCGGGCATTTGGTGTCTTGAGGATCCGAGGCGAAGAAGTCCAGAGTGAAGGAGCGACCAGTCTCTGCCCACCGCTCATTGTCGTAAAACATGTCTGCTTCGTAGTTGTCCGACCAGGGACAATACTCGTCCTTGGTCAAACCGAGGCCAATTCGGTGCTCGTCGGTCATTCTGGCTGATATCGCGTGCTGCACGTCGTCAGTCAGCTGGGCTGCCGTTTCTCGTCGGTGGCAGAGTGCTACTGGGGTTCATCTTGTCGGGAAGGGGAAAACTTGCCATGAGTTCGTGGCACATGGTGATGGCCATCGTCATGCGTCTTTGGTTTTTCTCCTCCTTTGGGGCCTCGGGATTGAATAATACTTCCAAGCCCGCCGTGGACAGCGCCACTATTGAGAAGGACACATCACGTTCAAAATCATACTTTGAAAAGGTTTTCGCCCAGCAATCCTTATCATCGTCAAATGTAAAGAGGCAGAACTTGCTCATATGAAGCAGAAAGTCGTTGACTCGGTCCGGGTCCCCCTGCGAAAGTGGCAAAACCCTCGAAACGTCGCCTTGCTTGGGGTTGTGCTCCAATGGACCGAGGATGTTGACGTTGGATACACGGTCCAAAGACCAGTTGGCCGTGATGGAGTAAAGCCTGCATTGGTCTCAGTCAGTCCAAATACCTTGCTCGCACGAGATGGAGCGAAATACCATCTGTTATTAACCGCCATCTTCAGCATCCGGTCCGTAAGCTCCAGGATCGGCCTCATCTCATTCCATACCCTGACATTCGCAGGATCCCACATGAAGTCTTCCCCTTTGACTTGTCGGTTGAACTTGAGCCATTGATTGCGTTGAATCAGGTCAAGCCATTGGGACTCATGGATCTGGAGGCCTTGGTCGTGTGCCCCTGAGGTGTCCGGCCCAAGGGGTTCCAAGTCGTTGAGCAAGACATACTCGGGCAACGTCAGTCCACCCAGGTCATGCATTTGTTTTGCCTCGCTGAGAAACAGGGTATCGAGCTCCTGGGGATGTGGCATCGGGAACTGCCTTCCATCTGCGGGGGCGTCGAGTATCTCGATTGTCTCCAGGTCGATCTTGGGGAATCTAGGGAGAAGCGCTTCGTCCGTGACGACGACCTTGCTGAGGCTGCGCACCATCTTGACCTGTCGTTGCCGTTGGCGCAAATGGGATGACGAAGATTAGTGTTCAGTTATATGTATAGGCGACGGCCGCAGGCCACGCCTACGAGCGCTCGTGAGATGCCGTGTGGTGTGGTTGACGGGGCGACGAAGCAATGCTTGATGGCGAGGACGAATATTCAGCTTGAAAACAACGGCTTGCCTCAAGCCGAAGACCGGCATGGTCGAGTCAAAAGACATCCCGTAAACAAAGACGGGCTTGACTGGAGCTTCACCACATAAGAAAGGGGTAACCTTACCGTAACAAAGACCATCAAGGGAGGAAAACACAAGGACGTCGACTACAAAGACACATTCCCTCGCAAGAAACAACACCACAAAGAATAAACCACTCTTTATCCTCACTTCCTCTCCAACCCCTCCATCAAACCCTCCAGCGTCTTCCACCCCTCCGTCCCCTCCCACGCCTCCCGTCCCTTTCCCATGACACTCCTCACCGCACTCCTCGCCTTCCCCCTCCACCTCGCCCCAACCCCCTCCGCCATCTCCCCAAAGTTCTCCAACACACTCACCAGCTCATCCGTCCGCACCACAACCTCCTCAAACGCCTCCTTATCCTCAATCCAGTTTCTCGCCTCCCCAGCCGTCGGCGCAGTCAACCCCGACGTCGTCGCCGTCGCAGCCCTCCATCCCTTCTCCGCCGCGTCAATAGCGCCCGCATAGTCACGCCGCCACAGTCTCTCGCGGGAAACGAGCTCCCACAGGGACGACTTGTTCGTGATGAGTGGGACGACCATCTCCTCCAGGAGGGTGATCATGGCTCGTTCCAGGCTGCCGCGGGGAGGGTCGTAGATGCCGTCTTCGCGGACTGGGGCCGTGCTGTCCTGCTTTTCCTGCGTGAGAACCAGATCTTGAAGCAGTGCACGGAGGACGTCAGCGTCGAGCGCAGCTTCGGACTTTTTGATGCGAATAATCGCCTGCAGAGAGTGAATGGCGTCACGGTATGCAGGAGGACGGCATCGCGTCGCCAGGGTCAGGACATTGTCCCAGATACGCCAGTTGTCAGCCGACAGCGTCGCGCCTCGCTTGTATGCTGCCAGGGACTGCGACATGAGCAGCGCCGGGTCGCGGACCTTGTCCTCCTTTGCGTCCTGTGCCGCCGCCTCAGCAACCGTCTCATCTTCATCATCGAGGGTCTTGACTGCGCCTTCCACATCCTCGTCGTCAATCTTAGACTTTTGCAGCTTCTCCTTGAGCTCGTCCACCGTCTGCAGGTACAGGCTCCAAAGGGCACTGCCGAGGTTGCTCCATGTGCGGGCATCCTCGCCGCCGCTTGGGTCGCCTGTCGAAGTGATAGCCCGGCGATATGCGTCAGCTGCATCCCTGAACCGAGTGAGGCGGAGACTGATGTCGCCGAGGCGAGACCACAAGTCGGGGCTGAGACGGTTGCACTCCGTCGCGAGCTTGTACGCGTCGCGCGCCTTCTCAAGATCCTTGAGCATGAGGTAATGCTCGCCCAGGGACTTTTGCGCACGAGAGTAGCGCTGCTTCGAGATGGTCCAGGCGCGTTCGTAATGCTCGGCGTTTTGCTCCAAGTCTCCGAGGAGGCAGAAGAGTCGGGGCGCGTCGGGGACCGGTGGGTTACGCTCAGGGCCTTCGAACAGCTCAGGCTTGAGGTGCGTGACCTCGTCAGGGAGTACTTCAGTGTCCGGGTCGCTGGACGTTTTCTCGTCAACTTCCATGCCTGTGCGGTGATACAGCCTCCATCGGATGATGCCCTTGGCCTTTGCATCACCACCGCTACCGCGGCCAGTCTCGTCCTCGTCGGCACCAGCTGCTGCAGTGGCGAGACAGAGGGCAACCTCGGCCCAGAGTCGAAGACGCTTGAAGATCTCCAGCGCCGACACGAGCGAGCCAACACCAGCCCAAGAGTGGGCCAGCTCGGACTCGAGATGCCAGCGGGGAGGCGAAGCCAGGGCGTGGATGAACTGGAGTCGAGTATGAGCAGGCGCCGAGTCAGTCGACTTGGCCGCCCGGAAGAAAGACGTCGGCTTGTCCGTTACATCAGCAGCGGCCGCATCCGGACCCAGGATGGAGATGGAGGGAACCTCGGTGCCCGCCTGAGCGGCCTTCTCCGCCTCCTCTGCGGTCGTGGCCGCGACCTCCTCAGTGTCCACGATGACCTGGTCCACCAGCGCCTGCATCTGTAGAACACCCCTCTCGATCGTCCTGCTCCTGTGCATCTCGATCCTCGAACGAACGAGCAGCGCCTGCGTGTAGACCTGCCAGTTGGTCGACTTGTCCGACACCACCCGAACCGCATACGGCAAGATCTCCTGGGCGGTCAGGGTATCCGCCGAGGAGAATGAGTCTTTCAGCGTCGCCTCGGTGAGAAGGATGATTTGATCCAGCGGCGAGAGCTGGGGCTGCTCATCAGGGGCCATATCAACCAGAGCTTCTGGCAACAGGGACGCCTTGGCAGTATCGTGTCCGTTTGCCTCCTTCGAGAAGTGAATATTCTCCAGCAGCGTGTCATCGTTGAGGGCCAGAGCGTCAGGCTTCGCCTCGTCCTCCTCGTCATCGCCTGGCTGAGCCTTGACTTCAACTCCACTCTTGGCCAGCACGACAAGCTGGCTGGTCGTCCGTTCCTGGAACTTGGTCCTCTTGCCCAGCGCACCCGAAAGCGCATAGACAAAGTTGTTCAGCTTCGCAGCCCCCTGAACAGCCTCCCTCGCCTTTTCGTCACGGCCGAGCATAATGTGAATGTTTGCCGCCTCGAGCAAGAACTCGACCTTAGTCTCCCTCGGCCATGTCTCCTTCTCAGCGACGGACCAAACGTCGGCATCGAGAAGCGTCTCCTTGACCGCAGCCAAAGACTCCGTAATGTTCTCCGCCAGCGTCGGCACGTCAATCCACTGCATGGACCGAGCGAAAGAGGATCCCGAGAGGGAAGGCTGGGTGAGAAGACGGTAGTGCCAAACGGCAACGCGCAGCCTCAGCCAGGGCAGCGACACCCTAGATCCCTCTTCCGAGTCTTTTGTCGACAGAATGATGGGCTCTGTGGCTGGTGCTTGTGTCGTCGTAAGGATATGGCGCGCCAGAGCGAACAGCTCAATGTGTGGGATGTAGGCATATGGTGGCACACCGTCGACCTCGAGGACACCGAGGCACGCGCGCTGCAGCGCCTTGATGGGCTCCTGCGCCGTCGAGTCACGTGTGAACACGGATTTGATCTCCTTGATCTCCTCCAGAACCGGTCCGGTGACGTTGGTCTGCAGGAACGCGTTGAACGCTGCCAGGCCGATGGCGACCTCATCCTCCCATGCCGAAGAGGGGTCCTCGGACTGCAATCCCTCCGCGCCGCTCAGCGTCTTCGTAAACCGTTCGATGAGCGTCGTTGCCAGAGGCGATGAAAGGACTTCGACGTAAGCGCCAGCCGCAACCTTGCTCAACAGAGAGCCCTCCGTAGGGGCGGAAGCCTGCGATTCGGCCATGATGTGTGTGCTGTGATGAATTTGATGGTGCGCTTCTCCGAGGCGTCCTTGCGCCAGAAAGTGGTCGTCCAGGTGCTTCCCGTGCTTGTTTTTCAACAATAATGTAGAATACTGTTTTTGATGTCCCACAGATCAATCCAGACGTATAGGATCGCTCGAGACGGTCGTGTAGCGGTGACTCTCACGGCGAGCGCATGTGGCAGTTACGGCGAAGATGGAAATTTCATGGTGGGGGCGGGGCACATTTTCAAATTCGTCGGCTGACATAAGCAATTACCCCTCCATCACCGAACTCACCGAGACTCCTTCACACTTCATCACGACGCAACTTCAACTTTCAATGCTGATGACTGCAATGATTCGCTAGACTGACGCTGGCATGGCTGCTACATGTGATGATACAGTAACGCTACACATCCTGGACAATCGACTCATGGCGCTTCATCAATCCACACAATAGTCCTCCGACTCGCTTGTCCTCCTTCACTTTCTTCACTTCTTGCCACCCTTCTTGCGACCAGGCACAACCTTGAAGCCGGCAGCCTGGATGTTGCTCTCGGCCGTGGGGGTGGGCTCCTTGTGGGTGGTCTTCTTGGCCACCTCACTCCAGCCCCCGGCGCTGGCAGTCGCGGCCTTGGCGTCGTTGACGCTGGGCTGCTTCTCGACGATGCCCTGCTCGGCACGCTTCTTGCGGCGGATAAACTCTTCTGCGAAATGCTGGCCATTCATAGTTTTGCTGTTTGCATAGATCGCATCGGCGATGATCGCGGCCTCGAGCGGGAGGACGAGGAGGTCGGCAGCGAACGAGTCAATGTCGGCACGGGTGATGCCGCGGGACAACTCCCTCTGGAGCCACTTGTTGAACTCGTCCATGGCGGCATCACTCTTGCTGATGGCGGCAGGCGCGAACACGGGCTTGGAGATGGCCTTGACGGGGGTCGAGGGCTTGGCAATGACGGTGGTGCTGACGGAGCGGACGGGGCTCTGGGCAGCAGCGGGGCCGGTAGGCGCCTTAACCTTGCCGCCGGCGCCCACCATGGCCCAGCCGCTGCCGGGAGGGGGGGCAGTGCCCGCGGCGGGCTGCTGGAAGCCGGGAGGGTTACCAGGGCGCGTAGCCAGGTCAGCGTAACGCTTGCCGGAGGCAGCAACAGCGGCGACACCGGTCTGGATGGCAAGAGTCTTGGCCTTCTCCTTGCGAGCCTCCTCCTCGCGCTGAATGTCGGCGAGAGTCTTCTGCTTGGACGGGCCGCTGAGCGTGGACGGGGCCTTGACGACACCAGGTTTGGTCCAAGGGCTACCGGCGGCGACAGGGGAACCGCTACCCCAAGTGCTAGTGGTGGGCAGGCCCGTGGCGATGATGGCAGCGGCCTTCTCGCGCTCGCGGATCGCAGCAGCCTCCTGCTCAAGGGCGGCGCGGCGGGTGGCGGCAGCAGCCTCTTCGGCCTTGGCCGCGTTGCGGGCCTCAATCTCCTGAATCTCCTTCAGGCTGGGTCCCTTGCGACCTCCGGGGCCGGAATCCTTGGCCCAGGGGGCCAGAGGAGGGGGCTCAACGGCGGACGTGGTGTCGGGCGTGCCGGACTGGGAGCGGCTGTACTGCTCGGGCAGGTTGGAGCGCGCCCGCTGAGCCGTGGGAGCGGGAAGAGGGGTGCCCGACTGGGGAGGCGGGGGAGGGAACGACATGGGCAGGCCGGTGACGGCGGCCGCAGCAGCCTGAGTCTTCTGCACCTGCTGGGTCAGGGAGAGCAACTGCAGCTCCTCGGCGAGATCTTCAAAGTCGTCTTCCAGCTGCTCAGCAGGTTCAGAGTCGTTGTCTTGGTCGTCGGTGGACTGCTGAGACGCCTCACCTTGCATCTGCAAAGCGTCACGCTCGGCACGAATGCCCTCGAATTGCTTCAGACGCTCGCGAAAGCCTTCCTCGTCCTCGGCGAGCTGGTCTGTTCCGGGCAGAGTGCCGCGGAGCTGGCCCTCGGCAGAGGGGGCGCCGATGGGCTGAGGGGGGAAGAAGCTGCTGCCGGCTCCCTGCTGCTGAAGGCTGGAGGCGAGCATCTGGCGCTCCGTGGCGTTCAGGTTGGCGAGCTCGTCGTCGCGAAAGGCATCCATGGGGACGCCGACAGGGTTCTGGCCGGAGCCCTGCTGGCCGGAGCCTCCATCAAAAAAAGCCGACCCATGAGCCAGCGGGGTGGCGCCGCCCTGCTGAGGGGCGCCGATGGGCGAGGAGATGCTTCCAAAGCTGGGCTGGCTCTGGAGGCTGTGAGCGCTCGAGTGATGGTGAAGGCCAGAAGCACCACCGTGGATCCTAGTGATGGCCTGCTGACGAAGCATCATCTCGCGCTGCTGAGCCATGGCGTACTGCTCCTCCTGCTTGCGGCGCTCGAGGTTGTTCTGCTCCTCGGCGGTGAGGGTGCGGCCGAAGCTAGGGAAGAGGCCGCTCAGAGGCGGGACTACGCCGCCGGGGTTAGCGGGAGAAAAGGGTCCAGGCTGGGAGGGCTGGCCATGGGCGACCCCAATCTGAGGAACGAGGAAGGGCTCCCTGGAGTTCCCAATGCGGCGGATGAGCTGACCGAGGGGCTCAAAGTCGGGGTCTTCAACCTTCTTGACACGCAAATCGGCAGTGAAGAAGTTGGCCTTGTACCAGTCGTTCATCTCGAGCCCTGTGAACGGTCCCTGAATGTTACCCTGGGGATCGAGATAGACCCAGCGCATACGGTCAGGCATGACCATGACCCGCATCTGAGCCGAGGGCAAGTCACCAGCGCCGGGAGTAAAAGACTGCGGCAGACCGGGGCCAGGAGTGCCAGCGAGAATTCCGTCGCCGCCAATGTTACCGAAAGCGCCGGCACGGTTGTCTCCGGACGACGGGAAGAGATCCTCGAACATGCCGCGGCCAGAGCGCATGGGGCTGCCGGTTTCACGGGGAGGTCCGAAGGTGTTGCGGCCAATGGCGCCGAGGGGGTTAGCCTGGCGAAGGTCGGGCATGGAGTCGCTCAGGTTTTCGTGGTGATCGTGACCCTGCATCTGCGCCTGCATAGCCGCAGGGAAGAGGGAACCAAGCTTGCTACGGCCGATGGACCCGGTGCCACCAAGGCCGCCAGCACTGGGGGGACCGAAGACGCCGCCGCCAATGCTGCCAAGACCAGGTGACTGCATCTCGCCGACGGGGCTGAAGAGGGAGTTGCCAAAGGCGCCGCCGAAGCCTTGGCGCTCACGATCAGGCGTGCCGGTAGGTGCGGGGGCAGGCCAGCCAGTGAGGGTAGACAGATTGGGATAGGCCCTGGGCCCAGCACTGGACGTCTGGCTGCGGTCGCTGCCGTCAAAAGCGTGTCCGGTAGGGAAACCACGAGACATGCCTCCGAAGCCCGAGGCCTGGTCGGGAGCGTGTGCGGGCGCACCGTGGTGCTTGTCGTTAGGATCCTCGTGCTCCTCGGGCCTGTCGGCGGGAGGGCTGCGGTAAGGGTTGGTCTCCGAGGGGCTGAGGGGTCCGTCGTCGTGGTCGCCCTGCTGGCCGAGTTTGAGGCCGGCCATGCCAAAGTCGCTAGTGGAGCCCTTGACGGGAGTCTCAAAGACGCTCAGGTTGCTGTTGGCGTTGGGCATAGGCGGCGGGCTCGAATCCTTGGCCCCACCAAGAGCGGCGCTACCGGAGAGGTTGTCGTCGCCAAAGGGGTCGGTGTCGGTACGAGGGCGGGTGCGCCACGAGCGGTTGAGGTCGGGGTTGGGTCCTTCGTTGGCAGACTTGGTCGGCGTGGTCTCGGCGGCGTCCTTGGGAATCAGGTTGGCAAAACGGCTGCCACCGCGGGCAGTGCCGCTGATGCCGGTGGGGGTAGGCAAGGCGAACTGGCCAAAGCTGCCAATGCCAGCGCCGGCCGACACAGGCTGAGGCTGGCCACCTTGACCCCAAAGCGAGCTGATGCTGGGGACCTGGATGCCAGTGGAGCCTGCCGTGTTGCTACGCATCAGGCCACCAAAGGGACCCCGGCCCTGACCGGTGGAGGCGCCACCACCCTCCTCTTCGCTGAGGTCCGTATCCTTGGGCTCGGTGCCCTTACGTCCGAGGATGAATCCGCCGTCGTCACGGTGGAAACGCCCCGTGCCGGCGGGCGAGGCGAGGCCGTTGCCACCTCCGAAGGGGCTCGCGTCGGTGGTCTCGCGACGTCGGGTGCCGGGTCTAGAGGCGGATGTGGGAGAGGCGAGGCCGAAGCCGGGACCGCTGCCGTGAGACACACTAGGCTTACGGCCGTTGGTACCTCCCGGCTGGCCAACCTCCTTTTGGTTGGGCGGCTTCAGAGGCGAGTTGACATCTGATGCGAAGGTCTGCAAGGAGGCGGACGTCAGTGATGCGGTCGTGTACCCACCGGGGACGATGTGACCCACCTCCTTCTCTTCTGGGTTCATCGTGCGCAGATTGTTAGGGCCACTGCTGGCATCGGTGACCCAGCACGAGTTGGGATCCTGGTTTGCGTGGGTGTGGGCGGACTTGCCCCATCCTCGCCCCGAGTTCCCATTCACGTGCCCAGGCGTCCAGGTTGGCTCATAAACGTCGGCGACGTCGTACTGGCTGGAAGAGTGCTGGAAAATGTCCAGGATGGACTGCTTCGTGTAGTGTGAGGATTGCGGCGGGTAATCGTAGCTGGCGGCTCCGGGCGTCTGGACAGCGGTTTCGGCAGTAAAAGAAGCGTCGGAGGGAGCGGCAGAGTGGGATGCAGCGCCGGGGGTGGTGGAAGGGCGACGGAAAGTGAGCGTGCCGTTGGTTCTACCATCGCGACGGTTCCTACAAAATTGAAAAGCAACGTGTCAGCAAACTCGGGTATCGTTGTCGGAGGGATGCGACAGCAGGGTGGCGATGGAAGGAAGGGATGGGGTTGATGGCATGTGGCAGGAAGGAGGTTGGATGTGGATGGGAAGCGCCGAGACAAAGCAGAGGCGCGGATGGTCTGAGACGGGTCGGGGATGAGGTTGGGATTGAACTCGAAGGCTCTTGCCTGAGGAAGGGGAGATGTGTCTTCCAGACGAGAGGAGGAAAGAACGTACCAGTCGCCGCCTCCTCCACGACCATCGCCGCGACCAGCTCTCGCGTCACGGTTGGCGTTCTGGCCGGCGGCGGCCGAGGCGAAGCTCGATGGGAGATTCGAAGGCATGTTGACGAAAAATGTGTCGACAATGAATGCTGGGTACGCGATTCCTCAAGCGACGGCAGAGCGAGGCTATGAGGGAAAGGGTTTGTTGTTGGGGCGGTTTTTCGCGCGGAGTCGATGATGATGATACACGAGTCGGAGAGACAGCTAACGCGTGAAGGATGCGATAGCCTGGGTCGTGGTAATATAGAGGGGAGAGAGAGTATCGGGGTGATTGCTTTGCTGCTTCGGAAAAGGCTTGCTAAACGATGGATGTCTGGATCGGCCGGTCGGGCTGGTTCGTCCGTCGCTCGAATGGATGCTGGCTGGGGGAAGTGGTTGTGTGGGTTTGCGGTGACGTGGGTAGTGGTTTTCGCGAAGAGAAAGCAGAGCTGGTCCGTCGTCGAAAAAAATCAAAGGGTTGATGGAAAATTGCCAGCTACCGGTACCACCACACGGCCCAGGGCGACCCACGCCCCAGGGAAGGAGCGCTGTGGGGCGAACATGCCGCCGCATTGCCCGGTGGCGCAAAACTCCAGGCCACCAAGCCGCTAGGCCGCTTTCGGTGCCCCCGGGACTTGTCGTGTCACGGGGTCATCGCCGAGGGCTTGCACTCCGGGAGATGCTGGGGATACCCGTTCATATTCCTCGTCTAGCCTTGTCTCTTGATTACGGGCGTCTCGTATACATTTATTTTATTTAACCCTTTTCTCGGGAATTTATCCGGCGGTATGCCGTTCGCCAGACGAGCTGCAGTGGCCCGTTGACGCGCATGTGACTAACCACGTGACGTCAATATTTACTATGGGGTCGGTCGGTCAAGGGGGCGTCAAGTTTTCATCATGCACCACCACGCCTCGCCCCTGCGCGCGCCTGAAACTGCTAGCTCGCGACGCGTTCGTGAGAGGCGCGTGTTGTAGATTGAGGCGATCAAGGCCAGCCCCTGTACCCGGTTATCCTCTGAGTCACAGATCCCAGGAGGAGGTGGCTGTTGTGACCTAGACGCCATCACGGAAATCTTTTACTCGCAGAACACGTGGTGGTACCTCTCAACAAATGCTGGAGCCGAGTCTGAGTTTTCAACGACCTTGACCTCCGAGATCCGGAACGCCACGAAGGCGATGCAGCAGCAGGCTCACCTCGCCTCTCCGGTGGCCATTTTGACCAGCGACTTGTCCATCCCGTCACGTCGGTGCTTCGAGCATCAGATCTTGCCAGTCAACTCCAGTCATATTCGCATCCAATCATGAACTTGGCCACCGAACTAATGGCCGCCCATCGTATGCTTCAGCAACTGTCAGGTCCGAGTCCCAGGCTAATCCTCAGCAACCGTCGACCCCTGTGACGACTTGGCCGTGTCCTTGCCCTCCTTGCCCCCGCCCTTGTCAAACTGGATGAGGTCGTCCGCCTTGCCTGCCCCCACGGCCTTTGAGATCTCGATCAACAACTTCTTCAGCTCGTCAACCTCGGCCCGCAGCTTCTGCACCTCCTGCACAGCCGGCTCGACCTCGACGTTGGACGCAGCGCCTTGGCAAATCTTGTCCCAGCCGTCCGACTCAAAGTTGACCTCGACAGTCGTCTGCTCCCACTCCTCGGCCACATCGTCGTCCTCCTCGCCGCGGGAGCGGTTGCGCACAATGCTGCCAGCTGTGCGGGCCTCGAACCAGGCGGCGACGACCAGCACTGGCGAGTAGCAAATTCCCATGACAAGGTCGTTGAACTGCTCGAACCGGTGCTTGGGCATCCACCACTCGAAGAGCGCAATGACGACCATCTCGACCAGGTTGAAGGGCGGGATGTACACGTTCTCGTCGGGGGCACGCACAAACTGCATCGTCTTTTGCGCAAACAGGGCCATGAACTCGTCGTTTGCGTTGTCGTAAATGTCCTCGTATGCCGAGTTGTACAGGGCGATGAGGATGTTGAGAAGGATGACCTGGGCTGGTTAGCAACGGCCAATCTCCCAGATTGTTCAACACATACCATGACGATGAATGTAAAGACGTAGTAGAGGATGGTGCCAAATGGCGGCGAGAAGGAATCAAACACGTCAAAGTCGGGGCTCTGCATGACGGCGCTGGCCATGGCCTTGAGAATCAAGGCGTACTGGTCAGCTTCCGAGTCGTCGGCAACATCCAGGCCAATGAAGGCCTGGAGGAAGCCGACGATCAAGACGACCAGGAGCGCGAAGAAGATGAATGACTCCTTCATCATGACCTTGAGCACGACCAGCATGGCGCCGAAAAAGCGGAAAGTGTCGAGGTAGAGGAGCAGGCGGGCCCAGAACAAGGGCGCGCTGAAGGCAAGGAAGCTGTAACTCTGGCGGCGGAAGTACTCGCTGTCGCCATCGGTGGCCTGATCCGGGTGCCATAGTCCTATGAGGCGGAGGACGAATGAGACGGTGATGAGCGTGTAGAGGGTGCCGTTCAAGGCGTTCCAGAAGCCGAGGATGTGGTAGCCGGCCTTCCAATACTTGGTCAGCTCCTCGCAAACGAAGCCGAGGGTGAAGATGTATAGCAGGATTTCGGCCAGGTCGAGGCTGCCGTCCTCGTTCTGCGTGTTGATGGCGACGGTGTAAAGGATGAGGAAGATGATGGAAATGATGAGCTGAGTGGCGTTCTGGAACATGGGCACACGGATGCGGTCGGGGTCGAGGTGCACTCTGTAGCTCGTGTTATCGCGGTCGCGGTAGTCAACAAAGGTGGAGGGATCGTCTTCGTCCTGGATGAGCCAGCCCCGCCAAAGGTACATGATGCACTTTTGGTAGCCGGATGAGGTGATGACCTCGATGGCGTGGAGATCAACGGCCTTTTCGACAACGTTGGCGGGCGTAGTTGCCTCGCCATCGATCATAATGGAGTAGCGGTGGAGGAGGATGTCATGGAGGAGGAAGGCCGTGTCGTCTTCACTCTCGATCCTGGGGGTTTCAGTTAGCAAACGACATGGGCAGGGTATCACTGCGACCTACAGCTTCTTAGCAATCGTCTCGCATGCGACGGCGCGGACATTGTAGAGGTCGGCATCCCAGAGCTCGACCAGCGCCTGGTGCTTAAACCAGCGCTTGCAGACCAGGAGGCCAAAGACCTGCAATCAAATCAGCGACCAGATCAAAAGACCCGAGAAGTTCTTCCGCATACCACACACGCCCTGTACTGGCTGCCGCCGGCCTCCCGGGCAGCCTTGACGACCTTTGTGGTGATGACGAAACTGTGGGCCTTGGTGATGTCTTCCTCGGAGAGCTCGCAGGGCACAGCGGCCTCGATGAGGTGTCGTAGCTTGAGGGCCACGCGGGTAACTTCTGTGGCAGGAATGGCCGACGCAAGCTGCTCACCCTGATGTGTGGGGAGGACTGGGGCAGAGTGGTAAGCTCGATGTTCTAGGAAAAGCATTCTCGCGAGAGGGTGGGTTCTAGGGCGGGTGGATGGGCAACATACGGCGTCTCCGGTCCTCATGCATCCAGGAGTTCTGATCGTGTCGACGGTGGCTAGGGTGTCGGTCCCAGCCGAGCAGGCGGGAGACGAAGCCGAAGCGTGCCATGATGGAAGGTGAATTGAATGGGGCAATTCGGCGTGACGATGGTCAAGCTTTCCGGAGCTGGCGATGGCGGCGTTGGCGACGTTGGCGACGTTGGCGACGGTTGGCAGTGGGCTTTGACTGCTTGGCGGGGGAGGAGGAGAGGAGAGACGCGAAGGCCGCCGAGAGAGGAGCTTCGAGTACAAGTATGAGCTGCCCCCCCTGTTTCGCAAGGTCCGGAGATGCTGCAGCGCTACTTCCCGGTTCCCTGATTCTGCCGGCGTCTCGCGTGTGGATGGAGGACGGAGCTCGGACAGGAGGGACGAAGCACGATGATGTGTTGAAAGTTGGAGTGGCATCGGCCCTGGGCCTGGCCAGGAGCAGGAGCTTGGCTTGCCCGCCTGAGAGAGCTAAGCTTCGACAGGAGCCTTCGCCCTCCAGCGTCAAATCAGGACCTGTTCAGCTGCACAAGGTTGGTCCCATGACGTCGCCGCCCGCATTAGCGACGCGTTAGCGAAAGCGGGGCGCTGCTTCCGGCGCCCTGGTTCGCCTGTGCTAGCCAGAGCACAGGCCTGAACGTGCCTGTCAAACAGGTCCAACACCTCCAACCTCGTCTTTCCATCCAAAACAAGCTCGTGATGGTGTCGTCTTCCCCGCGCAGCTCAGCCACGCGGCGTCGCACTTGGCATGCTGGACGCCAGTTGTTCGTGTTTCAGCTCAACGATTTGTTGTTCAGTTGCACATATCTCGTGGATCGCGACACTGGCGGAGGACAGGCGATGCTGTCCTGATGCGACAGGGGGAGAGATACGACGAACAGATGCGTCTGATCAGAGATTTTATCAGAGATTTTATCTGCAACATGCACGGGCGGCGATTCCATGGCATGACCCCATATCACTCGGCCGAGATTCGATGTCTTCGCTATCACGGTGCGATGTAGCCTGTCAATCAGACGAGACGAGGAGCTCTGACGCGTCGATGGGACAACAAGTTCGTGAGTCAATCTCATTCAATTAAGCTGACATTACCTAGGCAATTCATTCTGCTCAGTCTGTACACCAAGACCCTCCGCGTTGTTAATCCAAGCTTCCTACTCGCGGTGCGTCGCCATCTCCTTCTGGTGCCCACTGCCACTCTCCTCATCCTCGACAACACCCCCCGACCGGTGCTGGTGGTGATGGTCCCCAATCGTATCCATTCCCGCCACCTCCCTCGCATCCGCATCATCCTCAACATCGAAGCTGCGACGAAGATGCTCCGGGCCAATGACAGTCAACACAATGACATAGGCAAAGACACAGCCCATGAAGATGCACATGACCTTGCCGTACTCAAAGCGCGACTCGCCAGTCTTGCTCGGCGGCAGCGGGAACCTCTCGCCCAGGCGCGCCTCAATCGTTGAGCTTGCGCTCGACGCGAGATTGCCGAGCTGGTACGACGTGCCGACGACAAAAGTCCGGAAAGCGCCCGGCGAAAGCTCCATGAGGTGAATGGGAATGACACCCCATGCGCCCTGCACGGCGAACTGGAGGAAGAAGGCGGCGGCCATGATGCGAGGGTTGCCGATGAAGGTGTAGGGGTACAGCAGGGCGCCGCCGAGGATACAGCAAATGATGATGGACAGACGGCGTCCGATAATCTGCGACGAGTAGCCGACGACTGTTCCGCCCGTCATAGCCCCAAGATTGGCGACGACCTGGGTGACTGTTACCATGTTGGCGGAGAAGCCGTATTGCGACGTCAGCATGGTCGGGTACAGGTCCTGACTACCGTGGGACATGAAGTTGAATCCGGCCATGAGGAGGACGAGGTAAGTGAGGATCACCCAGTGACGGCGCAGAGCCACCTTGCCCTCTTGAATGAACGTTGACGACACGCTGGCTTGTCCTTCACCGCTAGCAGCCTGGGCGCGCAGTCGCTGATGGGCCTGGAAGGTATGCGTCTCGCCCATGAAGAGACGGAAAATAATGATGATGGCGGGCGGGCACGCGCCGAACCAGTACAGGGGGCGCCAGCCGTGGGGGGTCGTGTTGACCAGGCCACGGGCAAAGGCGGTGGCGAGGAGGTAGCCAAAGGCATACTGTGGATGATGTCAGTGGGATCACAAGTACTTGTTCATCAGAACTTACTCCTTGCTGGAGGATACCGCTCATCAAACCCCGAGCTTCCTCGGGCAGATCCTCCAGCGCCGTCGCGGCGGCGTTTCCGTAGAGTCCGCCCATGGCGACGCCGAATAGCGCGCGACAGGCGAGGAACTGCGAGTATGTCTGGCAGAAGCCGGTGCCCTGGTAGTGGTCACACGTCAGCACGAATTCCCCGACGGGTGGCCGACGATCCCTGGGGGCCATCGATCGCCAAGAAATCTGACAAGCCGAGGGGGATAGGTCTTGGCAGGGGAGGGCAGGAGGGGAAGCTTACCAGCTCCAGCACGATGAAGAGGATGTTGTTCACGATGAAGGGCCACTTGCGTCCGTATCGATCCGCGGCGATACCGAATATGACGGACCCGACGGAGCGGAACATGAGGACGAGGGTGATGCCCCATGTGATGTCAGTCTTTGTCTTGCCAAACTCCTTGGCCAGGTCGGTGACGGTAAGAGACGCTGTGAAGAAGTCGAATGCATCCCAGGTCTGGGGGTCAATGGTCAGCAAATCTCATGCTTCAATGGGGGCCATGACATACCCATGCGGCAAATGCGATGGCAAAAAAGGCCCAGTGGTGGCGGTTGAGCATCCGGATCAGCCTCCATGGGTTGGGCGCAGGGAGCATGGGCGGCTTGAGGGTGCTGAAGCGCGTGGAAAGGTACTGTCCAGTCGACATGCCCTCATACGGGGCCCTATCCGGGGCGCGATAACCATCCTCGGGCTTCTGGTCAATCTTTTCGTTGCTCATCTTGTTCGGCTGGGTGGAAGGGAGCTTGCCTGGGAGACAGACAAACAGCACAACTTCCAGGGGACGCGGCAGTATTTCTACCTTCACCCGCAGTTCATCCCCACGGAAAAAGTGTGGTTATCTTTTGGGTCCCGCGGAGTGACCGTCTGGGGCAGGTTGTGAGGGGTGCGAGTCGGGGACGCTCTCGTCATCTTGCACTATGTGCCGTCTCAGCCGGGCCCGGTGCGGTTGCACACTGCTGTGACGACGAGTCGACGTCGACAGAAGAGTTGTAGCGCTGCTGATCTGTGGACTTGAGAGGAAGCTTAATTGCTTCCGAGGTTTGGGCTAGGGGTAGTGTCACGGTGATTCCGATTGAGGGATGGGTGATTGGAGACTGGATGTCGACAGTCAGCACATGGCGATGACATGACAGATTCGACGACGAGGTACAATGCCTCGCGTCGTGATGGTTGGATTAGGACTGCACCGACATTTGCGATACTGGGCCGGATCCGGTGCTGACAGTGGTCCTCATCTTACTCACTCTGTCCAAAAAACCTTTCTCGTCTCCATCTGCAAACTCGTGAGGTCATGAGACGCCTCCATCCGGACGGGGAACGGGTATACCGGCACATGGCGGCCGTGGCTTGAGGTGACATCACTCCACCGGCCGCGCCAAGGAACGGCGCTTCGGCATTCTCGACGCGGAGGGCCCCGCATTTCCCCGGCACAGGCACCACACCACCCCACGGCCACGTCCACCAGCTTCCTTCTTCCCAACAAAGCACCCCTTTCTTTCGAGGACCAGACGGGAAGGCCTGGAGTCTGGATCATTTACTAAAACCATCGCTTACTGGTCACCGCGCTAGAGATCTCCAAAAATAAGCACACAATTCGGACCGCCGAACATGAGTCGTCGTCAATCACCCTCATCGGTAGTGTCCAAGCCGTGGTCAGTGTCTCCATAGGGCCAGCTCAGGCTGGCCCCTCACCTCCCCGCGCGCAACATGCATTTCCGTCCTGCATTTGAGGAAAAACGCACAAAATCGGCGTGTTTCTTGAGGTAGGTCATCAAAATCGCGTCAACCCGACGAACCCGCGCGACTCACCCCACGGAGACCAGGCCCTGGCCGGCCGTCCCCCATGCTGTCGTGGCGCCACGGGGCCCCTTTGCATCCTGCAGTGTAGCCTGACTTCCTGCCATCGCACACAACGCATCACCAAGCTTAAGATCGATTAACCAAGTGCCAATACGTCTACGCCTCCGTGCTTCCGCGCTTGCCTCTTGGCCTGCAGCTCACATGAAGTCCAGGACCCCTGCTTCTGTAGCAAACTGCAGGGGTCCGTTGTGGGCTGCTTCACGGAGTCTTTATCGTTCCCGCCGGTCGGTTCGTCAAGTATTCATGATTCTCCAGTCGATTGGTTCATCTCTCATGACGCCCCTAAATGTCCTTCCCTAACCGTTCACCTTGGCTGCCATGGACGCCTCTCATGATCTCATCTGGCTCGAGACAAATTGTCCCAATGTCGCTGCTTGCACACACCTAATGGGTTATGACCGGCTCTGTTCTGCACCGCAACTGTCTACTGACAGACAGGGCGGGTTGTTCGGACTTCTCGTGCGCTCAGAAGTGTTCAGACCAATACTCCCACACAAGCAGCCAAGGCTCATACACCCGCCCCGCACAAGTACCATCTTGGCCACCCTGAGTCTCCCTGGCCGCCGGATAGAAGCCTAGACGCCTCGGAAACCCAGCACCCAGAAATTCAGAAAAGCGATATATGACTTGGCGCATACCGGTTTAATCCGATCTCCCTCCGGTTGAGGTCTCAGAGAGTCTCACGCCATCACGCCGCACTGCAGCCATTGTAAATACCGCAGCCTCTTCTCGGCGTTGAATTCCACCTTGACTTGCCCCAAAGACACACAAGTGCATGATATTGGAGAAATTGTGCCGCCTCGGCGCGTCCTCACAGTTCCGCGCATCACTTGACTACCATGACCTGCCCAAATCATCTTGAGCAAGCTGCCAAGAGTCTTCACTGGTATCTCGCCTTCAGCCGGCCACAGGAAGTACGCGTCTGGCCATTCTTTGTGACTTCGCCACGATGAAATGTTTGTTCTAACCACTCTTCCCTGAAATGAAGTTTCGCTCCATCTGGTCAGGATGTCTCTATTAAGTATGAGCAAGGCTCCGGGAGTGCTTCAATGTTTTGTATTACACTCTCATATCACTCTTCCAAAGCATCTCCCTCCTACACCCAATCATCTACGTTCAGAGGAACGGATGCATAATTGCTAACCTGAAGCCCAGTGTACAAGCATTCCGTTCTGAAGCGTGCGGACGGAGACCAGTTCGCTGTCTGGTTCGCCAACAGCTTTGTTCCCGGTGGCGAGATCGGCAGCGAGTTGGACGAGCCCAGCGGTCCTGTTCTGGAAGCCCGTCAGCGCGCGAGGCCTGGGCCTCACAAGTCGTTCAACAGGGGAAGTTCGGGCGAGTCGGTCAGCTGCCAGGGTGCGACGGACCGATGGGTCACAGTCAACAGAGACACAGGCCAGAACGCACCGGTACGTGCCTCTGCATTACTTCTCATTTCCCCTGTTTCTCAAGAACATGAATCATTGTGGCCTTCCGCTTTCTGATATTGACTGACCTTGCCTTCATAAAAAATCGGAGGCGTCGCGGCCATTAGCGCCTGGACGCGAGCCAACGTCGGCGAATGGCCATACATGCTGGCAGGGCCACACTCCAGCGTGGAACAACCTTCTCATCGCAAGCTCGAACTCCTGCTTCAATATACGTTTCACTGGGAGTCTCAAGCACAGCATGAATAGTGGCAACACCGCCACCACCACTAGGTTGTCCGCCACCTCACTGAACGGGCCAGGAACGAATATCAGCAGAACATCAACGGTGGTTGGCGCGTGCATCGCGAGCGCCCCCTGCGGTCCTGGCCCTTGCATCTGGTCTGAGCACTTCAAGTGTACCATTGACAAGAGTAACAAGATAGTCTGAGCCAGGGTCGGGAAGGTGCGATGACCCGTGGTGCAAAAGTAGGGTGGGACTCGACGAGCTGCCTGGTTTCAATGGCTGCCAAACACCCAGCCTTCGCAAACATGTAAATGGCATGAGGAGATTAGAACCAACGACAGATAGATCAAGAAGACCTCTTCGGCCCCCAAACACACGTCCTGATCATGCCGCGATATCACGGAGTACCGATTGGTCAATGACCGATGGGCACCGTCCGGGGTTGAGCTGTCGCCCCCTGTCAAGTCGTCCAGGCTCATGCAAGGCATGATTTGCCCCTCCAAAACCACCCCCTTGTACCACACTCGACGTCTTTCCAGTCTAAACCCCGCCTGCGCCCCTGGCAACAAGCCTTTGATGGTTATGGGAAGACACATCAGGCTTCAAACGTTCTTTGTCTTTTTGCCAAACAATGCGCTTGTTTCTGTCGATTTTCTCAATCAAATGCCGCCCAAAGTTGCCTGCGCCCCAAAGTCCGCAGAACCCAGTGGCTGCAGACCCAACGCACGTCACTACAGGGGGTCTACTGCAACTTGGACCACATTGCATCTCTGCGGCACAAGATGGTTTCGGTGACGACGTCGTCGGCAGACGTGAGGCATTGCCGCATGTGGCCGAAACCCTCATCATCTCTCTTCCGAAACTCCAGTCCCTTCCCGAGCTTAATTGCCATGCGATCTTTGAAGAACTGCCTCCCCCTTGCTTGAGTGGCTGCTGACCCGAGCTCACCCCGCGTCCGGGGAAACCCTTACACCCACTGGGCCACTTCACCCACCACTTCCAAGTTGGTGGGCCGCCTCGGGCACAACCGAGTCCTGTTGTGCCTTGCGGGAGCCAGACTTGTCAGCACACGCCCCCTCGTGAGTGGTTATCTCTGGGCCCGGCTCATGCAAGGCGAGCGTTGGAGGGTGTATGGGAAGCGGCCAGTATTGGGGCCACCTCCGCCAAACGGCCCCCATTCGCTCATCTGCGACGGCATCCTTGCTCTCCCACGCGGTCACCAGATGGGCTGCTGGCGTGAAACATTATTGGTCCAAAATCAAAATCGCATCAGATTGTCGATTAGTGTTGCGGTACCTGTTGAACTGAGCTTCAACGACCGGCCGCGGGTGTGATATCAGACAGTATAAATACCAGTCATGAATCTTTCTTCCTTCTTTCCCCTTTCTCCCTCCAATTCATCTCAAGTCACTTTCTCGCTTCCTCTCCCTGCCGGCCACACCCTTTTTAACTGGCTAACGCCAGCCTGACATGTCCTTCAACGGCTCTCGGTGTGTGCTGGACCTTCCCCCATCACCACCCCCATACTCTCCTCCGGGACTTGCAATCGTTTGATTGGTCGCTTACCACCGCCTGATGAAGCTGACCAGAGACACTGCGCACGTCTACAGCAGAAAAGCCAAAAGCGAGTCACCAGAGTCTGCCAGAGATCATTCCCCAGGGTCCTACATGCTCGGTAGCTGGCTCGAGGCTGAATATTCTGTTCCCGAGCGCTTGTTGCGACGTCAAAATACAACGACCGAACCCGGTGGGAAGGACCCCGGTGAAACCTGCATCGAAGACAACGAGAGACGGGCCGAAGAGTTTCTGAGACTTGTTGATATCACCATCGACCAGAACTCATCTGGGCACTCATCACCCGAGTCTTCTCCATAGACCATCAAAATGCCGCAACCTGAAGGAAGCAACCGCAGCCACCCGGCTACCGCTCAAAGGAGCAGAATGAAGCACAGCGTTGAGTCACAGCCGGTCAACCGGGACAATCGAGTTCCCGAGATGCCTCCCAGTCCCGTCAGCTCGGACGGTGCAGGGGAAAAGGGGTCCGAGACAGGGTTCCTGTGCTTCTTCGCAGTACTGGACCCAGATGGCACCGCGAAGCTCAAAAAGACCAAGCATTCGGCGTGCCTCGGCACTTTTCCAAGCGTCAACCGACTGAAGTGCGTTCACACCGCATGGCAGGCCCGCTCGTGGACATCAATGCTAACCAGACCGCAGGGAACATATTTGGCGAGCGCACAGCCCAACTCACAACTGCCCCCACTGCCGCGGGAAGACCACCAGCAAGCCGTCAGAGGAATTCAAGAAACAGCATGCCTTGTGCCGGCCTGGCGGTACCAAGATCACCCGCCCACTTCCCACACTCATCAGCGCCGAACAGGCCGAGAATCTCCAGAAACTTAACCAGCACTTCAAGAAGCCCAACGACGAGACAATTCGATGCGAGAAGCTCTGGAATGCGTTGTTCCCAGCACAGAAGTTCGAGACGACGCGATTCAGTAAGAAACTCCTGCTCCCTGCCACCTCTACGAATAAATCAATCCCGTCGTACAAAGGCTAACCATTGAGCTTGCCAGTGGGTAGTCCCAACACAGCTGGAACCGGAGGTAGCCAGTCCTGCCCCGTCCGCGAGAACACTCCCCCGCCACCGAGGCAAAAGGACCAGCGACAGCCCCAGACACCCACGCCAATCCGCCGGACACAGAACACCACCCCTCCGACGACACCTGCTTCCGCGAAGAGACCACTAATCAACTCGGCTGTCGACATCCGGCCAAAGTTCTCGCTTGTCAATCAGCCCAAGGGAGACACCTTTTCGACAAAACCACGCACTAGGTCAGGAACAAGCCGAGACTCTGGGCTCGGAACGGAGCCATCGAACTTTGACGATATCTCGCCGACAGACAAAGGGGAGCTTGGGGCTCTTGATCAACAACCACTACGGGGCGAAAGACAGAGGTCCCCCAGTGGCATTGAGCTGAGAGGAATCGAGTCGCGAATGAACCAGCGCATTCCGTCGGCAGGATACCCACGGCGTGTGGGCTTGGAAGAGGTAGACGACGAGATGGTCGACGATTCGACAGCGGCTGCGAAACTGGCGGTCAGGCCCAACATGAGCCCCCCTCGATACTCGCCTGCATCAAACGCCACCTACGACAGCCGTTCAGACTATTCCGATGGCACTAGAAGCCAGTCAGACATTGACATGGATCGGAGTGAGACAGAGGACGACAGCGATGAGGATGAAGAAATGGAGGAGGAGGAGAACAACAGGCACGGTCTGGTGGGTGCCCTTAGGACTTCTGACACGAGAATGTCGGGCATCAACTTCGAGGCCGCCGTTCAGCTCATCAACGGGCGTGTTGCGGATATTGCTGCCTGCGATGGGAATTTCGACTCGGATCTCAACTCCGAGTTTGACTCGGATTTCTCTAGTTAAATGTGTTTCAATGCATTTTCTGCAGGCTTCAAAGCCTGTTTCCAAAGCAACTCGTCTCCGACCAGAAATCCATGCAAAGCTCGTTCCCGAGCAACTCGTCCCCGACCCATGTGCCAGTGCTGCATCGCCTCTTCCGATACGCAACAACAGCGTGGCGTGCACGAGAAGATAAGGTAGGGGGAAACTCACTGGTGCGTCCCACCGTATCTGGTGGCAAGGCCTCAGCGTGCCTGCGAAGCCGCCATATCATGCAACCGCGTCACGTGCCCCCCAGCAAGGTGCCAGCCCCTTTGACCAACCAGGGCTTCTCTTCAACCTCCGTCCAGCCTTCGTTCCATCTCTTGTGCCAGAAAGAAAGAATAGACAGCATGCCCTTTGATCAGTCTGCTTTTCAGGCCACTGTGCCTGGAAGAACGATATCTTGTCCACCAATTTCTCAGCGCCTGGGGCAGGAAAAACAACACTACACTCCTCCCTCCTTGAAAAGGTGACGCGTCTTGGACGCGTTCCTACTTCCCACTCCTCGACCTTCAGCGCCAAACTCTTGCACCCCGAATTACCCCCTGCTCTTCACCAAACCCTACCCAACTCCCACAACAAACTCTTTCGCCCTCCATCTCCCCCTCCCTTTCACAACACAAACCTCACCAAAGCCAGAGCCAGTCCCCCCCAGCGCTTGAGCGAAGACTTCTCCCACACTGGGGACTGCATCAACACTTTCGACTTGAGCGACAACAGCCCAGGCTTCACTGTTCAATCACGACTGCACTCCCAAAGGCAAGTCCTTCACACCACTGGTCAGCAGCAGTGACCTGCACCAGACCGACCCACCCCCGACGATCATCACCGAGACGGAAGACATGTCACACCTCATGGACACCTTCGTCATTGACGACAAGGAGGACCAGGGCTGTCGCCCTCTCTGCGCCCTCTGCGCATGCCCTCTCTCGTCGTCGCAGTTGGCCACAGCCTCTCCAGAGTTCACCTCGTACCCTGCTATCCGCGAGGAACTACTCGACAACCTCACGCAGACCCGATCGCCATACGAAGATCGACCTGACCCAGACCAGCTGGGCCATGAGCACCGCATCGCTCTCGAGATGTTCGACCCCAAAATCATCACGCTCGACAAGGTCCGATGGCTCGACGGACTGAGGGCTATCAGCTGCCGGATCTTGCATGAGGTGCAGGGAGATGATGATCTTGGTAATCCCATTGTGGAAACCAAGTTGAAGTGAGTATTCTCGTTCGCTCCCACCGCCGTTGCTCGACATGCGCTGACTCTTCGTCAAGGTTCTCCAAGCTGAATGGCCCTCAGATCTACTATGAAGAGGATGTGAGTGCATGTTGAATCTTGCTGTTCGCGTTGGAGAAGACGACTGACTTTTTTATTAGTGGCTCTACCCAACGATCAGGGTTGGCCGCAACTGTATGCTTTCTTCCCACTGACGGTTACTTGCCCAGTCGTCGAATGAATCTAACATGAGATGTTTGCAGATATGGGACTGGACAGTCACGACATCATCCCCTGGTAAGAAAGTCCACTGGTGAGGTTGAAACATGGAGGTTCTGACGGCGGAATAGCTATAAGATTCCGCCCTCCATGACTAGCAACGACCTCAATCCAGGACCCGGCATGCCCTATCATGCCAGGTGTCTCAGGCTCTTCAAGACGTTTATGCTCAAGGAGTTCAAACTCAAGAAGATTGAGACGGCTGTGCTCTACATGTCGATGCGGGCAAGGATGCAGGATGGGGACGATGCCCACTACCTTCAGGACCTGGAGTACCTCGCCGAGGGCTACGGGCGACACGGCTGGCCCTGGCAATGCCGCCCGGGATTCGAAGTAAGCATCCCTGACTTGTTTTCTATGTACATCAAAGGATTGACAAAATCGCAGTACCTGGTTCTCGATCCACTGAGCAATTCCAGCCTCATCAAGAACGCCATCCGGAAGGGAGCCGCCCCGGGCACGTCGGGCTTCCTGCCCAGAACCCCACCGAAGAACTCGCACGACATCTTCTCCATTCTCCCCAACGAGATCAAGTTCCTGATCGTGGAGAACCTGAGGCCCACTGACGCCGGTTCCATTACCAAGGCCTCCCGCGCCATGTTCCTGGGCACAAGCCGCCCGAAGTTTTGGAAGCAATACGCTCTCCGCCAGCTCCCCTGGCTCTGCGAGCTGGGCCCCATTGCCAACGAGGATGTGACCTGCCGATACGACTACAAGAATCTCTGCATCTGGATGGACTGGATGAGCGAACTGAACGACCCCAAGAGGACCGATGCCTATCTCTCTCTGGTGAACCGGCGTCGTCTTTGGGAGAGCTGGTACGCGCTTGGACACACGGTGAACGAGATTACGAAGCACTCGGAGCTCGCCAGCGCCTCCGGCGCAGAAATCGAATCACTGGATTGGGCGATCAATGTGCTGGAAAGCTTGGATGAGAATGATGGAGGCGAGGAGAACAATGAGTATGAGGAGGTCCCGGAGAGCCAGGACGCTGAGGAGGTCTAGGAGGCCTAGGCCACCGGACGAAGCTTCATTCTTCGTTTCGCTTTCATCGAGGTATGATGCCGAACAATGACGACGGACGGGCACAATGAGGCTCGCAAGGAGGGCTACAAAGAGGCTCACAAGGAGAGTCACAAGAAGGCTCAAGGAGGGCCGCAAGGATGCTTACAAGGAGGGCCACAAGGAGAGCCTCGAAAAGGCTCTCAAGGAGAGCCCTCAGCGAGGACATCAACTCGCACCGATGCACATGATCACGACTCGACGATCCCCAGATTAGCTAGATAGAGGACCTTGGCTTCGGTCCCCAATTGTATTAACAAACATCAAACCAGAAAAAGCCTTGGCATCCCCATCGTGATGACCCATAAACACACCTAAATCCTTCAACCTCCCCTTAAACACCACCACGTTCCTCACCCCAATCCGCCCATTGGCTCCCGACGGCATCTCCACCACGACCCGCCACCTTGGACACCATGAGATCGACAAAACAACCACACGTGGACTCCTACGGGATTTGAACATCGCCAGGGTGCCACGAGTATTTAAGACCACCATGCCATAACCCCACCAGATCATCACCAATCTTCCGCGCCACCCCTCAAGCCCACCATGCTCTCCCACCTCCTCGCCCTCGCCCTCCCTAGCGCAGCCCTCGCGCTCCGCGAAGGCCGCAATGGCCCAGACCAGCCCCTCACCTTCAACACCGACGGCACATTCCAAATAACCATCATCGAAGACCTCCACTACGGCGAAGGCAAGTCTCCCCCTCCTTTCATCCCTTTACCATCTAACACCCTCCAGCCCCAAGCTCCTACGGCCCCATCCAAGATGCCCTCACAACATCCACAATCTCCTCCCTCCTCGACTCCGAACCCTCCACAGACTTCGTTATCATAAACGGCGACCTCATCTCCCGCGACAACATCTTCTCAGCAAACACAACCGCCTACATCGACCAAGCCCTCGCCCCCATCGCCGCCCGCGGCCTAACCTTCGCCTCTCTCCACGGAAACCACGACCCAGGCTACAACCGCTCCGTCGAAGCCCTCCTCGCCCGCGAACATCTCACCCTCGGTTCCCGCACCCGCTCCAGTGTTCCCGACCCCCAACGCGTCGGCGCCACAAATTACCGTCTCCCCATCTTTCCCCCGGACTGCGGCACCGCCAACAACACCTGCGGCTGTACCCCCGAGCTCATCCTCTGGTTCTTCGATTCTCGCAGCGGTTTTGCCTACCAAGCTCTCAACCCAGACGGCACCCGCATCCAACGCCCCAACTGGGTCGACGCCGATGTCGTGTCTTGGTTCCTCTCCGAGAACGCCCGCATCACGAAGAAATACGGCCGTGTAATCCCCTCTCTCGTCTTCACGCACATTCCCGTCTCCGCCTTCCGTGCCATCGGCACCGCTCCTGGCCTCGTCGACCCCGTTCGTAACCCAGGTCTGAACGACCAGACCATCGCCACCCAAGCCGATGGATTCTGCCCCGATGGTGCTTTTAACGGTACATGCGCCTACGGCGGCCAAGACGTGCCTCTGATGCGCGCCCTAGCCTCCACTACAGGTCTGCTCGGCCTCTTCAGCGCCCATATCCACGGACAGTCGTGGTGCTACAAGTGGACAAAGGATACTCCGCTGGGGGATTTCCCCGTGAAGCCTGAGGGTGATGGCCTGAACATTTGCTTTGGACAGCGGACCGGGTATGGCGGGAATGGAAACTGGCAGCGCGGTGCAAGGAACTTGCTTCTGAGTCGCGAGGGTATCGCCAACGGGGAGCTGGATACGTGGGTCCGTCTCGAGGATAATGAGGTTGTTGGCGAGGTCTCGTTGAACGCGACGTTTGGGGAGGACGTGTACAAAGCGTCGCCCAACAGGAAGACGTACTGCGAGGAGTGTCTCTTGATGGGAAAGCCGAGGTCCGATTAGAAGAGGGCACACCACTTAGCAAGGCAGGTCAATGCAAGAGATCTGGCCTCCACTTCTGGCACAGAAAGACTGTTTAGAAGATAAAATTGGGTATATTCTGCCAGGCAATTTGCCCCATTACCGCAGACCTCAACTCCTAGACTGAACCCGATCCTTCAATCATGACTCGGGCGGGTATCAACCGGGCCTGTCACACGCTCCCTTCGACAGCCCCCATGGACAGCCCAAACAAACAACTCATCCTTGACAGCCCCGTACCGTCCCTGATGCAGGGCTCAACTCCGCAAACGCCGCAGGACAGGTGGCCATGCCAGGCCACCGTGTCTCACACCCAGCAATAACACCAGCCACCCTCAGCCGACAGGCTATAGGGAGCAGGAAAAAATAGAAGTCGAACACGCCAAGTCGTGTTTCGGTGATAAAGGATACTGATACATCCGAGACCAAGCCGCCTTTAGGCGTGAGCTCGTCTCATCTAAACACCGCCACCCATAAAGGCAGCAAGGTCATCGAGTTCGAGGAGTTGGCGCTCAAAGGCGCTGCAGAGCTCGCCGGCGGTCATATCCTGAGGAACCGAGACGTCGCGCTCGGGAACGTGCTCGTGAGAGCCGTTGCTGACAGGCACCGCCGAGGGGGAGCCGGGGGACCGCTTAATCTCGGGCTGAGCAGGCGGGGGCGGGCTGGACGGGTTGGGGGTGCCGCCGTTGGCAGATCCTCCGTTGATAGTGGTGACGCCGGTACGACGGATAGCCGCGGGCGGCTCGCTGTCCCGTCCGCTGTCGCCTGCGGAGCCGCCGGGCTGCTGCGAGGGGTTGGAGGGGATATTGCCGCTGTTGGAGACGTGATCGTACTCCATGGCGTCGGGGTTGTTGGAGCCTGCGTTGGAGGCGTCGTCGCGGACCGATCCGGCGGCAAGAGTGTCGGGGCCGGCGGGGAGGGCCAGACCACCGGCGTCACTGACGAGGACCCGTTGCATAACGCAGAGGTGGCGCAGCCATGAGGCAATGAGCGGCCATGTGTCGACACCCTCCTGCATGAATCGGAGACCGTCGCGCACAATATGACCGGCTGTCTCGACAGCGTTGGGAGGCGTCAAGTTCTTGAGGGACAGATAGGCGACCGTGGCGCTGGCGGTGAAGGCCGAGAAGAGCATGACGACGGGGAAGCAAGGGATAGACTCCTTGTCGAAGCCGGCTTCCAGAGCCGTGAGCATGGCGATGGTCGAGTGGCACGAAGTCAGGAGACGGTCGACCAGGTCGTGGCACTGGGGGCTGTTGCGCCAGCTCTCGAGGTCAAAGTTGGGCGACGTGACATACTGCAGGAGACGGCGACGGTTGATGAAGATGGACGAGCAGTGCAGCATGCAGTGAAGCATGGCGTAGGTGAAGCCCGAGCCCATGGTGATGTGGAGGTTGATCTGGCCCGGTTTGTCGATGAACTGCATCGGCAAGTCCCGCCGAAGATCCTCGATCGAGTTCATGAGCTCTGTGCATGTGGCGTCGTTGAACGTCTCAACCGTGGTGGACATGAGCATGTGGACAACCTCGCGCCAAATGCGGGTGGCCCGGATGATCTGACCAAACTCGCCGACAACATCGCCAGGGACGCCAGGAGGGCGCCGCGAGGGGCTGGTGTGAGAAAGGGTCTCAACGACAACGGCATTGCCGAAAGCAAAGTTCATATCCGAGCAAGGCAGCGAGACATCGACAATGTCGGCACCAGAAAGGGCGGGTTGGCGTCCGGGGTGGCTGGTGAGAAGGCAGTCGAGGATGTACAGCAGCCACAGAGCGCGACGGAAAGATTCTTCCTGGAGGAAATTATCGCTAACCATGCCGTTATGATGGCTGTGAAGAACGCAGTACATCTGCACCATGCGGGCGGCCTGCCCCAGGTAGACGTAGGCACGGACGGCCTGGCGCGACCCCCACTCGTGAATGATGATCAGGCACATGGCCTGAATATCGGCCAGGCTGGGCGTGTCGAGATTGAGCTGAATAAGGTTCATAGCCTTGATGGCGAAGTGCTCCGCGGCACCGGTAGCACCGCCCTGGGCACCATAGCGGCGGATGAGGTTGGGCGAGCTCCTGCAAATGGGACGTCAGCGAACCGTGCACGGCGGCGAGTGGGGGCCGAAGCCGTCCTCGGTCGGGGGGGAAAGAGCGGCGGTCTTCCCCCAGGCAATAGCCGGGGTTCGCGGAAAATGACGGTCTGGGCGATCCACGCCGACGACGGCTTGCCTCGGATTCCGAGGAGAGGTCGGGAATTTTTTTTGCAAAGAGGGAGGTCTTACCTGGCAGCCGTGCAGAGAAGAGCATAGAGAAGAGAGCCCTCGATGGTCGAGTTCTTCAGCTGGGTGATGAACGTGGGCTTGTGGAAGGCGACGCAGGCGGGATAGGTCCGGGAGACGATGCGCTCGCATTCGGCGATCATTTCGGGGGTGAGCCTAGACGGTGAGGGAGTGTGGTTAGCGAGGGAACGGGACGCGGAGCTGAAGGCATCTTGTCGTGAGCGGGCGAATCGGGGGGGCTGGCGCATGTGAGTCCGAAACGGAGCAGAGGCCATCGGGATGGAAGGTGCAGATGACTTGGGGTGGGGGCGCCGAGGAGCGAATCATTGTGAGGCGGGCGGCGCAGCCACTCGGAGGTGCGAGAACTGAGACCGGGCGTCGCGCAAGGAAGCGCCCTCCCCGACGGGAGGGACAGGGAGGAGAGGTTCGGGGCAGCTGGGGAGGGGAGAGGGGCCAAGAGGGCGGGAGAGGAAAGGCAACGGAGGAACCGCCACCCGGGGCGACGCGCGGTCCACGCCAACAGCTATGTCGCCGGCCGGAGGAGCTGATGACGGGCTGATGCCGGGGATAGAATGCTAGGGGAGGGGAAAAGACAAGACAAAGAGAGGTGGGAGAGATGAGGCGTACTTGTCGACCATGGCTCCAGACTGAGCGTGCCTGGCCGGGATGGCGGCAGGGTTGGCGGCGCGTGGATCGGCGGCACCGACGGAGGGGAGGCTCTCACGGGCAGGTCGATGAACGGCGGTGTGACGAGCGGGTGAGGTGCCGGCGGCCATCGACTCGGAGGGCAGATAGCATTCGTGCATGCCCTTGGCGCAGTTCTTGCAGGGAGCTCTGCCATTTTCGTAGACACACTTGGTCTTGCCCTTGCGACAGCGGACGCAGGCTCCGCCAGCCCTGAGGGCGGTTGAGCGGACCACGGCCGAAGACATGGTAGCGACGGGATGGTGTGTCTTGGTGGTGGAAAGACAGGCGGATGATGCGGTTTCTCGAGATGAGAGAGCCGGAACTAGACCGGCGATGATGCACGGCGTCGCTCAGGCGTGCTGGTGATGAGGGACGCGTCGCAAAGGCGATGAGGCGCGTCTTGTTGATGAGGCCGGAGGAGGCCGAGATGAGACTCCGGAGCGCTTCGGTCGGGCTGGAAGGGTTGTTAGGGAGCGAAATCAAACAACCGATGACAGCAAGTCAAAGATGAGCGTGGACCGGAGAGATCGGTCGCCGATTCGGGGCGATATACCGGCGTTCTCGGTGGTAGATGATGGGAGATGTGAGGTGGAAGGGGGTGATGGAAGGGTTGAGGACGGGAGGACGGGAGGAAATGGGACGGAGGCCGGGGGAGCAGCGAACAGGGAAAAAAAGTTGTGGGAGGAGGGCGGGCGGCGGCCCCAAGAAACGGGAGCCTGAGGGACACGGTCGGGCGGACCTTCTGGGCGCTAGGGGCGGGTGGAGCCCTGGAGAACGCCCTGATGTGGCTCGAGCCCTCGGGCGGATCGGGAGATGATGCCGGAGCTGGGGGGCGGCGGCACTGCAGCCAGAGTGAGGCAGAGGGGGAAAAGGGCAAAGGACGGAGGGGTGAAAGGGGGAAGTGAGGAGGCGGGAGACGAGGCGAGAACGGTCGACGCGGGTGCCGGGGCTGTTGGTTCTGTTCTGTTTTTGGGTGTGACATTTGGGGGTTCCGCGCGGGCGGGCTGGATGGATGGATGGATGGGCGAGCGCCCGGGGGGGAGAGGGGCCGACGGTCGCCCCCAGGTCCCAGGATCCAAACACACCGTGGGAGGGGAGGCCGGCCGGCCAGACCACACCGGTGAGGGGAAGGAGGGGAGGGGAAGAAGTGACGAGACTGTTCGACTGACCTTTTGGACGTGGTGATGCGCTCTTTTGGTGGAGGAAGTGTCGGTCAGTCGGGAGCCAGGTCGCGTCCCGGGGCTTGCGGCACAAGTGATTCGACTCGACTCAACTGACGAGACCCGAAGAAGGGCTGAACAGGTACCGTACGGCCAAGCTGAAGCTGGGCGCCGGTGCGACGTTGCTCAGGTGGTTTTCTGGATTCCGGGCGCGGGGGAGAAACCTGCTGGAGGATCGGGCACGTCACGCCCGCAATCAGACCACGCTGGTTGCGAGAGAGGCAGTCGGAGATGATGGGTTGACAGCGGAAAGGTCAGCGGCCCGGGTCGTGCGCGTCGTGTCAGAGGACGGCGCGGGGACAGATAGCGAGAAGATGAGAGTGCCCAAGATGGAAGGTCGTGTCGGTGTTTTTTTTTCCGCTGGGGACAAAGTATGGCAGAAGATGGAGAAGCGTTGTAGCGAAGGCACTGGAACAGCCAGATCAGAGGCCGTCCTCGAGCGGGATGGAATGAGGTGGTGCGTCCGCGTCTCCCGACCGAAGGTTTGAGGGCTTGGGAGCGCCGACGCCGGGGCAGACGCCTATTTTCGAAGGGGGAAAAGTGGGTGTCTGCCTACCGCCGCCGCCCGGCCATCTCGGGGTGGTCACGCACATGACACTGCGCAGGCACGGGCACGGGGTACGTACCCGTCGGGAGACAGCAATCCACATCCTTCGAAATTCGACACTGGCGGCGGGCGGCACCTGCCGTCCGCCGCGACAAAGGTGTGCTGTCATCGGCATGCCAAGGCAGCCGCCACTGGCGTCCGGTTCATTGGAAGCCTCACAGCCTTCCCAGGTAGACTCATACATATTTGAGGTGCCTCTCCCACCTGTTGGATCAGGGTTTCGTGCGCAAAGGACATGTCATCTTGCTGGAAAATGTCACGCATCTCCGATGCTACTGCTGTCCCGCGGCCGCGGAAGCGAGGGCGGTCGCGCGGGGGAGAGGCCGTGGCCGAGAGGGCCTGGCCTGGGCCCACCGCTACTGCCATTTCTGCCGCGGCTCCCCAGGTGCCGCTTTCCCTCTGCGGGTGACTTGTAGGACGCTCCTTCCTCCCAACCAGCGCCCTGGGCTTTTCCTTCCCCGTGCCAATGCTCGGGCCGGCAAGAACCTCCCGTGTGCCTGCCGTTCGTCACCTTGCCGTCCATGGGAAAGTGCCTTCCTTGTCACACATGGCAGCCGCCCCCAGCGATCACACCTGCCTGTTTCCCTCTGACTGCTTTGGAAGTTGCCTCCCACCGTGATGCTCCTGCCTCCGCCTTAATTACCGAACATCTGGTCGCACCGCCTGAGCCACAGACCCGAAAGCTGTCGGTCACCGC
Source organism: Plectosphaerella sp. P0831 (assembly GCA_014635975.1). Classification (NCBI taxonomy): domain Eukaryota; kingdom Fungi; phylum Ascomycota; class Sordariomycetes; order Glomerellales; family Plectosphaerellaceae; genus Plectosphaerella; species Plectosphaerella sp. P0831. The sequence goes on along the minus strand of JACAFV010000146.1, from coordinate 27,978 downwards.
CCCGAGTCGGAGCCACGCCGCAGACCCTCGGACATTGGACTGCTCCCGAGTCCGGCCAATCAAGACGTGGACCTCGTGGGTCGCCGCGGAGGAGGTGTTGACCGCCGAGATCGCCTCGAAGCAGCAATCACCCGACGGCGACCACCAGCCAGACAAGACACGGAAACGTATAATCGTGTAGTCAGACAGATAAGGCGGAGAGGCCGAGGCCACAATCGCATCCCCGACCCCAATCCCCGGCCGCTGATACACCCCCGGACTCTCACCATGACACAGGCCCTGTTGACAATCGACAACCCGCAGCGCAGTTGAATCGCGGCCGGGGCGGGTGCACTCCAGCTGCGACGCGTCCGGCCGGACCTGCTCCACACAATGCACGACGTGTCCATTCCGACAAACGCACCACCCGAACCCTCCGACCGTCCTGCCCTGCACTACTCGACGTGTGGCACGGCATCATGCCGAAGAAAACGCCCATAAGAGAAGCTTCAGCCCGTCCGCCAGCAACCTCAAATAACTATCCACGCCAACTTCTCGGGGCAAACCCCTTTTCCTGTTGGGAGGAGTGCTGGCCGCGGCCGCTCATCATCCCCGCCCGGGGCAGTTTGGGGACTTGGCTCCGGGGCCCGGACTGCCCAGAGCCCTGCTCAAACAGCGACAACCCCTGTCCAGCGCCGCGGCATCTCTCTCCGCCGGCGATAGGGCTCGCGGTGACGGGATAATGATCAGCGGAAACTTCCGGAGCGTCGCGCGCGCCCTCCTCCAGCTGCCATCTCACCCCTTTTCTTTCCTGGGCTGTCCTCCGTTGGAGCGACGGAGCAAATCTCGAAACCGGTCGCAAGCTCGGGTGGCGAGCGTCACCACCGTGGCGTCTGCATCGAAGCCCGCCTCCCCCATACCACCCCGTACGCCAGATCCCGCTGTGTGGCTGTTATGCGGCGCTGACACTCGGTGCGCCATTTTCCTCAGGCCAGCACGCCAGTCGTAGTCCTCCGGCGCTACTCACGCGCCTGCTGGTGCCGCCGCCGTCCAGCTGAATCACGACGCGCGCTGCTCCGTACCTCCCGGGAAAATTCCACTTTTCCCAGAGCCGTTTGCGAGGTCCCTCCCTCGGCTCCAACCGGCGCATTTGGGAGCACGTCCTCGGCACTTCGGGCTCATGTCGTACTGACTAAACTTCGAGGCTGACAAGCCGCCCGCATGGTTCTTGGCCCCGGCCCATTAATCACCATTGACACCACGGCGCGGCTTCGTCCCGAAACATCGTCATCACGCCCGACCGGTCGATCAGCCGCGCCACATTGTCGAAGATCGGAACACCGCGCCTGCCACGTCTTCCATCCCCTCCCCGCGAGCTTGGCTCGACCGAGCCGTGGCGTCATTTCCTCACCGGCCTGTGAGATGTGTGATCCTTGGCGGGAGGGTGAGTGGGGTAACGGCGGCGGAATCCCCTGCCCCGGGCTGCTACGGAGAGTCAGGCCTCCGGAATCCCCGAAACGGGGCACGGGTCAGGTCTATCACTCGACAGCGGTCTTCCGACCTCGGTCGTAGCTCGGGACCCGCTTTGGGGACAGTACGTAGCGAGCATTTCGAGGGGCGAGGAGTAGGATATCAATATATCTTCATGCATCGATGGTCTAGGCCAGAGTCCATGTGATTTTTATGACAATTGATTTTCTAGACCGTAGTACTTTCTGTGCCGTTCTTTGCCCAGGAGAATGCCAGCTCACAACACCTGGACATTGTATTTTGACAAGTGGCTAAAGCCCTTGTTCTGAGTATCATCATGGGAGGTTGATCCTCATGATGTACACCGTGGGTGTGTAAAGTGGAGTATGGAGCCAACGGGACACCCCACGCCTCCAGTGGGTGAATCAGGATAACTCCCCTACCGGCGCGTATGCTTGTCCTTGCAACCGGACATCGTCCCAGTCGTCCCATAAAGTCGAATGTCCATGATCGAATAGGCCATACTCTGACTCATGGTCCCAACCTGGTTCCCAAGAGCCTGGGACTATTCTATGGGTGTCATCCAGCATGCCCCAAAACTCCCCGGCCATCTCCTCAACATCCATATCCCAAATCAATTTCCAATCTTGAACATCTGGCCCATAGTGTATGTCCACAAGCTTTGGGGCCGTGAATGGAATCGTCTTCAAACGGCTGCTGAGCAGGGTCTCCCCTCCGTACCAGCCGTGTCCTGGGATCCATTCGTCGCGCCACGCTACTTTGCCCCACCGGACAAACCGAAGAGGCTCCGAGCGTATGAAATCTCTTTCATTCTTTCCATACTCGTCCAAGGGGTAGCCGGCCTCTTGAACGGCCCTCAACCACTGTTTCAGCTGACGGTCCATCTTCCCAACTGCCGTTTTGGCCAAGAAGTCCTTCGTTTGCGAACAAGAGCAGAACCAGGCACCCGACAGAAAGTTCCAGAGAGGTGTCAGAGTCCACCCGTCAAGAGGGGTGACAAATCTGCAAACTGGGGAACTGGGGAATTGCAATCGTTGTTGACAAGTGAGCTGATGAATGTCGTCGGTGGCCATCAAGACTTCGACTACAAAGTCGAAGCTGTCGGTGAAGCGCACGTCTGTCGTGGGGAAACCACCGGTGGAGATTCCGAACCAAAAGCTCAGTATCCCTGAGGCGTCTTCACTGGCGTGGGTTCCCGGAGTCGACAACAGCTCTCTCATTTCACTGGCCGTCAATAAATGGGGGGAAAAAACAATGGCGTTGGGGCCACAGCTTTGAAGCGCAATGTCTTTCAACGTTCGGCTGGGAAACTTGCTACTGTGCCAAGCCTCTCCCTCAACGCGATCGATTGTGGTGTTCCCAAGGAAGACGTTTATCGGGGCCATGGCCAATCTTCCATCAAAAGCCCCCTTTGAGTTAAAATACTCTAGGACTCCCTGGCCCTGACTCCTCTGGCTGGCAAGCCAACACTCCAGTGGAGTTAAATAGGCGTCATTCTTGAGTTGCAAGTCCGCTCCAAGTGCCAGAAGTGAAGAGACGAAGTGGAAGTCAACTGTATGGCTAATAAAAAGAATCTTTCAGGAAGGATTAGCAACAAGACCAATGTACAGATCGAGGAACGCAGGGCCTGGCAACGACTCTGAGGGGATAACCGCTTACATGTACTATGCTCCTACCGGAAATATCAATGTCATAGACGGATGCTTGGCCCTGATCAATCAGAGCTAAAATACCTGTGACATTGCCTTCTCTGGCTAACTCGAACACGGGGGAGTCCCATGGCCGGACATTGTAGTATTTGAAAACGGTTGCCCAAGCACCTCGGGCTCTGGTGAACTGAAAATTGAATGCTGCTCCATACAACCATGTGGGGGCCTTCGCCTCGATGGTGAATTCTGCAGAAACCTCAGTATTAGCTTGGAGGCCACTATAGCCTGATGTCTGCCCATGGGGTCGAATGCTGGACTACATTATCATCAGGAAGCTCAGATACGTACCGGACTTTGACTGTAAGCCGGCGTCGGTGATTCTCTTATGGAAGTGGAAGCCCCCGACGATCCCGCGTTTGATACCAATGCTGAATTCCTTGGAGATAGTATTCGGCTGAGCCGTGCCATCTCGGTACCTGTTTCATGTATCGATCGAACAGAATCTGAGTCCGCGGAGTCCGAGTCTAAGTCCTCTTCACTTTTTGGGCCATCGCCATCGTCATCCGAGACGTGGTCAGAGGTCATGATCTGGACTTGGTGTGCTAAGGTACGACTAAAGCCCGATGTATGATGGAGGTTCATCTGGGACACCGCCCTACTTTCTGTTAGCTAATTTCAAATCTCGAAAAGAAATACTTGAAGGATATTTGAACTGACAGGGTCCGCGCATTCATTGTGATAATGAGTATGTCCACCACATCCCGCATCCGTCCCTCGAATTCAGCCAGTCGACTGCCTCCAAGGGCAACTTTGACCTTAGCAACCGCCCTTTTGGAACGTTTCTGGGCGGTTAATGGCTGCCTCGAGATCATTGATGAGATCTGAAAGTTCTTTGAGCTGGCGCTGGCAATGCTCTTTACTCCTCGAGATGGCACTGCCGGCCCCCAGTGCCAATTCCTGGTTGCTCGGAGTCGCGATGGCTGTCTGCTCCATCTCCAGAATGATTGATTCAAAGAGTTCAACCTTCAGCATCAGTCCTTGTATGGCTTGTGGCACTTCTTTGACCTCGGACCATAGTTGCCTCAGACGGATGACGGTGCGGGCGGAACCAACGGCGACTCCAGCGAGGGTGAAGCCGCTGGCGACGGCGCCGACGATTTCCGCCATCGGAACCAACGCTTAGTGATTGCTTGAACGCAAAATGTGATGGATGAGCGTGTCTTGGAAAGTGGCCAAGAAGGATAGAATCGAGGAATCAGGCTCGCTGGCGGGGGTGTTTGGTTCATATAGCCCCCAACAAGGCGTTCTGCAGGTCGCCTCGCCGTGAGAGGGGATATCTCCCTAACACGCTCATGTACTTTCAACAACGTGTTTGCGATTGCGCAATAATCCTTAGCATGTCGTGTCTGTTGGCTGCCTCTTGCGTCCGACAGCACTGCCCCGGCCGATTCAACTCAAATGAGATCAACCGACAGGTACCCACCTGCTGCAGGTCCTGATTCGCAGAAGGCCACCCTTCCAGCAACTCTGTTCCGCGTGGCCAATTTGCCCTTCTGACTTCTCGCTCCCACCCGATTCTTTGCGCGACTGTGCGCTCAAGTTGAAGCAGCCCCATTCTTCATCTCGTACGCTTGAGATACGAGATCAGTGACGGTCTGCCGGAAAGACTTATACTGCAGGCCGAGTTCCTTGGCGGCAGTTTCCCCGTCGACACTATGTGACTCGTCAATCAGCTGCTCCTCCACGGAAACCCTGCCTCGCGCCCACTCGAACGCTTCATCCATGTAGCTAGCCGCCTTCCCATACGAGAAACGCTCGGCGGCCGCGGGAATGAATCGATTACCCCCTGCCTCTGGCCGCAGCACTGCTTCGACGTGTGCGAGGGCGAGATCCCGCACGTCAATCCAGAACGGCACCCGGGCAACAGGGAGGGGCTTCGCGCCCTCGGCAATCTTCCACAACATTGCGTTGGACTCGTTGAGCTGCTCGACGATGGAGATCGGATGAACGATGGGGCCAAACGTCATCGGAGGGCAAAGAGTGACAAAGTCGAAGCCCGGGTTGTTCTCCTTGACGAAATCCCACGCGGCCTTTTCGGCAAAAAGCTTTGAGCCTCGATAGGCAATGAAAGCCGGCGTGTCGGGGGCGATGGACTCGGCGTAAGTGAGAGGGTTCCAGTCAGCGCCAGTGTACGTAAAGTAGGGGGGAGCCTTTCGGTCGGCGTTCATGACCGACGCGAAGGATGAGGTGAGGACGATGCGCTTGACGGAGGGCTCGGCGGCGGCGGCTGCCACGATGGCCTTAACCCCGTTGATGGCGGGGATGATGAGTTCATTCTCATTGTCTTTCGTGTCGTAGCTAAGCGGCTGCAATCATTAGTCGGTTGTTTGAACCCCAAAAACGGCAGCACGTACACTGGCGACATGGATGACGGCGTCCACACCCTTGACTGCTTCGGCAAAGTCGCCCCCGTCGTTGAAGTCTCCGACCTGCACGAATTCGAGCTGGTCATCGTAATGCGGCCGTGCCTTCTTCATGGCTTCGCCTTTCGACAGCGATCGGGTGGCGCCTCTGACCTTAAGGCCTTTGGAGAGCAGGACATCGACGACATGAGCGCCGATGAAGCCTGTGGCCCCTGTGACGAGGACATGCTGTCTGCGGGTTGTCAGAATAGGAGTTGAGATTCAACACTTGGGGTTCAAAAGAAGAGGACTTACGGCTGTGACATGGTCTGTTGGAGGGCGCGACAGTGGTGAAGGAGAGAAGTTCGGTAGAATTGAAGACCGAAGCAGCCGAATATGCCAGTGTGGTGCGGGGGATGTTACAGTGGGGCTACGATCCGTGGTGAACGTGCGGGGAAGTTCAGGGGCAAAGGGTGTCGGTCGCTTCAGGGGGCGGCCTGCCAGAGGCACGAAATGTCGCAGTGCCAGTCAACGTCGGGCGCTGGCGCCGAAGACCATGAGTATTTAGCCTCGCAACTAGATCACTTCATCCTAGACAAGTATCCTTCTCATGACTCTATTCAATAAGCATATTAGCCATCACGTCCGGCTCTGAGTTCCTATGAAAGACAACGCAAAAAGTACCTGTAGCTGCTATCGCAGCCTTCCGACATCAATTGGCTTGATGGTGTAGTTGGTTATCACGTCAGTCTAACATCTACGGATGGTTCACTGAAGGTCGGGAGATCGAGCCTCCCTCGAGTCAATCTTTTGCCTCGTTGATCTCGAGTCATCCACTTTTGACCCACGAGGCAATCAAGTTGGCTGTTATCTTTTGCTGGCGAGTGGGAGAGAATTTCCACTGCTGACAACCTCCCCCGGATTCTGTTCAGACTGATTGCATCTAGCTGCTCTACTTCGCCTCCCTCTGACCGTCCTCGCCAATGGTAGCCTCAACGCGAGGTTCCGAGATCGACAGCCGGTCCGCCTTCTCGCTCAAATCAGCAGGATCAGCTTCGTCCCCGAAAGAAAAGTCATAATAGCCCGTGGTCAGGTCCATCTCCTCCGGCTTGACGCGACGAGTCCCCTTCCAGAAACGCCACAGGCAGAAGTTGAAAGCAAAGATGACGAGGGAAATGTACTTCAGAACGAAGACGTCTGCTTTGAAGTGAGGGATGAAAGCATCGTAACCTAGAGATGAAGAGTTAGGTATCGGCTTTGAACCCCAGGAGAATGACAGCCACATACCGGCAAAGATCAACACCAGCATGCTGATGAACATGGCGAAGATTGCTCCATATGGCTGGAAGTAGCCGACGTACGGCAGTGTTTTGATGGGAACTCCCTGGACATTGAGAGCTCGACGGAAGTTGAAGTACGACAGGAGGATGCTGATCCAGTTAAGGAGCGCAAAAAGGGTGGCAAGGGCGAGCAGGTAGTTAAAAACCACTGAGGCAGACTTGGCTGCATTCATGAACCCGAGCAAAATGCCGACGGAAGCAGCCAGTACCGAGTAGATGGGCACTCCGTTGTTCAAGGTTTTGGCGAAGATGGCGGGGGCCTGGCCGTCCCTGGCAAGTCCGTAGATAGATCGTGACGCGCAGTAGATATCGGTGCATGCGGCGCTCAAAGCAAAGACGAGGAGGCTGCCGTTGATGATGTGAGGCAGAACCTTGATGTTGGCAATGGTGATGGCCGCAACGAAGGGCGAGGCAGCGGCAGAAGTGCTCTGCTTGGTTGCCCCAATCAGCTCAGGGCTGTTGTACGGGACTGCCATGGTGAGAGCCCACACACCGAGGATATAAAACCCAGCGATGCGGAAGAAGGTCTGCTTGATGGCGTGGGGGATTGTCTTGCGAGGGTTGCTGGCCTCTCCGAAGGTCATGGCGACGACCTCGGTTCCGAGGAAGGCAAAGGCGGCTTGGTACATGCATGCCCACCAGCCCAGAAAGCGGCCAAGTCTTCCGGGAAGTAGGTATGCGGCAAAGGCGCCGGGCTCTTTCCAGTAGCTGAAGCCTATGACTTCCCTGCTGGGGGAGCCGCCGGCCGAGATGATGAAACAGAGCAAAATGAGGCCGACGATTGTAACGACTTTAATGCAGGCGAGATAGAACTCGGTTTCGCCGAAGACGTTGACGTGACTCAGCTGTTGGGGAATCGTCGGTAAGAGGTCATGCCTACAGGCGTCCAAGAGCAAGGAGAACGTACGTTGACGAGCATAATTAGAACGCCAAATGTGGCAATCCAAATGGCCACGTTTAGGTCTGGACGCCAGAACTGGATAATCAGGCCGCTGGCTGTGAGGTTGACCGGAGTTGCGACCAGATACTTGAAGAAGTAATTCCATCCAGTTGCGAAACTGGCACGAACAATTGTCAGCTCCTTTCATCCAAGTCATTTTGGCAAACAACGTACCCAAGTGCTGGATGCATGTATCGGCCTGCATAGCCGGAAAAGCCCTTGTTCATCGGAATGTACGTTGCCATCTCGCCCAAGGCCGTCATGACAAAGAAGACACATGTTCCGGTGATGATGTACGCGATAAGAAGGCTACCGGGCCCGCCGCGGATCAGACCGGTGCCAGAGCCGATGATGAGGCCGGTGCCCATGGCGCAGGCGATGGCGAACATGGAGATTTGGCGGCGCTTGAGGGCTCTCTTGAGGTCGCTTCCAGGAGAGGTCACGACCGTTGTGTCAGCCGTGGCGGGAGCCATCTCCATCGTGTTGGTTGCGGAGGCGCTCATCTTGAAGGGCTTTGGGGGAGGAAATGATTGAGTGACGAATGGCTGTGCTAGTCAGCTTGATGTCGATGCTGAGTGCAAAGGAGCCGGCATGGTGTCCTCGCGACTGGCTTGGGTGTCTTTATAATGTATGGACTTATCGTATAATCGTGCAAGACGGAAGACGCACGCCAGGCTCGTCCTTTGTGTCAAGGAGACGGGTCTGCTGCTTCTCCCCCGCGATCTCAGTAGCGTCACAGCGACTTCGGATCTCCCAAGTCCGGGGGTTCGGACCTCTTTAGTTAATTTCGGGAGCGCTAAGCTGATAGCTCGGGCGCATAGGATCAAGCCGGCCTCCCCCAGAAAATGGAATGCGGGGAGCGTGACGCTCTCTGGTTATCTTTGGGCGGATCCAGGCCTCGGCATGGATCCTCCTATCTCCTGAGGACAAGGAGATGAAGGGTTTTGGCGAGCCCCTGAGTCGAACACAAGTTAAAGCAGCCAGACCAGAGGGCTGCCAACTCTTTCGGCCAAGATTCATAGATATGGTCGCTCGAAATCACGGGTATCTGGTTGGCTATCGCCATTATCAGAACCTCCATAGCATTTGATGGAAGAGGAGCAGGCTGAACGTGGAGTGGAAGACAGGATGGTCAAATGACGGTGTCTGCGAGAAGTTGACATTGAGATAGATGCCCGGGGGCTTGACGCCTGATTGGTCCTTTTTAACGGCGTCACGTTCTCTCCAAGAATTACAGAATGACCGAAACACCAGTCAATTAAGCGGGATATCAAGTTTCACGTCTATCTACGGCTTCTGAATCGCCGACAAAAGCTTCACATTGGCCGCCGCAGCCCCAGCCAGCAACCCAACGTCATTCGCCCCAACGACCCACCGCGCCCCAAATTCGTTGACCACGCGCTCGATTATGTTCGGCTTATGGTACAGCCCCGCGATGCCAAAGACGACATTGTTAGCCTTTGCAGCCTTGCCAACTTTTTCCAAGGCCGCGATAAAGTCTGGGTGCTCCCACTCTCCGAGGGTACCAATCTCGCTGGCCAGGTCATTCGATCCCACCAGCAGGACGCCAAGGCCGGGCAGGGCTGCGATCTCATCCACACATTCCAGGCCCTTCTTGGTCTCGATCATGATAAACACGGTCGAACCGTGCTCGTTGACCAGAGAGCTCACCTCCGGGGCAGGGAGGTTCCTGAAGCTGAGCTGTGGCAGACCACCTGTCAAGGATCGTCCTCCCTCGGGAGCGTACTTGCAGATCCAGATCGCCGAGCGAGCCTCCTCTAAGGCGGTAGTTAGTACCTATCGCACGTGTAGGCAAGACGGTCTCGAGTGGGAAATGTACGCACCAACGCTGCTGATGTGTGGGTAGACGACGCCCATGGCACCCGCATCTAGGACGCGCTGGACAAAGCCGTGCCCTGACTGCCACGGAACGCGGACGAACGGGGTGATGCCGACGCCGAGTGCCGTTGCGCTCAGGGCTGCGACATCCTTGAGCGACATGGTGGTATGTTCCATATCGATGAAGAGCNGAGTCGTACCCAGCCGTCTTCGCAATCATCGCAATCTCTGGCGTGGGGGCAATTTTGATTCCGAAGGCCTGGTGAAAATCAGCACATGTTGATCTCATGCAGTGAGATGTGATGAATACCGTGCATATCTTGTCTTGGGCGACAAGCGCATTCAAGTTGTTGGTGTATATGTTGGACGGGTTGGCAGGGGTGATCATGGTGGGCAACGGGCGTGACTCTGGGAGTTGGATGACGTGGTTTGGTTGTGATGAGTTTTTCGAACGCTGGTTTATCTTGAAGGCAGACGAGGGGAAACGACAGACATACTTGAGCTTCTGCAAACCCGACAAGTACCCATAAGATAGTGAAACCCATCTTCACCGGCTGGCGATGTCGGCTCCGGGACTCGGTCCGCTGACTCGTGAGGTCCAACCCCTCTCGGCAACAATTGCCGAAGCCTCCACCGAGTCACTGGCCGCTCTCGGCATGCCGAAGGTCGTTCTGCGCTTGCTCCACACAGCGCTCAAGCTCGCCCCAATCGAGATAGTCGACTCCCGAGAGTCTCATGTCCTGGTCGCAGTACATGGCGAGGAGTCCCGGGTCTTCGGCGAGGTCCTGTGTGCCGACAATCGTGTTGGACATCATGAGGGGGTCTGGCCCGCCGGGCCACGCGCTTGACCCGACAATCCCACCTTCGTCATAGTCCCAGAGGCCGCCTTCTCCCCCAGTTTGTTGCGCCAGTGGTATCTCCTGGTGCATTCCGGGGTCCGACGTGACGTCGGGCTGTGCGTCGGCGTCCATCGGTTCGGCCGCTTCTCTTCCCGCCGAGTCGATGCTTGATGGACCCCTGGCCCGCGGCGAGAATAAGCCGCCCAATTTCTGGTTAATGCGAAGGATATCATCACGGCGCTGCCCAGCCGTAGCGTTTCCACTTCTCTCCATGTTTCTCAGGATGTCGCAGCCTATTTGTATCGCCTGGACAGCCGCCCGGTCCGTGTCCACGCCAACGATTCGAGAGAGCACCAGAACGAACGTGCTGGAAAAGAGGGTGTCCAGGTCTCCGAACGGGAAAGCCCCTGGAAAAAAACGGCTTAGCATGTCGTTCTTGTCTGCTCAAGGCCAAGTACCCACCTAGTACACCCTGTTTCTGGAGAGCTTCGAGGATGGAAATGCTCCGCTGGGCAGCTTCGACGCAGGTCCCGGCAAGCTTGTGGAGTTGAGATCCGGACCTCAGCTCAGGAGGTTCCTGATTTGCCATCCGCGCCTTGGCAAGATGGAGAAGAATCGGTCGAATGGCGTACATCATGGCCTACATCGTGGGGTCAGGACAAGCTACATGTAGTCGACAGATTGCTGAACTCACTTGATAGAGCATCAAATAAAGAGAAGCACTGGTTCTCGTGACCTGCAGAGGGCTCCGTGTGAAGGAAATAGAAAGTTCGGGGGGAAACTCGCGTGCCGTCTCATACAGAGATCGAATAACTCTGCGAACAGACTCGATCAACGCGTCTTGAGTCTCTGGTTCTTTCAGGTAGAGAGCTGTCCGATGCGAGCATGCGTCAGTCACACGGGACACCCTGTGACTCCAATAGAATCGGATGGGCAATCTGAACTTACAAGCCAAAATGACTCCGCTGATCCTAGCGATTCGTACATTGATGCTCATTGCTCTTGACGAGACGAAGCCATGACCGTCGAAAGGGGGGTCTTGATCCGTGTCGTTCTCCTGAATGGCGATAGTGCTGCCCGTGGAAACGGCGAGTCGCCTGCGAAATGATCAGTCGAAAATACCGGCGAACTTGAAATGGCGACGCACCTTTCCTGCATGTACACCGTCCACCACAATCTGTTGAGATGGAGCCTCTGTGATCGAGGAAGTCCGGCAGAACTTGCACGACGGTGCATCTTGTTCATCAAGGCTATTCGTAAGGCAGTACTTGACTTTGAGAATCCCATTCTGTCAGCGATAAACGACATGATCATGGCGCAAGGCGCACGTACGTAAAAATGAGCGTCTTCAGGCATGTCCAGATTCTGAAGGTAGATGGCAGCCAGAGCGAGGATGCTGACCATGGGAACCCCGACCCTCTTCATTTCGGAAAAGGGAGGCAGGCGGGAGATGGCGCCCTTGAATAGACTCTCGCCTGGAAAAGTCTCTCCCGAGGCTTCGGTTCGCAGCATTTGCTTTCCCAGAGCCAGGACAAGCAGGACCTCGACAAGTTGTAGCGGAATGAGAGGGGAAGCAGTCTGTGCATTTCGGGGCCCCTCGTAGATGGCGTCAAGATTGTCTGAGAAGACACGCAGGTCAATGTAGTGCTGTGACTCGCTCAGGTGAAACGCCATTGCCTCCAGGCAGCGTCGGGCTTCTTCTTCCGATGGGAGCAGACTGGCTGCTGGGCGGGCTACACCCTCTGGAGAACACACGGAACTCAAGTTGGAGACATCCAGGTGTGGTGTCAGACGTGCTGACGGGGATGTCTCGGCCTGAGGATCCAGTAATCTTTGCACTTCGGCCCCAAAATTGCGAGTTGAACTCAAGGTGTGACTCGCAGCAATCGTGGGCAGTGCGCTGCCTTGGTTGCCGGACGTGGTCAGAAAGAAAGTAAAAGGGATCGAACGGGAATAATCTGCTCACTGGTACTTCCACATGGTGATGCCGATGGTTGTGAGAATGGTACTTGAGCAGGATTAGCTCCTTGCATGTGGTTGTTGGAAGCAATGCGAATGCTTGGATGTGCCCTCTCAGAGCGTCTTGTGTCTCGAGATTGTACTGAGAAGATGGTCAGTTAAAGTTATGACCCCCTCAAGTAAAGATATACTAGTACCCTCAGCATTGTCTGGAGACGTTCGCTCCTCAGTGTAGCGTGCAACTTGGTTCTCGAGATCCTGCACCTGGCTGGCACACATCACTGTCAAACAGTAATCAAATCACTAGAGCCAGATTGACTGACCTCACAGAAAACAGCTTCCGCTTCTGCACTGCCCTAAAGACACATTCGAGGTCTCGCTTGGTGCAATACGAGCATGGTTGCTGGCCCGAGCACTTGACCTTCTTCGAGCGACAAGTGAAGCATCTACAGGCCAGTCAGTGGGCGCGCCGTGCACAGCGGGGAATGACGTAAGGAATGCAAGTCACCGGTACGTACGCGATGCCTGCGCGAGCACCACCGACGCCGCCATCTGGGCTGCGGCGTGCTGACCCCGTCAAGGTCTGCACGTGGTCATCTGGGCGGACTTCCTCGGTGTGTTCGGCGGCGTCACCTGGCGATTGCACAATCTGTGAGCTTCTTCGCATTGTACCTTCGGAGGACGCGTTTTGACACAAAGAATGTTCCGACCGAGGGCGGGGGGGTTGTGGTCTAGGAAGCCGACGCCGACGAAGCCAGGAGGTGAGAGATGGAGAGATGTAGGGGAGAGTCCGACATCGTCGGGCCGAGTCCCCATAAAAGGGGGGGTTGATTCAGACTAGGCACGTGGTGTTTCGGGAACAGTTGCCGAAGCTTCAAGGCAAAGTTCGGAGCCTAGTGGACCTAGGCGATAAGATGCCCGAGAGCGGCCGTTGAAGATGCCCCATGATCAACACGAGAAGACAGATAGCCGACACCGGTGTCTGAATTTGATGGCCCGGTGATCTTGAAGGCCGGGGGCATGCATGACTGGAGACAGCGAAGCCCGGCCAACATCACGGTGCTCATGGAGATGGCCTTTTATAGACCAGCACCGCCGGTTCTCCAGCGGCTGGCTGTTTCCCTCAAGTCCTGATCGCCAACGAAATGTTCAAATCCGCCAAAGTTGCCCCGGCCGACCCGGTCCTGGCGCTGAAGCTCCGAGCTGATGCCGACGACAGCCCACTCAAGCTTGACCTTGGCGCTGGTGTTTACCGCAACGAATTGGGGCAGTATCACGAGTATAGGGCAATTGCGAAGGCATGTATGCTGCGGCCGAGGCACATTAGCTTCAGTACCAGTGAACGTTTACTAACACCCCAGCAGGCCAAGAAAATTCTGCAGCAGAGCGGGCTGGGCCATGATGTACGTGCTTACTCCCTAACTACCACGTGCGCCTCTCCAGGTCCGGGACATTCTGACACCAACAGTATGAGTTTTCAACCGGTGCCAGGGAATTCAGAACCCTTGCCGCCCAGGTAGCTTTCGGCGTCGAGTCCGCCATCCTATCACGCACCTGCTCGGTGCAGACCATCTCCGGCTCGGGCTCCGTTCATCTCGGCGCCGCTCTGCTGGCGCAACTCTCCAGCGGGAAGAGCCTGCCCAAAGCCTACTACGGTGCGCCTGGATGGGGCAACTACGTCAATGTCTTCCGCCACATCGGTTTCGAAATCGAGACTTTGCCGTACTACGATTTGAAAAAGCACAAGCTCGACTTCAGGGCATACCTAGAAGGGATACAGGCTGCGCCGAAAAACAGCATCATCATCCTACAGGGCTGCTCCCAGAATCCCACCTGTGCCGACCTAACGCCTCATCAGTGGCGGATGATGGCCGAAATTATGAAGGAACGAGGACATTTCCCCTTCTTCGATGTTGCGTACCATGGGCTGGCTGACGGGCTTGACGATGATGCGTACTCATGGCGGTATTTTGCCGACATGGGCTTCGAGATGGTGGTCTGTCAGTCTTTTTCGAAGAACATGGGGTTGTACGGCGAGCGTGTTGGCGCACTGCACGTCGTCTGCTCGGGGGCTCATCTCTTGCCTGGCGTCGAGTCGGAGCTGTTTCGGCTGATTCGGTCCGAGTATTCGACCAATCCGCTGTTTGGAGCTCGGCTTGTGGCGATTGTACTTGGGGATCCTGAGCTGCGGCGAGATTGGGAGGTTGAGCTTGGGGAGATGCGTGCCAGGCTGAAGGGGATCAGGGCCGATTTGGTCAGCAAGTTTGAGCAGCTTGAGGTAAGTTGCCCGTCTTCCGCATCGTTGACGATGTCTGACACCTCCTAGACACCTGGCGACTGGAGCTTCATTGGACGGGAAAAGGGGCTATTCGCGTGAGTCACCCAGGAACGGGCCGCACTTTGACAGGAGAATACTGACCTCTGCCACACAGTGTCCTGCCCCTGTCACCGGAGATTTGCAGGGAGCTTACGGACAAGCACCACATCTACATTGTGCCGAATGGGCGCATCAACATCTCAGGCCTCAACCTCCAAGGCATCGCGAGATTCTGCGAGCTAGTTGACGCGGCGTGTTCCCATGTCTCTCGTTGATCAACGATCAACCTGTTGTTATATTCTATCTCTATTAAATAGGTTATTCGGTTTTTCGGAAGGCCCTGGTAGAATTATGACACTGATACATTCATAAACAACAGACAAAGGACACACCATATCGAACAAGGAGCATTCGAATCATCGCAACCGTCATTCAAGTCCCACTCCTCCTCTACCTTAGAGCTGAGTTACTCCAAGAGACCCTTCACGAGAGTATCGTCCTTGAGCGCATCGGGGATCAACCGAAAAAGTTCGGCAAGGTCCTGGGGGTTGGCTTTCTCCAGGCTTTTGAGAAGAGGCGTGAAGTCCGACAGTGCCCCAAGGACGGTATGTTCGCGGAAGTATTGTTCCACCTCCTCGGGGACTTTGAGGTTAGCCAGGTCCGGGTTGAATGCAGACCCAACCCCGTCCTGACCCCCTAGGCCCCTGCCCTCGTTGTGGCTCTTTGAAGATTCCGCGATCGTGAGAGCAAGGCTCACTATCCAGACGATTCCAAGACCGGCGGCAAAGAGAGGTGGGACAGCTCTGGGTGCAAGGGAGCTTTCGCTGTCGCGGGCCACGAGGCTGGACCTGTCTTTTTGGAAGCCCGGAGGCAAAAGACCCAGGACATCGCGCCGTGCCTTGGCCGGGGCGTCGGCCGGAGGCTGGTCCTGTCCGGATTTCCCATTGCCGTTTTTCATCAAGAGTACGAGCAACGGGATCAGGGGACCAAAGCGCCGTCCGAGGACGGCGCCTTCGGCCTGGCCCTCGTCTCGCACCGCAAGTAGACTATCGAATTTAGCCAGGTTGTCGGTCGTAAAGTTGGAGATAGACTCCAACTCCTCGGGGGAGAGCTCCTCTAGGGCTTTTACAATGGTCTTCCCGATGCTGGCCAGCTCAGGGTCGGAGAACGAATTGCCCCTGCGCTGCACGTGGCCATCGTCGTCTTTCTCGGCTTCTTTCAATGGTTTCAATGGAACAAACCAAAGAGGGGAGCGCTGATGAACCGAGGCCTCCGTCAGGTTGTCGCCGGTGTCGTGGCCGTCATCATCCTTCGAGGCTTCCTTCGGCGGAGGCCAATTGATAAGGTAGCGCCTATGAACCGAGGCCTCAGTCAGGTTGTCGCCGGTGTCGAGCGTGGATCGGGTCGGGGCAGCGAGGGCGGTGCCGGCGAGAAGGGAGATAGTAGCGGCCACGGTGATTCATGGCGTATAGTTGAGTTTCTGACTTGAAACTTGACGGCGGCAAAATGATGGGAATGAAGTGGATGAGCAGCACGTTTTGCTGGCGAGCTGGTCACGGCTGTCTTAGAAACTTGGGTGGATTGATGCCTGATGATCGAGAGGATGGAAGAGAGGGATTCACGGGGCCCTATATACCTTGCCGTGGGAAGGGTCATCGTGCTGGCAGTTGATAGATCTTGACGGCCTTGCCGAGCGTGCTCAGAGCGATGTCTCTGCCCAGTGCCCACGACCCCAGCTCGTCCCCCATCTCACGGCAATGCCGTCGAAAAGGCCGAGACAGGACCGTGGTGACGGTTCAGGGACCCCGCTTGGCATTTCGCCACGATTCTCTGTGACGGCTGCCATGCAGGGTCCGGGAGTGTGACCGATGCTGCCAGACTTTGAAACAGTCTTGCCTTCTCTGTTGGCAGCGGGCGAGTCCAGCCCGTCAGATCTGAGACATGCTATACAGATCGGCCGCGGTGGTTGACTCTAGCGTGCCGTTTCCAGACACTCGGGAAGGCCTCGATGTTCAGCTTTCCT
This sequence comes from Plectosphaerella sp. P0831, assembly GCA_014635975.1. Taxonomy (NCBI): domain Eukaryota; kingdom Fungi; phylum Ascomycota; class Sordariomycetes; order Glomerellales; family Plectosphaerellaceae; genus Plectosphaerella; species Plectosphaerella sp. P0831. The sequence goes on along the minus strand of JACAFV010000146.1, from coordinate 11,200 downwards.
TCGGCGAGGCCAAGCGCTTTGGAGTTTCGCCGACTCATTCCAGCTTCAAGTTCAGCAATGACGTCGAATTCGAAAGCATCAAGATAAAGCACGTGCCCCAGCCGCGCTTCTTATGCCACATGCAAGCTGGCACGGGGGTTCCGGTGGCTCGCCCCTATCCTTTTGGGAGAAGGTGCGCGGTATTTGCTGGTCTGCCCAGATGCACATTTGGCCCGTTCGAAGCCATGCGTTGACTGTGCCTGGCGATTCCCGAAGCGCGGCACGAGTCTAGGGACGCTAGGACTTGGCCGACTATTCGGCTTGCAAGGGTCCATCGTGTGCCTGTCTTCGTCTCGAGTGACGATTCACGAGCACTTGGCGGAGTTCCTATGCCGGGCAACTTCTGTTCACATCTTTCCGTCAGAAGTGATTCAAACACGAGTCTAGAAGGATTGACACAATCCACGGTCTGGAACACCCGCATTTTCACTTAGCTTCATCGAACGACCTGGGCGTATCTGCAAGACACTTCACCGTCGGCAGAACCGCAAATTGGTAATAACGTGGGCGATCACTAGGCTAAGCAGAGGGCTGGGCAGGACTGGACGAGGTATGTCTTACCACATGCGCTGTGTGGCTGCTAGTCACTAAACGTATTAGTTCCTCGGGCACAGCGATCACCTCGCTTCGAACCACTGGCAAGACATTGAATTTCGTCCATCAAGTGCTGGCCTCATTGACATGAGGGAACCTCGATTGAGTTTCAGGGGGTTCTGCGAACTGGCCGACTTGGCGTCATCCTCTGCTTCGTGTTGATCTACATGTTATGTTCTATGGGTTGTGGTCTTGCTCTTCATGTCTGGTCAGTGATCACCTTAGCTCGCCGAGTGTCCTGGGGTCCTCAGTGGCCCCTTGAATCCTTGCACTCATGCGTAGATGTAACACAGCGGTGTTCCGTCCATAGTACCCATCATCTCGTGAATATTCCTTGTCGGGGCATTGACTCCCATGATAAGGGGATCGTAAATTGTTGCGTTCCCGAGTGGCGGCTCGTTTCGAAGCGTCAAAGTGCCAGCAACGTCTCGGCTTTCCTTGGGGTGCAGGGCCTGCCAGAGCCAGAAAATCTTATCGATCATGGCATGGTGAAGGAAGAACGCCGGGTCATTCACGGAGGTGAAGAAGTCCGTGTTCTCGCCGTTGATGCTGTAATGTCCAGCCGAGTCTGTTCCTTCATCAGCAATTCGATATGTCACGAGCGAGCACCTGTGTTGACCTACGCAGTCCCATGAATCCGCCATCTTGAGGTCGACCGTTGAACTCGTCCTGGAACGATTCGACAGTCCTCGAAGCATCTTCGATTGTAAGGTTTAGCAAGTTGGCAGTGGTAAAGAACTTGCTCGCCACTTTGCTGTTCAGGTCTCTGCGAATGCAGCGAGGGTTGTAGTCATGAAAGCTCGAGACGGGCGCTTCCATTCCACGCATGCCGGCTGAGATTGGTCCAATAGTTGCTTGAATGCTGCTAGAATATCAGTCCGGTCCTCGAGCGATAGATGCTTAGTTGAACACGTACTCCTTGAACGGTCCGCTTGCGATGCAGCCGCCGCCATTGCCCGATGGCAGAGGCACAGTCCCAAAGAAGGCAGCACTGCCGTTGTGCTTGTAGAAGGCACCGTCACCACCCATGCTCGTGTCGCTGCCATCGAAGACTGGCGACTGGGTCAAATCATCTGCGTGCGAAAACCAGTTCCAGTACTGAATCCTCTGTTAGCGACGGGCAGTCGGGAAGATGAGAGGAATCTCAACACACTGGCACAGTGCCCTCATATTGACACTCCTCCTGTAGAGCTCTCTCAAACGACCAGACAAAGTACCGATGCCACGTCAAGAAGGACCCTGTGCCATGGATGAAGTTGGTCAGGTTGACGTGGACTGCTGTCAGGTCATCGTAGCGTGTCCGTGCGGCTTTGGCGAAATCAAGGTCGGCGATTGAGGGCTTGGGACATCGCCTCTCGCACGCGCTTCCCCATCCGGCAAGGTGGCCCAGCGATCCTCAGCATGGCAGTGCAGCGATCGCGTCACAGGCTGACAGCCCCTGAGTCATCGGCGCAAGTCGTACCTTCAAGCCCCTATTCACAGGGGTTTACAGGGGTTTGCAGGGGTTTGTAGGGGTTTGCAGCTACTTGCTTGCAATTGCGCCTCAATCGAGCGACCGCAAATTAGCACGGGAACTATGTTCAGAAAGTCTTCAATTGTCTTTCATACTCAACTATCCGCGGCCAGGCTCCAAACCTGAATATTTGGGGTCGTGAGACGCCCGGGGTCAAGCTGTGCAGCAGCCTTGGAGAACCCCATGCGCAGGTTGACGAATTCCTTCATCTTCCCAACCCACTCTCTGCGACTCGTGAGGTCGGCAGGACTGCTGATGACAGTTTGTTCGAGACAGAGCCCGACAGTTGGGAGAATCTGCAATAGCAAGTAGCCATGAATACTGGGGATGTCGCTAATATGAAGGCCTTGTGGCGTCCGCCTGTTTGCTGTCATGATGGGAGTGAGGCAAGACTCGCACATCTGATCAATGATCGAGAGTAGGCACGACTCGATGTGTGCTTGGTGGTCAACAATTGGGTTGGAAGTCGAGTTTTTGTCCTTGAGAGTGGCGTTGGTGTATAGCAGTGCCTGGCATAGGATCAGACGTGCTTCCCAATGGAACCTCCAAAGGTACTCGGCCACAGGTGTGGCATAGACATGTGAGTTGCGAGGGGCACCAGGACCCATGAGCAACGTAGTGCGCAGCCAGTCCGGTCCCGACACGTTGGTTATAGGTTCGGCATTGTATTGAAATGTTGGAGGCAGATTCTCCGCCCACCGGGCAAGCTCGCCATCTAGCGACAGGGCTCGGCTGGCAATCTCTGCCAGCCTCTCCGAGCCAGGGCCGGTGTCAATGTCCCCATAAGCTTGGTTCCACTTATGGCATAGCACGGCGGCTTGATGTGTGAGCTTGGTATGCTCTGCGATGGGTTTTGGTGTAGGCACTTGTGACGACTGGCCTTGTTGCTCAGGGATGGCAGGGCGCCGTCCGGAAATAAGACTTCCATGCAACTAGGCAACAAATTTTAGAGCCTGGAAAATGACTTTTAAGAAGCTTGGAGGTGTTACCATCTGCCGGAAGATCATCCTTGAAATCTGAATATCAAGAGACGACGGGCTTACCGCTTGCAGTTGCTGTTGGCGCTTGAGAATCATCGAGGCACCACTCATGTGATTTAACCAAGTGCCATTATGAGAAACAGACTTGTCAATAAGCGCCTACATATATGACATTTAGCCCGATTTCGTACTCTTGAGTTCTTTGATGAACCTACCTCATATATCCCCAGCAATATCACAGAGGCCAACACATCGCGCGGCGAGACATCTGAGTCCAAGGCAAGCGTCTGTCTCAAGAGAACCAGGGATTCTCCGTACAAGTTTGCTGCCACCTCGAGGTACTCTGGTTGACTGCATCGCTTTGCGAAGTTTGCATTGGCAAGCGCCTCGATGGCTTTGTGCAACACGCCGTCTGGGGTTGCATGGGTGTATAGAGTTGGAAGGGAGTCGAACCAGGAAATACTGATCCCAGGTATCTGCGCCCCCACGGCCCAATCATGATAGAAGCGGCTCAGAACTTGAGATGGCTGGGAGCGGTCCTGTCATCACATCGTTAGAGTCAACATCCTGTCCGTGTCCATACTTGACTGGAAAATGTGGCAAGAGTATAGAAAAGGTAGCACTGACCTCGGAACTCATACCATTCATATCAGACTGAAAAAGTACTTGCTGGCTCTTGACTATCTCGTCGGCCTTAGTTTTGTGCCGCCAAGATCTCTCAAACTCATCCCGAAAGATGCACTCTGTGAGGCCCAGCTTGGTGCATTTTCCGCAGATTGGTCTCGCCTCGTCACACTGAATTGCAGATAACAACGTCAGCTTCAAAAGGGGCGGAAAAGGCAAAGCCGAGGTGTTTCTCACTACCTACCTTGATCTTTCTGGACCGGCACTTGTTGCAGCCCGCGCAAGGAAGTCCCCGTGAGCGGGACGCCATGCTGAAGTCTGGGTCGCTGCCTCTGGCGTGACTGCCGCCGGTCGAGGTCCGCTTTCGGCCGAGTGGAGGTAATCGAATACACAGTAATGTTGTGATAAGTTGCCATTGGGATGGAAGATCAGGTTCCCAGTTTGGAGATGCGTGCGAAAGATGTGAGAATGAAGAGGAAAATCGAACCTCAACCCCGCATGTCACTAAAGGCCCAAAGGGGCCTGGAGGATTAGCGGCAAGCGGGGTCGAGGGGTTGGGCCGCAGCGAAGGAGCGCCAAAAAGCTTAGCGCTGACCGTGCCCCTGGATCTTCCCCCTGTAGGATCGCAGGTCCTTGCCATAAACAGAAGTGCGTGCGAGAGGCTTCCTGTGCATCTGAGGGCGCAGGTTGCTGATCTGGGCTGAACAAGGCGGTGGCGCGGCAGTCGGCACCGCCCCAGGGGTTCAACGCTTCGATTCAAAGTTTGGACGGATGGTAAAGTTGAGGCTCAACGTCAAATACATATACTGACCCTGACCCTTACTTCTTGGCAAAAATCACTGCAACTCATACCCCAATCTCGTCTTGGACCAATATCCTTTACCAACTATCTTCTCGACGATCCATCATCTTGGCCCAGTTTGCAACATCATCATCACCACAATGTTGAACCGAGGCGGCCCTATTTCCAAGCTTGTTGGCGGTTCGATCGGCCTCGCCTCAGAGTACAAAGCAGACAGCAGACAGCGCAAGGCAGCCGCCGAAGCCCGCCAGCAGCAAGCCTCACTCTCACACCCACCCGCTGCTTCCCCTCAACGTGGATCCTGGCAACATCAAGGTCACGGACGCCAAGATGAGGTCTCAAGTTACGACGATGACCTCACTGACGACGACGAGCAACTTCTCGACTTGGATGAAGCTCAGCGGGCCCTGAATGGTGCCAGTTCGAAGGCGAAGTTTGACATGAAGCGGTTCATTCAGCGACACCCACCGCCCCCTGGAGGCACTGCTGGCTTGTCATCATACGTTCTCTTACCCCAGAGACGGCCCAAGTCTCAACATAAAGGCTTTGTCCGCGCATACGCTCCCGAGCTTCAGCAGTGCGCCATCGACCAGGCCACATGGCTCGAGTTTCTGGATGGCTGCGAGCAGAGCATCAACAGAAACTCTTGGTTTCACGTCATGAACGCCAGTGTCTTCTTCACGGGGAAGGCAGCCATGCTTGCCACGGGCATCAGCCCCGCCCTGCACATGGCTTCCATGGCCATTCATGCCTCGGTCGAGGCCTCCAGGCGCGGCTACCTCAACCACCAACAGAACAAATACCTCGATTCCATGAATGAGGCATTCTTCAAGCCTAGGGGGCTGTACTGCATGGTTGTCAAGTACGAACCTTCCTCAAACGACATGGTCCAGAACGTCGACCTGGAGGGACAGATTCATGAGAGCATCGTCACCCGCCAGGAACAGAGCAAATGGAAAAGCCCATTCAACAACAGCTCAATGAAGCTCGAAGGAGACGTGGAGATGCCGCCGCCAGCATTCTTGGTCTTTCCCGAACTCGACAGTACGAATCAGGAGCCGACATCGAATTGGTTCAAACACTTTGGCCGCGTCATGAACAGCTACAAGGACCGCCGTGCCGCGGCCAAGTTTGAAGCCGAGGATCCCCATTCCAGTATGCCAGCTGCTCCCCGTCAAGAGTTCGCGTCTGTATACGGAGATCCAAACTCGGCTGCCAACAAGGGTGGTTTCATTTCCCTCGAGTCCAAGGGGACGAAAACCTCTCTCGGACCTTCGGGTGGCTTGGCGGACAAGCTGGCGGAACGGAGGACAGCGCGGAAGACTCGGCGGGAGAAGAAGAAGAGTGGCCGGCCTCTGCACAAGTTGATGAAGGCGGATGTGTTGTACCTGATGGTGACAAATTTGCCGAGCCAAGAGGTTTTGGATGCAGTCGCGACGGAGCGGAACGTCTAAAGGCTTGCTACAAAGTTGGGAATGGTTGCTTCTTCAGTGTAGGACAGATAGCTTGTATTCCACCATCACATTCGACCAGGCCCAGTGCTGCCCCATCAAGTGACGCGGGCCGATAAACCTTGCAGGGTATTCTTGCGCTGACTTTCTCACGGTGAGAAGAATCTGACATTTTGCCATACAAAACCAAACGTCGCTTTCGCTTGGAGAATTCTCTCACCGGGAGAGAAATCACCTACATCGCATTTGCTCCACATCGCATGATAATTTCGAGAACTTTTCGGGACTATCCAAGGGTCCTCGTCACCTTCGTCTTTGTGACTGGGGGATTCATTGGTTCATTCGAGGTCGACCGACTGATCGACAGACACGTTCTGGCGCTGATGGCGCTCGGCGTGCTCCCCCGATACAACCCACTACCCCTATCGCATCTTATCTGATCACGCTAATTTTTTCATCAGATCCACGTGGGTGGCCGAGCTCGGTGTTCACAGCCTTCAAGCTGGGTGCGTCGTGAGGTTTTAAAGGGCACAGTCCGCAGCCGATGGGGGAAGCCGAAAGGAGCCAGCTTCAGTGTGCCTCACCTGACCTCGCAACAACTCCTTCGTTCATATTCACAGTCGTGCTCATCGGCCACTCACCATGGGTGCCGCCCCTGTCACCGAGCCCCGTGAGGCGCGTGCCACAGATAGCGCCAGCTCCGTAGCGGAGCAGGATGCTCAGGCCATCAAGCACTCGAACAACGAGAAAACACACGAAGTCACCAGCGACGAAGACGGCAGGGTTCCGGTACCGCTCCGCTGGAAGCTCGCCTCCATTGTGCTGATCACCATGATCGGCTTCGGCTCAAAAAGGAGCAGCGGCATCACGGGCGCCATGAAGTCCACTCTGAAGAAGGAGCTCGGCATCAACAACACCCAGTTCTCCCTTCTTGAAGCTAGCGAGGACTTTATGGTCACGGCGCTTATGCTTGTCAGCGGCCTGGTGACCGACCGTATCGGCGGAGCTGGTTAGTCTTACTTCTTCTCTCGAACATAACTTGATCATGTGACCACAGCTTGCTAAACCCCAGCAGGAGCGCTTCTGTACGGCAACATCATCTACTCCATCAGCTCCATCCTGATCGCTGGCGCTGCCCAGACCAAGTCGTACTAGTTTATGATTGGAAGCCGCGTCATCCAAGCCTTTGGAGATAATTTGCCTCCCTATGTCACTTGTAGGTGCCAAGCTGACAAGAAACAGTGGTCTTCTGCGGCGTCGGTGTCTTCACCTTTATGCTTCTTGTCTGCTTCGCTGACCAGACCAGCGGAACGGCCGCCTCTTTTGGCCTGTTTGCCTTTGCTTACTGCTTCGGCCCGGTCACAATCATTGATTCCATCAGGACCTCCATGTGGGACAACTCGGTGTTTGGCTCCGCCTACGCCCTGAAGATCACCATGAACAACGCGTGAGTCTTCTTTCTTCAACGACCTGGAAGAGCCACTTGACTGACAGCACTTCAAGGATGAACATCATCGTCATGGTCATCACTGGCGTGATCCAGGATGCCGACAACAAACTCCTACGATAACGTCACAATCGTCTACGTTATTCTCGCCGGACTCTCCGTCGTTGTGTCCCTAGTCCTCGCCATCCTGACCTGGAAGTCTGTCGACATCGGACACCTTCAGTGAGCAAGGAAGCCGCGCATCGCCCGTGGCGATGTACTGGTGGACCGGAAGGCCAAGTTCGAAGGGGAGGAGGGTCCTAAGAACAAGAAGATCTCCAGGGCGTGCTTTGGCTTGCTTGTCCTGTTGGTCCTTGGGAGCTGGTGCGGCTACTTCTAGGGTGTTGCTACCAACAACAACTAACCCTGACGGGTCTTATCATGGACATGGGGTTGGAAATGCTTCCATTAACATATCATTCTACAATCTCTCGCTCAAGTGATGTATCTCGAAGAAGTAATGCATCACAATGCCGCTTCCGTCACATCACCCTTGCTCCCGCCCCTGAGCGCGAGGAGCGGTAGCGGTGGGGCCAGTGCACCAGCATTAAGTACGGACGGCACAGCAATCGTCGTGTTTCGCCTCGCGACTCCGCCTCCCCCGGGCGCAAGCGTGCCGACTGCCGACTCGTGTTCACCATGGCAATCTCTCAACCGACGGAACTCCAGGCAATAGTCGTGATGTTCCCGGGCCAATGGAACGCCTAGAAAGCCATTTGGGAAAGGCAGTGCCGTCATGGAGGATGACGAACGAAGCTATCCGCAAGATGGACCCGGGGCCCGAGTGCCGGAATAGCCGGGGTGGTCACGGTGGTCGCCCAGGCGGCAGAAGAGGGGGATCAACTGCGGTCAGCTGACGCGCCGCGCGCCCGGGAGGATCGTGGGCTCTGATCGACGTCGTGTTCCGCGGTGCAACATCGATCCGATGGGTATGGAAGCAAGGGCGAGCAATGGCTCGTGGTCCGGCCGAGGAGAAAGCATGGGGGAAACGAACGCCCAAGATCCACCGATGTTGTCATCGGTGAGTAACGAATGGCTTCATCGATGTGATCGATCAAAAAACCACAGCATCAAATACCGCATGTTCGCCTCCCCGTGGAGAGTCATCCACTTGTGGCGGCCGCCGGTGTGCAAGGTGTGACGTCGAGTCAAGGACGGACCGGTCCACTCGCCGTTGGACTGTTTCCTGGTTGCCCATGGAATGCGGAACTCCTCGTGAGCGCGGCAACCCGGGGACTCGGGTGTTCTCTTTCTTTGTCTCACCGCGGGACCGATTCAATAGCCTCAACCGTTCCCCGTATTTCCGCCAACCTACTTCCCTGCGAGCAAGGACTCCCCGCCGACCGAGGCTCCGATTAGGCACTCGGGCATATTTTAGTCAAAAAGACAGTGGAAGAAGAGGTGTATCCACCCCGACGAATCCGTGAGGGAAGCGAGGAGAAGGCCTCGACCTCGGGTCTGCCGTCACACGGGGGCTGGCTGCCTGCACAGGCTCGGTCGGGCGACAGCGGGCGGGCGGCCTTTGTATTTTTCTAATCGGACAGCGGGCTGCGATGGACACGCCGTGCCAACCCTGCTGCCATCCCATCCCATCCCATTCTGGCAGGGCTTTAAAACGCACGTGGCGGGCAATCATCCCAGGGTCGCGCAGCACCGAGTGTGGGTGACACGACGGACGAAAAGGCGTCGTCGCACAAAGCCAGCTGAATCCGCGAGCAGCAGCAGAGAGAATAGAGTAAAATCTCGTGAGCACCGAGTGGCGCAGCAGCAGAACACACAGCAAACGACCAGCCGCCTTTCCTGCACAAGAGCGCCGCATCGCCCGGGGTCACCTGCATGCTGCTGGAATACGAAGTCTCTTCACCGGCAGAATCGGCATCGCCCAAGTGTGGTGTGCCAGTGTGCGTTGACGTCAGGCGCGGGCTGCCAGTTGTCGCTGGTCGGCCGACCGTTGGAAGAGGAGGGGCCGGGAGTTCTTTTCTTAGCATCCATGGCTGCAACTAGAACACGCATTACCCCTGTTGATCACGGCTTGATTGGCCTGCAGGCCAAGCAACCGGCTCTCAGAGGGGGGGACCGACAAGGCCGACAAGCCCTGATGGGTGTGTGGGGTGAGGAACACGGGAGGAAAAAGGAGGAGGAAAAGGTGGTTGGTAGGGAGACACGAGATTGTGTGTGCAGTGTCTGTCGCTGGACATTTCCTTCCTGGGCGGAAATCATCTCTTCGTACGATGCACGGCCGATTTCTTCTTTTCTTCTTTTCGTCCTTCCTCCTTCTGTGGGCTCTTCTCTTCGGAGCCGCAAGCCGGAGTCGTCCGTCCGAGATGCTGTGTTTCCTGGGCATTTGCTGGGTTTACCCCTGACTAAACCACTCTAGCGCTGCGCTACATCGTCATGCTTCGACTGGATGAAGAAGGAGGCAAACAGAAAGAGACATGCGTAGAGTCATGCATCGTCGTGTTGTCAGTGTCTCGGGATGTTGCTGCAGGGCTCTTTCGTCAACTGAACTGAATCACTATCCTGGGTGAGGTGTCGGTAAGTGAGGTGAGTGAGGTGGCTGGCGCGCCGCCTCCCGTTGTCAACGGCCATCGTCCACCGTCCATCGTCTGTGCAGATCTTGGGTGGCAGGCAGGCAGGTCAGATGCCCTGCTTGTGGACTTCCGCCCAATGGACCACCCCTGTTCCCCCGTATCGTCAGCCCATGTCTGTCTGTCCCGGTGGCCCACCCGGTTGAACTGCGAGCCTCCCCCCCTCCCCTCCAAAGTTATGGGACGACGTGGCTCCCACGCCCTCGTATTGCCTCTCTCGGACACTTTTAGAGCCCTCGCCTAGTAGGGCCGCCGCGAGGGCAAAAAAACCTGCAGGCTCTGCCCCGGTCTGCCTGCCTGGCCCTGCCCTGCCATGCCCTGGCTCTGCCGTTGACCCGACGCGGGCCCGCCGCCATGTCATCACCGCCGCCGTTGGTTGTCATGGTGGGCATCCGGGGTGGGCGGCCTACATCCCATCCCCACGACCAACCTGGTTGCCTGCCCACCACCCACCTCTTCTTAAGAAGACGCAGCCGCGCGACTAGATGCCAAGTGCTCTCCTTTCCTCTCACTCTCACCAGTCGCTCGCTCGCTCAACATCTCCCCTGAAACATCCGTCTGTTCCCTCTCGTTTCGAGCAGGCCTTTCATTCGCTTTTCCAAAGTACAACCTAACATCAGATCCAACATGCGTGGAGTCTACATGGGATTGGGCGCCATCGCCCTGGCCTCGGGTGTCCAGGCCAACGAGTACCCCTACTGCGTGAGTCCATACGTCTGATAGAAGGATCCGAACATCACTAACACCCGTCTAGGAGGCTGACAACTGCTACCGCAACCTCATCGATGATCGCCACATCGGCCAGGCCCAGGCCTTCTGCCCTACCTTCCTCGCCGGCACCGTCACCGATGGCGAGCAGATCCCCAAGGAGTTCGGCAACTGCGGCAAGAAGGTCGATCGTGTCTCGTCTGCCTGCTCTTGCATCACCTACTGGGCCACCCACACCACCGAGGAGCCTACGACCTCCACCCAGGTTGTCGTAACCACCACCACTCCCGCCGAGCCCAGCACCACCGAGGACTGTGAGACGAGCACTGAGCCCGCCCCTCCCACCTACGGAGTCCCTTCGCAGCCTGCCTCGAGCTCCGAGCCCGCTCCTCCTACCTACGGAGTCCCCTCGCAG
>JACAFV010000145.1:15537-81271 GCA_014635975.1 Plectosphaerella sp. P0831 | reverse complement strand
CCCCCCCCCCTGAGCCCCCCCCCTGAGCGCATGTGCCCTTGGTGCCCCAGCATCATCCCGGCCACGCCGCGACTCAGGCTCCTTTTGTCTCTCCTCTGCATTGCTCAAGCTCCCCCCGGTCTCCGGCCAAACTCAACCTCCCGCACGCCGCCCGGCGGACCCATTCTCGGCAGACAAGAATCTCAGATGAACCCGAAGCTCTGCCCCAGCGCCACCCGCGACAATTGCCGTGCGCCTCCGCCGGCAACTTCTCAACCTCCCCCCCCTCATCTTGACCACTTCCCCCCGGAGCACGGGTTACGCCGCGGCGCGTCCTTGGAAGTGCCGGGGGCATGGGATGGGATGATTTCGAATGCCGCTCACATCGTTGGTCAGCATCTCACAGGGTTACATGAGATGGGTCCCCCTTTTTGCCTCTGCCGGGATATGTGCTCGAGCCCGTCTTGCCGTCGTCGTCACCTAAGCACAGTAATGCTCCTGCGGGCACAGGCACAGTCAGAAGTAGGCTCGGCGGGCGCGTAGTAGCTTCGCCCAGTCGCCTTGCTTGCTTCTGGTAGTGCTCGAGCTTCCTCTTCCCCCCCGTCCATCGTCCCATATGGGCCCTTGCCAAGCACTGCGCATGGCGGAGCAAACGATCGGCCTGCGGGCACCTGCTTGAGGTAAAGTGGCCGGAGCAAATGGGCGAGGCCATTGTTCATTGTGCTCCGCCGGACGTGACGACGAACGAGCTCCCGAGGTCCCCTCTTCCCTGCCCAGTTTTGTTTCCAGTTCCGTGGAGTGTAAGGTATTTTCCTTTTTGCCGATCCCACCCGGAGACCGGTATAAAGATGACATGGGACGATCGCCATCGGACGAGATAGGGCTCGTTCTCTGGCACTCAACGGTCTCTGTCTCTCTCCGGCCTTGACCCTCTTTTTTTGACACCTGATCAGTCATCTGCCTAGGTGGTCCTGTACTTCGCCATGCTTTACTCAACTCTCGTGGGCTGCCTGCTCACGGCGGCGCCCCTCGCCAGTGCCGCGGCATGCCCCTTTTCCGGGCGCAGCGATATGCCGCCACCCGCGGGCCTGCACAAGAGGCAGAGCAATGCCGGTTCGACTTTTAGCCAGTGCGCTGTCAAGAGCAACAAGGCCGGTGGTGGTACAAGGAGCAGTGACTGGTGGCCGTGCCAGCTCCGTCTCGATATCTTGCGCCAGTTTGCGCCGCAGACGAACCCCCTGGGCGAGGAATTCGACTACGTCGAGGCTTTCAAGGGACTGGACTGTGAGTATATGGCTGGGTTTCCATTGAGTAGCGGTCTTTGACTGACTCTGATGAACACAGACGCCGCTCTCAAGGCCGATCTCGAGACTCTCATGACTGATAACCAGGATTGGTGGCCGGCTGACTTTGGTCACTATGGTGGTCTGTTCATCCGTATGGCGTGGCACAGCGCTGGTACATACCGTGCTATTGACGGCCGCGGAGGTGGTGGCATGGTAAGGCTTCCAGTCACAATATTTTGACAATATCTGACATCTCTCAGGGCCAACAACGCTTCGCTCCCCTCAACAGCTGGCCCGACAACCAGAACCTTGACAAGGCCCGCATGCTCCTGTGTAAGTCACACTGACTTGACTCCCATGGCCTTCGGCTCACATGTCCTAGGGCCCATCAAGCAAAAGTACGGCGACGCCATCTCCTGGGCCGATCTCATGCTCCTCACCGGCAACGTCGCGCTCGAGTCCATGGGCTTCAAAACTTTCGGCTTCGGTGCCGGTCGTCCCGATACCTGGCAGTCTGACGAGGGCATCTACTGGGGTGCCGAGACGTCCTTTGTCCCCAACGGCAACGACGTGCGCTACAACGGCAGCACCGAGGTCCGCGATCGCGCCGCCAACCTCGAGGAGCCCCTCGCCGCCACCCACATGGGCCTCATCTACGTCAACCCTGAGGGCCCTGACGGCAACTCCAAGCCTGCCGATTCGGCTCTCGACATCCGCGTCGCCTTTGCCCGCATGGGAATGAACGACGAGGAGACTGTTGCCCTTATTGCCGGCGGACACGCCTTTGGCAAGACTCACGGCGCCGTCAGTGGTGGTAAGCATTTTCCTCCATCTGCCTGATACTTCCCAAACTAAGCTCTTACGCAGACAACATTGGCCCTGAGCCCGAGGCTACCGACATGGGCATGGGTCTCGGCTGGCACAACAGCGTCAACAAGGGCAACGGCCCCGACCAGATGACTAGCGGCCTCGAGGTCATCTGGACCAAGACCCCCACCAAGTAAGGATCCTTGGCACAACCTTCTCACTTCTTCCTCTAACCCTCTCCTTTCCAGGTGGAGCAATGGCTACCTCGAGAGTCTGCTCAACAACAAGTGGCAGCTCGTTGAGAGCCCGGCCGGCGCCCACCAGTGGGAGGCCATCAACGGCACCCTCGACTACCCCGACCCATTCGACACCACAAAGTTCCGCAAGGCCACCATGCTTACCAGCGATCTCGCCCTCATCGAGGACGCCGCCTACCTCAAGATCTGCCAGCGCTGGCTCGACCACCCCGACGAGCTCGCCGACGCCTTTGCCCGCGCCTGGTTCAAGCTCCTCCACCGTGACATGGGCCCTCTCTCCCGCTACCTCGGCCCCGAAGTCCCCGCCGAGCAACTCATCTGGCAGGATCCCCTCCCCCGCTCAAACGCCACCCTGATCAATGACGCCGACGTCGCTTCCCTCAAGGAGAGCATCCTCGCCGCCCCCTCGGTCAACATCTCCTCCCTTGTCGCCACCGCCTGGGGATCGGCCTCGACCTTCCGTCACTCCGATAAGCGCGGCGGTGCCAACGGCGCACGTATCGCCCTCGAGCCTCAGAACAAGTGGGCGGTCAACAACCCTGCCCAGCTCGACACTGTCCTCTCCGCCCTCCGCGAGATCCAGTCGACCTTCAACGCCGCCAACTACGGCAAGCAGGTCTCCCTTGCCGATCTCATCGTCCTCGGCGGCTCCGCAGCTGTCGAAAAGGCCGCAGCCGACGCTGGTCTCGAGGGTGTCACTGTTCCCTTCGCTCCCGGCCGCGTCGATGCCACTCAGGAGCAGACTGACGTCGAGTCTTTCCGCCTGATGGAGCCCGTGGCCGATGGTTTCCGCAACTACGGCCGCAGCACCACTCGCGCTCGTGCCGAGGAGATCCTCGTCGACCGCGCCTCGCAGCTGTCCCTGACACCGCCCGAGCTGACCGTCCTCGTCGGCGGCCTGCGCGTCCTCGGCGCCAACTTTGACAATGCCAACACCGGTGTGCTGACCGATAAGGTTGGCCAGCTTACCAACGACTTCTTCGTCAACCTCCTCGATGTGCGCACCGAGTGGACGCCTGCTGAGGGTGCTGAGGTTTGGAACGGTGCCGACAGGGCTACTGGTGAGGCTAAGTTCACGGCTACCCGCTCCGATCTCGTCTTTGGCTCGCATGCTGAGCTGCGCGCCGTGTCTGAGGTTTACGGCCAGAGCCAGGCGGGAGAGAAGTTTGCCAAGGACTTTGTCAAGGCTTGGGTCAAGGTGATGAACCTGGATAGGTTCGACCTGTGAGAGAGGGAGATAAGATGATGAGGTATTATGTTTTCAATTTATGACTTGCTACTTTCAATCGAGGTTTGGTCCATTTTCAAGAATGTGCCCCCTGTTCCTAAAATCCAACTGACGAGAGAAGAGTCTTGCGACGGATTGGGCGTGCTGAGAGGGCGGACACGGGGCTATCGGCGCTGGTAGTCTCGCCGACCTCGTACCGCTTGTGCATGCCCTTGGTGTCGAGTGTTGGTGCCCTGCGGATTGTGTTGCCCGCGCTGAGGTTCGACCAGAGAGCAAAAGAGGCCAGAGCTGACGCTACCGAAATCCAGTTAAGGATGTAGACAACATGGCCATGCTTTTGTGGCGAGGCGCCGACGTCAGGGTGGCTTGTCCGCTCCATGAGCTGGCCAAAAGTGAACTGGGCGGCGGCAGCGGTCATGAGGGCCGCAGCGAAGAAGAGCTGGTGGTCAGCATGGGGCTTGGTTGATGTGTAGGAGGACTTACTGAGGACAGGAATACGGTCAGCGGAGAGACAACGTTGGTCGACGATACCCGGCGCCCGACCAACAACGAAGAAACACCAAGAGCCGCTGCAGCAAGATATGCCATGTAGAGACCGTTCGGGCCATGCTCAAGCCAGTAGAACCGGGTGCCTTCCTGATGAACCTGTGCACCCCAGACGGCCCAGTATCGGTACAGGTTGAACAGAGACTTTGTTCCAGAGCTGGCACAAAAGTCGACGACGTGCCCACCACTCCGGGGGGCGAGATGGCCGCTGCAGTAGGTCCAGAGGTACAACGCATAGAAGTCCTTGTGCTTGGAAAAGTCGTTGGCATCGGGCAATCCGCGGAAAGACTGGTTATCGATCTTGGTTTGGACATCGGAGCAGTCGATCTGTGGATGTCAGCGGTTGGTCAGGGTCAGGGCATTGAGGGAGGGCAACTCACCACGGCGAAGCTGAGCCAGCCCACGCCTCCAGGAGGAGAGCCGAGCCCCGATGTGAGCACAATGAAGAGACAGAGGAGGGATAGCCCAGCAGTACCGAGGGCGGCTGAGATGCGAGTCTTCCTCCCTGACACGGGGGAACGACCACGAGGAGGAGGAGGAGCCATGATGGGGGTTGTGTTGGACGATGATGGGGAGACAAACTCTCTCTCTGTGCTTCTGTCTTTCTGAGAACCCGCACGATGAGGCGGTGCTCCTCCCCCTAAGTATCCTCCCCCCTCCCCCTCCGATTAGGGGTCGTAGGGCTGAGACAAGCTTTGGGATAGTGCCAAGGCTGGGGGACAGCTGACTGGCGCACGTCTAGCAAGCTGCGGCTGATGGTTAGCCTGAGACCAAGCTCCGGGAGTGAGACAGATCCGTGCGGAGGATGAGTGAGAGATGGTCCAGATGGAGATATCCGGGTGGCCGACCTGGGTGAGCTGGAGGTCATCTCAGCTTTTAGGCTTTTAGGATTCGGAGGTTTCCAGCGGTGAGCTTATTCTTACTCGACATCAATATTTTCGGAGCTCAGGCGGTGCGGCTGATGGCGAGACCGGGCTGTCACTAGGGTGGCCGAAATATCCGAGCACCTGAACGCGGGATGATGGTCATCGCGGGGTGCATTCCGCCTGCTCCTGTCCCATATATCCCAGGACAGGTCTCAAGCACCTCTCTTTCACCAACCACCAAGTCCATGCCGCGGTCTACAGCATCCAGCATGATTCTCCCATCTCAGATCATTCCCCTCCTCCTCCTTCTCGCCGACCACGCCCAGGCGGTCCAGTTCGTCTGCCATGACGGGTCGGTAGCCACCTGCGGTGACGGCACCGCTCCTCTCCTCCACGAAGGCCTCTTCGCCCGCGGCGACTTGGGCACCCGCTCCATGTGCGCAGAGAGCTGCAACGTCTTCCTCAACAAGTGCGCCGCCACAGCGCCCACATGCATCTATCCCAACCCACAAGTCCCCAACCCCCGTGCCGCCTGCGCCTGTCGTCCCGGCTTCAAGGCCGACAACGTGGCGGACGGCGACACGACAAAGCATTGGCGTGTTCCCGTTACTGGCCAAGAGCACCGAGTCTGGGTTGCCGAGGGTGTCTCCTGCAACACGCAATGTGGGGGGTACGGCGCCCAGAGCTGTATGGAGGTGACCATGGTGGGGGTAGACTGCGTGGGCGATGTCGTTCCAGGGAAGAAGTACCCCGGGATGGTCTACCCTGGGGGCGGTCCGGACGTTTACAATTCTCCGCCGTTTGGGAAGAACATGTCGACGGCACGCTACGCATCTGGTGGTATTCCCGGGAAGGAGACAGATGTGCCGGGAGGACGAAAGGGCATTCCAACTGATCTCCCTGATCTCCCTGATCCCCCTGATCTCGGTGACTTCAGCGATACCATTGTGGACTCATCCACAGACATGGAGCTCACCGAGTCACTTGATTCCAGTTCTTCCGAACCGACTTCCTCGAGCCCCAGTACCGAGTCTGAAGACATAGACATTGCCACGGATGCGGAAACGGAAACGGAAACGGAAACGGACATGCCTACCGACCTCCCCCAACCCACCAAAGATACCAGTTTTAACGCCAACATGTTCCCCGACATGCCCCTGCCAACGGGTGAGGCTTCCGAAAGTCCAGACCTCCCCGACTACTTAAACCAGGGTGGCGACAAAGGAGCTCCGGTCATCGACACGCCTTTCAAGGTCCCAACAAAACGCTCCCAGCCGCATCGACGCGACGACCTGGCGGACATTCGAGCGGCCGGCGCGCAGCAAGCCTGGACCATCCTCATCAGCAAGTGGAACTGGTACATGGAGAAAATGTCCGGCCCCCATAAGGAGTTCAAGATGGATGAGCGGCCGAACCAGTGCAACATCATCAGGGATGCCGTCGTAGACGCCTGCAAAAACGCCCTCAATACAGAAGACACAAACTGCTCCCTCGGCCCCGACGGAAAAGACCCACGCTGCACTTCGGACCATCCTACAGGGTGCTGCGAGGCACAGCGCAAGGAGACTTACTGGTGCCAAGGACGCTGGTCCACGGAGAACTTCAACCTCGCCATACGCGACATGCGGTACAGCTGCAACATCCAAACAGCGGGTGGCCGCGACGCACTCAAGCTGGGTGTATACCGCCGCTTCCTGACTCCGCTGCAAACCATCATGCAGGAAGCCAACCCTCCCCCTTCGTTCCTTCAACGCGCTGTCGAGACGCAGCAAAAGTGGCTTCTCTGGGAGAGGGAGCTTCGATACCTCGTCGGCGGCGATGCTTATCGTGGCATCAACGGTTTGATTGAGATCACGGGCAAGATCTCCACGGGCGACAAGGGCTACAACGGTGTGTTGTGGAGCGAGGCCATCGAGGAGCCGCTGTCGCAGAACCTGGACGCCTTCATGCTCGAGGCTATTGCCATGGCTTTCGACGTCTTTGCCGTTGGAAACGAGAGAGACTTCCTGGCGTCGCTGAAGGAAGGGACTGTGCCGTCGAGGGATAATATTGAGGGCATCCGAAGTTGGGCGGATGAGTTTGTTTCCAAGAGGATCAACGTGTTCTTGCCATCGTCGCCTGGGCGATTTGACTGGCAGAAGAACCAGGCGGAGGTTGAGGCCACGGTGAGAGATTATGGGACGTTTCTGGAGTTGGGCGGGATTGGGAACCTGGCGAGGGCATATTCCGTGGTTGCCCGGGCAGACAGGGTCATTGGGGGGAAATAGGATGATCACAGGTTCGTAGGAAGATCGGCGGGTAGCCAGAATGAGCAATATCTGTAACTTTCATATCTCTCCTTGGCTACTTGTCATCTGTGCTTCGACAGAGGCTCCTTCCCCAAAGACGTCATCGAGATGGTCCTCTACCCGAATCTGCGCCACTGCTTGGGCCCTGTGTTTGGTCAGTTCTCGAGCCCTCTCGTTTCCCATCGTTGTATTCTTGACGTCCCCCAGATTTAAGCTTGGGATGCTGGGCTTCCAGCTGCTGCTTGAGCAGCCTCTGCTGTTGCTCGAGTTGCTCAAGCATCTCCAGCTGCTGCGCCTGTTGAGCCATCTGCTGCTCCTGTAGAGCCATCTGCCTCCTCTGAACCTCGAAAAGTCCCAATGGTGGCTGTAAAAGTGTTTCTTGAGGGCCTGCCGCACCATCTCCTGTATTCTGCCAGCTCTCGACAGTGGGAGGGAGGGCGGCTCCCCCCTCCGCCCCCGATGCTGACGACCCAACTCCGGCCAACTCGTCCGCCGTCATAACATCAGGGGCGGCAACAAAATCAGACAAGTCGTCCGGCTCAAGGCCATGTATACGCCTGAGATGTGCTCTGAAGTTATCTGCCCTCGGCCATATTTTGTCCTTTGCGGCGCATGGGCCGATGTTGCACTCGTACCGAGGAGTCCCCACTGTGTGATAAGTTTTCTTGTGCCGATCCAAGTCGCTGAGAGTTGAAAAGCCTTCTTTGCGCGTACAGCCCGGAACATCGCAAATGAACGGCTTTCTGTGCCGGAGCTCATGCTTTCGGAGCTCTGATGAGTCCTTGACCAGCTGGTTGCAAGTTGGGCATACCAATCCTGCCTGTTCACCCACAGGCCTGCGGTGCTCGATAAATTGGCCATTTGGGTCCTGAACCAGGACTCGATCGTAGTTTGGTGGAATCAACGGATCAAACTCGTCACTTTCACTGTCTTCGTCATCCTCCAAGATCTCGAGGCCTTCGATATCTTGTGGAATAGCCGCAACGGCTAGTTGCTGTTGATGTCTTCCAACATGGTGGCAGAAGCTCAGAAGTTTGTCTTTGGACGGTACGACCCATTGGTCACAGAAAGGACACGAATCAGAGGTGTACTCTTCGGTTGGGCGGCTGGCTCGCTCTGTAATGCGCCATGCTTGCTCTTCGTTCATGTTTTGAGAATGAGACGTGCTGTAGTGTTCAAGGAGTCTGGCCCTTCCAGTGAAAGTATAAGGGCAGAGTGGACAGCTCCAGACACTTCGATGGAACTCGAGCTCGTGGTCAAACCATTCGTGTCGCGTCTGGAAGAGCCCGGTCGAGCATCCGTCAAAAGTGCAGGCATATGGCATTAAATCCATCAGAATATGGGCTCTAAACAGTGCATTAGGTTAGCGTGTGTTCTTAATCATGCGGATTGGAAGTAAAGACTTCCTTACCTCCAGTCCCTTTCTGTTTCCACCAGCTGCAGGTCGCGGCAGAAGGGACACTGGAAAGGCTCGTTGTATTGGAGCATCTTCCCATGGAATTCCATATTCTCCAGATCCGGGAATTTGAGTTCCCCATCGTCGCCCTCACGGCAGGCTGAGGCAAAAGATGTCGTGTGACTGATCGTGCTCATGACTTCTTCTGCCGAATCTTTCAAGCCACCCACACTGGAAGATTCTTCGTAGAATGTGGTTGCCAGCTTGGAAGACTGGTCATCAGGGTGCTCGGATGCATCGGCTATCGCAACATCGCCAGGGTCTATCAGGGGACGACGTTGTCGGTCGTGTATCCAAGCCCGTCTGTGAGCATAGCCCAAGACAAGTCGGCGAAGGAGTTGAGGCTGCTGTTCCTCCATCTTCGGAAACCTGTCCGATAGCCGTATGGAAAAGTTCATCTGGGCGGGGTCGCGCTTATCTCCAACTTGAGGGCTGATGAGCCTCGTCTTCTGGCTAAAGGTGTTCTTCTTTATCAAAGCTGCAAGTCGATAAAGTCGGTTGATGAGAGGCTGGAAACTATTGATAAGCTCATCAAGCTCGGTCGTGGGAACTGAGAGGAATCGAATAAGCTCAAGTTCCTCCGTGTCGGTTGCGTCCAGCGAACTGATCAGTTCCTGTAGGTCGCCTCGATCTGTGTTCTTAGACAACCCCTCCAATATTGCTTGTGCTGAGAACTTGTCAGCTCCCAGAACATGGCTTTTGATGTCTTCATGACAGGCATAAGATGCAAACCTCGGCCCGCGTTCTCAGATAGCTCATTAAGAACGGCTTGGGTCCGCGCTCTCATCTTTGCTGCTTTTCGTAAACGCCAATCAATGGATGATCTTGAACCGGCCCGCTTGAAGGCCCCCAGGTTTGATCCCCAGATACCTAGGCGGCCAATAGCATTGTACACGGCGGTCCCGTTGGCGTTCTTATCGGCGTTTTCATCGTCACTCAATTCGCGGTACAGCGTTTGCAGCCTTTCCCGACATCTGGCCGCTAGTCTTGAGATAGATTGCTCCATTTTGGCGGATTGGGATGGCGTCTTAAACCGTTTGATATGAAGAATTGCACATGTAATATCTGGTCGGACACGAAATGTAAATGAGGGGTTTTTGGACCTGCCGTTCGGATGAGGCGCAAGGCGTCGAGGAGCCAATGACCATGACCCTCTCTAGAACCCTGCATATCACCAACAAATCAAATCTCCTGTCTCCGAGCGGGGTAAAGATGAGGACCAGGCTGTGGCATTTTGTGGAGGCCTACATCCAGACTTTGTGGCCTGATCAAGGCCGAGCTTGTTTGCGGATCTAACTCATCTCCCTTCTTCAAGCCGTTCCTTGTCTCAGCTGCAAACCGAGGATGTCCGGCCTCGAGATCGTGGGAGCTGTTTTCGCGGGCCTTCCTCTCCTGATCGGCGGAGCCAAGGCTCTCAAAGGAAGCTTGGACAACACATTTGTCGGGTTCATGTTCAGTTCGAAGCTGTCGGATATGGTATTCGACATTGAACAGCAGGCAAACATACTCGAGCAACACCTTCGAAGGCTGTTGAGCTTAGTCAATCTGCGCTCACTCTTCGAAGACCACAATCAAAGGGAAGACTTGACTTCCATCGATTGGGGAAACGCAGAATTACAAAGAGACTTGGAGGACTGTATCGGCCCGAAATCCTTCGCATCCATCAGAACGAACATCCTGGAGCAAGAACGGATCATCAAGATACTTCGGCCCATGGTGGACCACGCTCAGATCAAAGTCAGTAAGCCCCTCCGAATCTGATTCATGACAAAAAGCTGACTTGATGTACAGGCCGCAGGCTTCAAAGATAGAATGTCCATGGCACGTCGTTTTATAGAGCACAAAGACGATGTGGATGCTCTCAAAAAGACAAACGACGCTATCGACTACTTATTGAAGAGAGAAGAATACATGGCAAACTCCAGTATACTGGTGGCTTCCTTCTTTGACAAGAAACCCAGCAAAGCAGACCTCAAGGCTTGCAAAGCCTTGTTGAATCTTCAGGAACACGTCAGAAACCTTCACCAAATTTTCCAACCACAATCATGGAGCAACATATGCTTCCATGAGCACCCCTGTGGAATAATTGTTCTCTGTGACAATAGCCTCAGACATCGGGAAGGGTCGGTCGAGCTACTCTTAGGACCGATCAACAACCGAAAGCGAGTCAGAGTCGAGATACAGCAATTAGAGACAGCTTCCGCCAACCAGACAAACGAGATGGACCTGAGTCTCCTGGAGCTAGCCGAGCCACCAACTAAAAGGGTTAGGTTCAGCGTTGAAGGTCCACAGGATCGAAGGTACAGAGCATCACCGCCCAGCAGACCATCTCGATCTGTCAGCTGCGATCTTTTCAGCAAGCCCGAGACCTCAATAGCTGTTCCCTTTGGTGCCTTGGGGGGAAGCATGGCGATAATGGAGCTCAACCCACCGTCTCAGCGCAACACAGACCAAAACATCATCAGTCTTGAGACCTTTTACAAGTCCGTGGGCCGCCTAGATCGACGGCTCCGCGTCGGGTTGAAACTCGCATACAGCATCCTCGGCCTGGGCACGACCCCCTGGGTTCCCCAAGGCTGGAACAGCAGCGACATCTCCGTCTTCTACGACGTCACAGCCGTGCCATTTTATTTACACGACTGTGTCCGGAAGGCTCTCAGCAGAACCGTTGATGCCAGAACTCATGCCGAAATGGCCGTCTTCTCGCTCGGCGTCATTTTCCTCCAGCTACTCTTCCAACAGAAACTCAGTGAGCAGTCGTTCTGGGTCAACTACTTGGTCAACGGAAGGGAGAACGAAAGAACTCTTGAGCTAGCGGCGCTCAAGTGGCACGAGGCAGTTGAGGATTGCTACCCGGGAGACATTGCCGACGCCATCTATCGATGCTTGTCGGGCAAGTTTTTGGCCAAGGCGGACCTGAACAAGAATGACTTTGTGTACGAGGTGTTGACGACGGTCATACGGCCATTGGAGGTGTATGCAAGCCGCCTTGACTGGATGTCCAAGGGAAAGGGGTTGTCCACAGATTTGTGACCCGATTTCCTGTCATATGAGCTACCTTAAGCAAAACGACACAATGTGGTGTCTGAGAAGAAGTTGCAAAGACTGTCACTTAAGGCCTAAAAAGCTAGTTCTTCATAGTGGTTTTCCTGCCCGATCACTAATGCTTGGAGATGGATCTCCCGGAATTGATTGCAGAAGGCCTCGTGAGCCCAAATCAAGGGGAGCCTGTTCTATGAACTAGGTTGATCGCATATTTGTAGCGAGTAAGTCATGTATTTGTAATGAGTAGTATAGTTGACTTCGATGTCTCTCCTCCGAGATGTGCATCTTCAAGCATGGGGTACATACTGCAGCCACACCGGAGCCCAGTATACCCCTATTGCAACAGATCGGAGGCTCAGAAAAGATTCGAGAACAATGAAAACACGACAGAAAATGTAAAATGAGACAGCCATCCCGATCAACACTAACAAGCTAGTGTTTCCAATGTTCTCAATGTCGTAGCCACAAAAGCGCCACGGCAAATTCCCGTTTCGCCCCCTCCAACTCTCTAGAGCTGAAGTCCAGATTGTGACGATAAGATCCACGAGAACGAGGCTGGGTACACTGGAAATAATCCCAAGGCAATAAATATACCATAGATGCTGCTCTGCGACCGTGGGGAACGACGAGTCCCATGCCGTATAATGGATGCCGCCGTATACCAGGGGCAGGGTGACGATGCTGAAGCGCAAACATTTTTCCTTACCTTTCTCAAATTTTGTGGTCGTTTCAGCAAGAATGAAAGTAGACTTCCATGAAAGAGGGCGTCTTAAGGCTGGTCTGTTTTTGCGGGTGCTGAGATCATAGCTCATGTTGCCCGCAGGGATTCCGATGGCTTCAAAAGCCCTGATGACGGAATGACATCTGTGTGTTGTAAGCGCATCGACGATGTCTCTGCCCTGTTCTACCTTGAAGTTCTTTTTCCCCGCATAAATGTCTACGTGAATACTTGCGGAAGTGTTACATTGCAACAAGCGGTCGTGGAGCCGATGAGCACTTTTCTCCTTGCACCCCAGCCGGAGGTTGTTAGGGTATTCTTGTTGCGGCTGGAACTCCAAGGTCGTTTTACTGTAAAATATCTTGGGTTTCTCATTACTATGTCAGCAAAGCAGACATCATAGCAGGCTGATATCCTCACCTTGAACCATAACAGATACATGCCAAAAGCACAGCCTACGTGGACCATCGTGTGCAGCTTGAGAAGCGTCAAGGGCAGGCCGTACAGCTTTCGCGAGATACAAGAAGCTAGCGTCCATGACACCTGAAGAAGGACCAGGCTCTTTTGGACACCATCGGCCTTGCTGCGATCACGGATGCGCTCGGGCTCGATGTATACCCAATGTCCGAAGCGAGACAGGTCCAATATGCCGTCGCTATTCAGTAGCAAGGTAGAAAGACCAGTGCCCTCGGCTGGGAAAGGCTTGGCATGCCACTTGTTGTTCATATAGCTTTCG
This sequence comes from Plectosphaerella sp. P0831, assembly GCA_014635975.1. Classification (NCBI taxonomy): domain Eukaryota; kingdom Fungi; phylum Ascomycota; class Sordariomycetes; order Glomerellales; family Plectosphaerellaceae; genus Plectosphaerella; species Plectosphaerella sp. P0831. The sequence goes on along the minus strand of JACAFV010000145.1, from coordinate 68,059 downwards.
GACAGGCTGTCCTCCAGCTGCGAGCGCGGCAAGCCAACACCGCCCATGATAACGAAGAAGGCGTACTTTAAGTCAAAGTTGAACTGCCAGAGTTGGTTGAATATCTGGGGGTTGGAAGGCGTAGGAAACGGGGCTCCAACTGACGGATTTGTCGACCGAGTCTTCAGCGGCCTCGGCTTGGCGGCGTTGAAGCTCGGTGGAGAGCGTCCTTGCAGCCAGATACTGCATCAGGGCCATGTAAAGAACGATCTCCGGGACGAAGAGCGCCATGAGCACCCACACTACGCGTACAAGGGAGCGATCCATAAATCCAGTCTTGACGGGCACATCTAGATGAAGCGCCGAATAGATGCACGTCACCATGGTCAAGAGGCATGTCTGCAGGATTGCAAAGGTGCTCCTTAGCTCGGTTGGACGGACCCAGACCGGGGCAATGATGGTGTGTAGTGCTATCTGGTTGTCTTTGTTTGTGCGAAGGAGATCCCAAACGTCGTGGTGACATCTCTCGTTGCCAAGGTCCATCAACTGAGCATCGCAAATGTTGCCTAGGATGGCAAACGTCGCGGAGGAGATGACAAGACTGGAGGGTGCTCTCGCCGCCATGGTAGAGGCAGCAGGGTGTTGCAGAATTGCGGGCGATGAGAGGACGGCACGCACAAACAGGCGACACTCGCCCTTTAAAAAACGGCTTGTTTCTGTCTTCAACTGCCAAGAGAGGCCAGGCTGTGCAGAGGGTGATACAGACGATGATCATTCGTTGTGTGCTGAGGCTGGGAGCACACTGCCTCGTGGCGCCTGCAGCCACCGACCGATATGTCCTCGATAGGCTGCCATGATACCACGATTTTACGGGTCGTCGGTCCAGGTGCTCGAATTAAAACATGAGCCGAGCCCCGACCAGAGGAGGTCCCAGCTTCCGCCAGCGCCACGACACGAAGCAAAGACAAGTGATACGCCTAGCTTCGAGGCTTGGCTAAGCCAGTCGTTGACTTGGGAAGGAGATTCGATGGAGACAAAATGGCGCCTGGAGTCGGTATGAAAATGGCCGTTGGTGCAGAGTTCCATTGCGGATAAGAAAAGTGATGATAAAGACATCAAGGTGTTGAAGACTCAGCAACCAACCACCGAGGAGTCCCACGCCAGGCAGCGATGTGTGAGTCGGGAGGACTTCATCCCGGTCCACAGGACATTGGCCCGAACCCGACGACAGGGGGCCGTGTCAATGCGAAGCTTCAGTTTCGGTTTCATGTCTTTGGCCCAAAATGAAGTGATCGAGTATAAATACCACGGCGTAGTTTTTCTCCTCTTACGATTAGTCGTCACCTGGCCTATTGAGAGTGAGTTCACTTCAATTGCATGCATTAAATGGTGATTCGTTGCCTCTCGTTGGCTCAGGTGTAAACCTCTCGACGTCCCTCCTTGCGGAGCAAGCTCGGGGAGTTGTCCGACGAGGGGGTGGATAGCTCCAGTCTTGGGGCTGGAGTCGCGCCAAAAATGGGGTCACAGTAGAGCTTTTACTGGAGCGTTTACAGGAGCCAGATTTGCGTTTATCCACAACACTCAGGCCTGGGCCCGGCTCACGACTCATGTCTGGAATCCCCCGCCATCGGAGGGTCCAGTTATCAGAAATCTGGCAGGTCAACGAAAAGTCATCCAAGCATCGATGACACCGCGAGTCTGGTTAGGGTTGTAATAAGCACGGAGAATACCAGCTACTGCACGTCCATGAATATTTCTGATAATGCCCGGCCCTGGCGCCACGTGCCCGGCGTGTGGCTTGAAGCTCTTGGTGCGCCGGGCTTCATCCCGGAGCTATACCACAGACCGGCCAAACCGGCAAAGGTCCCAAGCTTTTTTACCCCGGCATCCGCCACCACCAACACCATGTTCTTCCCTACAAGTGGATCGCCCCGACACCCCGTATCCCTAAGCGAGCTCTTTCTAGTGCTAAGACGTCCATTTGGAAGCGGTATTTTCCCCTCCCGTTGGGGAGCATGTCAGGTCTCGCCCGACTAGGCTCGAACCGAGATGGCTTACGCACCGGACTCATGACCGTGCAGATCAGATAACTTTGTCCACCGGCGGCGCGTCAAGCTGTCCGGGATCTGATAAAAATTTTCCAGCCCGTCGTCGGCCTCAAATACACAGGTGGTCGTCCGTTGTGTGCTTGTCTCACGTTCACTCCCTCGCCATCAACCCTCAAGGTCATCCCATCATCCACAGCAAGCACCATGGAGACTACGGGTACCAAGCTGTCGGCTCGCGCCAGGGTCCGGGGTAAGAACGCCACAACCATCTCGCTGCACATGCAGCCACTGCGTAGGGCAGACGGATGTTAATCCCCGATTCGGCAGCATTCTTCCTCGGTGCCGCGGCCGAGACGAAGGAGGAGAGGCGTCTGGTTCAGAAGCTTGGTAAGTTGGCTCTCATCAGTGGTGTGTGATACTCGCGTGCTGACCTCTGGTTTAGACTTCTTCATCATGGTGAGCGGGCATGTGCCTCGATTGCACGTCCGACACATCTGACGCGCCTTAGACGTACTGCTGCCTCAGCTACTTCTTCAACTTCCTTGGTGAGATGACCGTACAAACTTCCAAGGGTTCATGAGACTAACAAGCCCCCTAGACCGCGCTGCGTTCGCCAACGCCTATGTAGGATCACCAGCTCATTCTGACCTCCCCGCACTCACACCTTCCAGGTCGCCGGTCTCCGCGAGGCCCTCGACATGGACGGCCAGCAGTACAGCACCGTCCTCGCCGTCACCACCGCTGGTATGGCCGTCGGACAGCTCCCCAACGGCTTCATCATCCAGAAGGTCGCTCCCAGCATCTGGTTTCCCTCCATGGTTGTCGTCTGGGCCGGCTTGACCATGGCCAGCGCCGCCGTCAAGACCGTTACCCAGATGTACGTCATTCGCTTCCTTCTCGGTCTCGCCGAGTCCAGCACCTACGCCGGCACAATTTACATCATTGGCTCCTGGTACAAGCCCGACGAGATCGCCAAGCGCACCGCCCTCTTCACTGCCTCGGGACAGGTCGGCACCATGTTTGCCGGCATCATGATGGCCGCTATCTACCGCGGTATGGACGGCATGGGAAACCTCCAGGGATGGCAGTGGGTGTTCCTCATCGACGGCATTATCACCCTCCCCATCGCCGTCTTTGGCTTCCTCTGGTTCCCCGACACCCCCGACCGCACCAAGGCTACTTATCTTTCCACCGAGGAGAGGAAGCTGGCCATCGCCCGCCTGCCCCCTATCAGCGAGGATGGCCACAACATCATGCCGCTTTCCGTCTTCAAGCGCGTCTTCATGTCACCCGTCTTGTGAGTTCATATCGATCCCCTTGCGAGTCTTGACTTAAGCTGACCCTTTCCAGCTGGATCATCTTCTTCTGGTCCCCTGTCTGCGCCGCCATCGAGGGTTTCCCTATCCAGAACAACTTCCTCCTCTGGCTCAAGTACAACAAGGATTCCTTCACTCAGTCCCAGATCAACCAGTACCCCCTCGGCATCCAGGCCGTTGGCATCGTCTCCAACATGCTCGCCGCCTGGCACATGGACGTCAGTGGCACGCGCATCCCCACAGCACTCCTCATCCTCGCTCTGCAGGTCATGGTCGGTGCCATGCTGCTGGTCCGCAACCTGTCATTCGCCGGCACCTTTGTGGCTTTCTACATCTCGGGAACCGCCTATGCCGTGAACCCCACCATCTTCGGCTGGGCCAACATCATTCTGCAGCGCAGTGGCGACGATGCCATGCGCAGCATCACTCTCTACGCGATGAACATTGGCTCCATGGTTCTCTGGAGCTTCTGGGGTATCCTGTTCTACTCGGGCGCCGACACCCCGTACTGGTTCAAGGGTTGCATTGCCCTTCTGTGCAGTTGTTTCGTCATGTTCCTGTACATGGGACTCATGTGGAAGGTATGTCTGCACAGCCGGTTATCTTGACAGCCAGAAGCTAACATTCGCCCGCAGCTCGACCGCTACACTGCCGAGAAGTACAAGGACCGCATGGCCGGTGTCAGCAACCCCGAGAGCAAGCTCGAGGAGCCTTTCGAGACTGCCGACAAGGAAGTGCCAGCCGTCTCGGAGACGACGGTCGACAAGGCCATCAACTAGTGCTCGTAGTAGGACTTCAAATGACGTTCTCCGCTGACTGAATGTCAAGAAAAGGTTGACGTGGGGACAGCATGCAGGTACAGCCCAAGGTCTCGGCTCTGCAGCCCCGGTGTATAATGTTGGACGAAGATTCATGATGGTTGTTCCCACATTAGGTACCTCCTCATACAAATTTATGTTGATGATGATATTTGAAGCTTCCCTCTTGTGACTTACATTGCTTGTACTCTCAATGAGAACCACCATGCGCCCTCTTCACCTCCTCGTTCCTCGACGAATGTGACAAGTACGTCGGGAGAGATGAATTGGTATTCTTGGTCTAAGAGTCTTGTTGCCATTCACCATATCTTCGTTGGATCATACTAGTATCAAGTGCGGGGATGTCTCGAAATCATGAGAAGACATGAAGAAGTTGGACTTGCTACCAGAAACGTATTGGCATGACAAGATAGACAATGCTTGATGATAGTCTTCAAGCTGTCAGGGTCGGCAGGTGGATCCATTGCCATTTTGCCCCTTATCAGAGAAATCCCATACTCGCCCCTTTTGGTCCAGTCATACAGTCTCCGATGATATCTCATCACGCATGACTTCAGATGTCAAGCGGAGTAAAATTCACCAAAGTGTCCCAGAAGTACTAATGGCTGGGACTGATGCTCTTACATTGAAACCTTCGACGTCAATCCCAGAGCCGCACCCCACCAAGAGGGTCGTCGGAATAGGCTTGCCCAGAGACGTGGCGCGAGGATCCCGGCCCTGAGGCTATCAGGGTCCAGTTTTCCAACCACAGGAAGCGACTGTCGCGGTGAAAGGCCCCGCCAGCAAGGGCGAGACGGCGCCACTCGGGCTTGATTCCTAAAGGGTGACCCCATGTGTGCCGTGTCTGCCGTCTCGGGAAGGAATTGTCGACTGTGGGAAGATGGGCCGATGCTTCAGGGCGTCATCCGGAAGACACGTCCCGTCGACTTGTAATGGCCCCTGCCGGCTTGGCATGCGAACGCGCTGGACCGATCCTGCGTGGTTCGCTGGTAGGCTATGGCCCTGTGGGATGACTGCGCATGCCAAGAGTTGGGAATGTCTTTCTGGGAGAGTAGATGGAATGAAAATGCGTGCAATGTTGCACGGGGCTGACACATTTCGTTTTCAGTTGCGTGACTGGCATCAAGATGTCGACTTGGCATCAGCCGCCTTGCGTGGTGGTTTTCATCCACCGTCAGAATGGGGAAGTCGGTAGCATCAGGAACTCTCGTTCGACGGCTGAACAGAAAGACCGAAGTCTGCCATGCTCTTTCTTCAAGCCAGCCTCGAAGCATGTCCACGAAGAGAGGTCACTTCACGCCTGGATCATGATGATCTATCACGATGGTGCCGTTTGCCGCGTTTCGCCTCCTAATGACACACTGAAACCCGCCCCGGATCCCGTGAAAAGCCGGCCAACAAAGTTTTCTTGCTGCGAGATAAAGTCCGGCAAGATATTCCGGGGACTTAGGAAAGCAACTGGGTCCAACACCCACGCCATCGCCGTCGCCGGCTCGGAGCACGGCTCGGGGAGGGTCGGACAAAGTCGGAGATGGACCGCATGCTATCGAGTGCTATCTTAGCCTCTTGGAAGGGTCCTTCTCCACTCTCGCCCGGCGACTGTTGCAGGCTTCGAGAAGGGTACTGCTGTGCTGGCAGGGGGGTTGGGGGCGGCTGGTGTCGGCCAGCTCCCGAGGCAGCCACCCGCGCGGTGTGCCGGCGCCATTCCCGGCAGACGAAGAGTGTGCCCGTACAGGGTGTGAGGCATTTGCAGTGCCGCGCCGTTGGGCCAGCCAGAATGCCCAGAAATGTGAAGGACTGCTTTTGCATGTGAGCAGGGGTCCTGTAGCCGAGCTGACTGGAAATGGGGTCACGGACGGGTTCGAGGAGCAAGGGAGGAAGACCCTCGCCTCATGCTACCGACCGCTGACATTCTTACTTCTTTGAGAGCAAGACGATGCAACCCAAGGAAGGTCAAGCCGCGCGCGCGGTCCGCATGAGGCAAGGGAAAAGCTCAAAGTGGTCCTTCGCATGGCTCGTCGACCGAAGATCTGGACCATTCTCACCGGGCTCTCACCTGATCATTGTGCATCGGCGTGGGTCGGCCGAATACGTGCCTCCATCCAGACCACAGAAACGACATGGTGGCCCTCCATCTCACGAGAAGGAAGCAAAAACTCTGCACCAACCGACGTCGGATGCGCTGTTTGGCTCCTTGGCTGTGAACCCCCTTGTCGATAAAGTTATCTGATCCGTGTGCCCTGTGGGGCGCCAAGGGCCCGCCGTCATTTATCAGATCCGCCCATTGGCGCCGTCTTTCCGCATCGACAGGCCGCCATTGGCCCGGGCGGGGGTTCTCGGAGGGTCGTGGGAGGACCGTTGGCGATCTTCCCGTAACGACTCACTCTGGGCTGCTGTCCACTGATCACTGATGTGCCGCACCTCGAGGATGAGGGCGTGCCCAGACGGGTGCTGTGGATTTTCCATCTTGTACTTTGGTGTCCTGGTCCACTTGGCTGCATCAGTGGACGTGATGCGACCTGACCACGACATGGGCCGTGGGGGCAAACAAAGACCGGACATCGGACGAGGCGAGGTGAGGTGAGAAAAAATAATGGACGTCGTGGGTCAAGCGTGCTACCTTGCCTCGAGCTTCGCAGCAGTATAAGTAGAGCTACCGCTGGTTCACCCCCTCCCCACTGCCAACTTCTAGAGTCCCCTGACACCGCTCACTCTTGAACACTTCCCCAGACGCCCAGTCACCATGGCAGTCCAGCAGCCAGAGGTCGCGGCCGTGTCCGCCCAGCAGACCTTCCCCGCCGACGAGAAGATCGCTCCCCAGACCCAGACGGCCGCCACCGATGCCGAGGCCGGCAACGACAACGACGCCAAGTCCCTCGACAAAAAGTCCAACGACGAGTCCGATGTCGAGTATGACACAAAGGAGAAGCAGTATGGTGTCGAAAAGATTCGCGCCATCACCTCGGCCTGGACATGGACCGCCCTGATCCTGACCTATGCGCTGTACGTTTCCCCCCTCCCGTGTGACAAAAACATGCCAACTGACTTGACCCTATCCAGCATCCACACGGCGTCGTACGCCCACGCGATGCAGCAGCAGATGAACAGCAACCTGGCTCCCTACGTCACCTCGTCCTTCCGTCGCCACGGCCTCACAGCCACGACCGGTATCGTCGCCAACCTCATGTCCGGCGTCTCCCAGGTTCCTTTCGCACGTATCCTGAACATATTCGGCCGTATGGAGGGATACCTGCTCGCCCACGTCCTGTGCTGCTTCGGCCTGATTCTGCTTTCGGTCTGCAATAATGTTGAGATGTACGCTGCCGCCCAGGTGTTCTGGTCTGTCGGCTCCGGCGGTATCGGCTACATCCACACGGTCCTCATGTCCGATACGACAACACTGCGCAACCGCATGCTCATCTACACCCTGAACTCGACCGCCTACATCGGCACATCCTTTGCCGGTCCCGCCGTTGCACAGCTCTTCCTCGAGCACAGCTCCTGGCGCTGGGGCTTCGGTACCTTTGCCATCATCTTCCCCTTCTTCGGTATCGCCATGTGTGTCCACCTCTTCATCAACTTGCGCAAGGCCAAGGCCAAGAACCTTGTCCCTGAATCGCCCCTGAGCAGCCGCAACTGGCGCGAGTCGATGGTTTACTACGTCGTCGAGTTTGACTGCCTCGGCATGCTTCTCCTCGTCGCCGGCTTCTCCTTGCTACTGCTTCCCTTCAGCATTCGCTCCTACGCGCCCAACGGATGGACCACGCCCTACATCATCGCCATGATCATCCTCGGCTTCCTCCTTCTCGTCGGCTTTGTCATCTGGGAAAAGATGTTTGCCGCCGTCCCCATGGTGCCCTGGAACAACCTGCGCGACCGTACTGTCCTGGGTGCCGCCGGTGTTGCTGGCGTTCTGTTCCTCTCCTTCGCGTGCTGGGACAGCTACTTCTCCTCGTACCTTCAGGTGGTGCACAACCAGAGCGTCAGCCGGGCAGGTTTCATCCTCAACATCTACAACATCGCCTCGTGCACCTGGGGTCCCATCGTCGGCCTTCTCATCCGCCAGACCAAGCACTACAAGTGGGTGGCCTGCTGCTTCATCCCCATCGCCTGTCTGTCGACCGGCCTGCTCATCTACTTCCGCCACCCGGACACCCATATCCGCTACATCATCATGTGCCAGATCCTGAAGGCCTGTTCTGCAGGCTCCATCATCATCTGCGAGCAGCTGGCCGTCATGTCCGTCGTCTCGCACAACGAGATTACCATCATGCTGGCAGTCATCGGTCTTGCCTCCTCGGTCGGCCGCTCCATCGGAAGGGCCATCTCGGGCGGCATCTGGACCAACCAGCTGCCGGGTCTGCTTCTCAAGTACCTCCCCGAGGACGAGAAGGCCAACGCTGCGCTCATCTATGGCGATATCAAGGAGCAGCTCCTGCGTCCCTGGGGCTCGCCGGCTAGGGATGCCATCATCCACGCCTACGGTGACGTTCAGCGCCACATGGTCATCGCTGGTGCTGCCTTTATGCCGCTGGCCCTGGGCTGCGTGCTGCTGTGGAAGAACGTCAACCTGACCAAGTTCAAGCAGACCGAGGGCAAGGTCTTCTAAGCGAGGGCATCCAAGGAATGGTGTGCGATCTTGGTGATTGTACTTAGCTAATTAAATTAACCTTATTGCACATTAATTCTGCTCATCTGTACGTTCCAGTGATTGTTTTGAACGGCCTTCTGGGTCGGGACTCGGAGCGACAAACCTGAAGTTGCCCTTGAATCCGAGCCTGGTCCTGTCGTCAGTGGTCGTCCACTGGCTGTTCAGGGCGTTCAGCGGGTCTCGGCCGCCTCCGGCATCGTCGCTTCAAGTTCCGAGTCCCGTCGATATCAAGCTTCTGCCTCTCCACGTGGGCACGCTCCATCGGCGATCGATGCGTCCGTTCCATCGGGCTGATCCTCGGCGGGATGATACATTGCGCAAGGGTGACCAGCATGCGCCGGCAAGGCCAGAGACGGGAAGAGAGAAAGGCCGAACATCACAAAGGCCTGGAAGGCCTGGAACATTAGCGAGGTGCTGAGCGCTACTGCGCGCTAACGACACGGTGACGTTATGGGTGACGTCCTGGGCGGTCGCCATTGGCCACACGCTGCCACTCGCCACAGGCCCCACGGCGTGTGTGTGGCTGCGCGAAATCTTGGAAGCGTCCAACTTTGGGTGATGCTTGCCTGCCTTCTGCAATGCCAGTGCAGTGCGACGACTGGGAGGCGATCATCGATGCATCACATGTCTGGCGCTTTTGGGTGTGGTGTTTGAGGTGTTTGATGGAGTTTGTTTCGTTTTCTTCTTCCTTCCCAACAACATCTTTCTTCCTGGACCCTACAGTCATACACATCTACCCCGCGACACATTTGCTTCACTGATCAACGACACGACACTCGCCCAACATGCCGCGCGTTTTGCTGCTATGCTTCATCCACGGCTTCAAGGTAGATATACTCTCCCGAAATTACCTCAAACGTCTCAGCTAACGTCTTCCCAGGGCAACGATGACACATTCCACGAGTTCCCTTATGTAGGTCAATCCTCTGCGTTTGCCGGACACGTCTGACATCCTCCAGGACCTGAAGAAGGAAGTGTCTCGCCATCTGCCCGACCAGCGCATCGAATCCGTCGTCTACCCGACCTACGAAACCAAAGGAGAGCTGGCCCAGGCCACAGAAGCATTCCTAGGATGGTACTTCTCACCACGCCTCCAACCCTGACTCTCACTAACCAGCCCAGGCTCAAAGAACGGGTGATGGATGTCCGCAAAGCACACCTTGAGAAGCCATGGCCACCACATGATCGCGACGTCGGCGTCATCCTCGTCGCTCACTCCATGGGGTAAGCATCCACAACTACACCCTCCACATCACTCCTAACATCTCCAGCGGCTTCGTCGCCGCCGACACACTCTTCCTCGCGCTTAAGGAGCGCGACGAGTCTGAGGCCGCCGACAAGCCCCTGTTCCCCTTCATCCAGGGTATCCTCACCTTCGACACCCCCTACAACGGCCTCGCCCGCTCCATGTTCGTCTATGGCGCCTTTTCAAACTACCAAAAGGTCAGCAGCGTCTTCAACGTCATGACCGCCCTCGGCGCCGCTGCCCCAGCCGGCCTGCGAAGTCTCGCCACCCAGCGTGCCTCGCGCTCCGCCGCTCTTTCGGCCTCCTCCTCTCGTTCCAACCCCGGTTGGAAGGCATGGCAGCTCATTGCCGTACGTACAGGCACAGTCGGCGCCATCGCTGCCGGTGGCGTCGCCGCCTACGTTCACCGTGAGGCCATCATGAAGGGCGTCCAAAGCATGCGCGGCCTCAACCGCGAGTCCGTCGCCGAAGGGTACCGGCAGGGCATGGAAACACTCGGCCAGGGACTCGCCTACGTCAACCGCGGCAGTGTTGGCCATTCCTTCGCCTGGCTTTCGGACCACTTCACCTTTGTCGGCGCCCTTCTCAAGCAAAAGGAGCTCAGCCGCCGTCTCGACCGCATGGGCGCCCTGCGTGGCGTCGGCATCCGCGACCTCTACATCTCTCTCGGCGAGAACGGCTACTGGAGCGGCGGCTACTTCGTTCCCGAGCGCACCTTCTGCGCCGTCCCCGACAAAGACCACTCGGCTCATGGCCTCTTCGCTCGATACCCCATGGCCGATACCGAGGATGAAGTCCAGGCCCATATGACCATGTTCAAGCCTGACAAGAACAAGTCGTACGAGCGCATGACAGACGAAGCTGCCGAGCTCGTCAAGACCTGGTTCCTCAGCGAGGAGGAGGCCGTGGACGACCCGAGCCTGCGGGAGGCATCGCCGGACGAGACTGCCGAGGACAACAAGGTCGAGGAGACGCTGAAAGAGTCGGAGAAGGCTGTCGAGGATGGGGCCAAGGTGACAGAAGATGACGGCGATGACGATGGTCTTCCTGACGAATCGCCCCTCGACATTGCGGCCGCCGCTTCCATGGTGCCCCTCCCTGAAGACTCCGCGGGTGATCTTGTCGGTCCCTCCACCAGCGATGATGCCTCGGCCAACGAGCGGAAGCGAACGTACCGCCAATATCTGTTCAGCGTGGCGCAGCAGACAGGCAATGGAGCGGCCGCGTGGTTGCCGTCCAAGATGCCGCAAATGCCGCAGATGCCCAGCGTGTCCATGCCATCCATGCCGCAGGTGCCGTCGGCTGTGTCCTCCCTGGGCCAGGTATCTATGCCGAGTCTGGGCATCTTTGGGAAGAAAAAGGCCGAGGATAAGGGCGCGGAAGGCGAAAAGCCTGTTTCGGGGGAGAAGCAGGGAGAAACGGAGGTGAAGGGAGCTGGTGCTGAGGCAGGCCAGGAGGGGTATGCTGCTCCTCCCACGGAGGCTCCCCAGGCCACTGAGGCTGCTGGCGAGAAGCAGGCTGCTGGTGAATCGAAGTAGTGAGTGTTTGGCAAGAGGTCAGTTGGTGGTCTCCGAGAGTGATTGCCGGAGTTGGCCCTGCGTACGTACACAGAACTTGTATAGTCCGATGAAAACGAAGCACCTAATACCCCTTTGATCACGATCCTGGCATTTTGAGCATGTCTCGACTGATACCCGCCCCCTTCGCCCCCCTTGGTTCATCTCGACTGCGCACGAATTTGGCCTTGGGTCGCAAGGCCCTGGCTCAGACTTTCTTGCTTGGCGCATGGCGTCCTGCAAGGCAGTACGAGGCAGCTCAGGCAGACACGGGCGTGATTGATGCAGCTACCCTGCTCAGGATGGTCATGCTGTAGCCAATCGTCCCCCTACATCAGAGCTACCAATGCTGGCTGGGGCAGATCAGGCTCTCTCCCTTCTCGCGTCAGGCGAGTTTTTCTCATTTGTTATTCTCTTCCTTTCTCCCTCACCCTCGCCGCCCTTCCAGCTTGTGCTTCCGCCCACCATGCCCGGCTACGTCGGCCTCCAGCTCGCCGTCGAGCTCACCAACATCCTTCCCGTTCGGCAATGGGCGGCCGAAGGAATCAAGTCCATGCTAGATCTTGCCCGAGATCTTCGAAAGTCTGGATCCGACATTGTCGTCGAGGAAGACCTGGCCGACGTCTTGGGCCGAGGCCGCGTATCCCGCAGCATGGAGAAGGCTTTCAAAGACGCGGTGAAGATTTCCAAGTTCACGCCGCTGTACACCTTCAGCGGTGGCTCGACTCCCCAAGTTGAACTTCACAGCGGGCCAGGTCCGACTGTGCTGCGAGCTTTTCAGGACTCTCGATATTTCGCCACGACACTTATCTTGTCGATGTTGGGCTACTATCACAATCGAGAATCCCTCTCATTGAAACTTTCCACGGTTATGGACCGGCGATTCGAGGCCGAGATTCAAGGAGCGCGTCCTTCACCTGGCATCGAAGGCATCTCTGCCACCATCGAGTCTTGCAGCAGTCAGACAAGCACCTTCCAATGGTCTACTCTCGGTCAACAAGTCGAGGCCCGGCTGCGGGCATCGATCCCGGGTTACCGCTTCTCGCCAAAGTATTATGTGCTTTCAACCACTGTATTACTCGGCGCTGTCGACTTTTTCTGTCGCGTCCAGCAATTGCCTCTTCATCACAAAGTCTCCGTCTCCTCCGAGTCTGGGTGTATTGTTCTCATTCTCTGGGCACATTACATACTGGACTTGACTGTGTTTCTCACAGCCGAGAACGGCGAGGTGTTATTCGGGGATGCCCCCGAGCCAGAAGTTCATATCTTGTGGACAGGCACCCTGTCACAGACGCAAGGGCCTGCACATGATAATGAGGACGCCGAACAGTTTATCCAGTCGATTTACAAGGACGCCACTGTCAACATCTCATGCGAGCCAGATGAGAGTAATCGAGCGCTTATTCACCATCTTTCCTCAGGGGCGGAGCGTCATCCACTGGCCGGGTGCTGCACAACATATCTGCGAAGAGCGCTGAACACGCACGACTTGACCCCGGAAGATGACCCAATTTTTGAGGAGACCGCTTCTCTCGCCACTGCTCTGGCCATGATTCAGTCCCGTAGGCTTTGCCGCGGAGAAGACCATGTAACAGATCATACTGGCCGCTCTATACCATATTCCCTCGAGGCTTGGCGCATCATCACAGCAGCCAAGATGTTGTTCAGAGGCATTTTCCTCAACGAGACCAAGGTGTCTCAACAGCTCCGATATTACACTCAGCATCCTTTTGATACCGAGTCTTTCCCACCGGAATTTTCCACATTTCTGGAAAATGCCCCAACAAACCCAACGGGTCGACCACCGGCTATGCAATTGCTTAAGACGGCAGGGTCCATGAGCGCTGTTGTACTTTTATTCTCACACATCTCCAAGCTCGATGACTGCTCAGACGTACCACTTCTCATGACTGATGACTACGTCTCGCCGAAACTGGATCCCAGCTTCACAGTCACCATGGGTTTTACTAGCGAGTCTCGTATTCTCATAGAACCGCACGATATCTTTCGCAACATCTTCAGGTTACTCGACCACAAATTCGACGTCCGGGGAGACAGAGAGACCTATGAATCGCCTTTTAACCATCTATTTCTCTACAGTACTTTTGGATGGAGCGTCCATCTGGCGACTGTTGGCGACGAGGATCCCTCAAGCCTTCGACCAGAGATCATACATTTTCGTCGCGGAACACCCGTCAATGTCAAAACGAAAGAACGCAGAAAATGCATCCGGGACGGTCCGGGATTCGTACGCCACAGGTACCCCGACGTGTTTCCCTGGCTCCGAAATTCGGTGATACCAAATCCGGCAGCCCGCATTGTCAGTCGCACGGAATATTGGTCTTCACTTCAACACGAGTTCCAAGCCGTTTGCCACCTAAAACTGGAACCATGTACAGAATGGAACTCGGGTGCGAGGCAAATAGATGGCATCTTTGGATACCGGCAAAGGCAATTGGACCTGTGGCGCGTCTGGGCAACACCTGGTTGCTCGTGCAGCAGCCAAAAACAGGCCCAAGAACGAGTCTCAAGAAGAGAGCCACTGGCACCACAGCCGTTACATCTGGGACCTGACGCTGCCGCTCTGGTCGGCTGGGTTCTTGATCGCGATGAATCGGGCCAGATCGACCCTTTGGCGGCCCGTATCATGGTCTTGTTTACCTGTGGCGACCGTCACCTTCGGTGGCTCGCTCTAGAACGCAACCATTTCTTTGGAGATTCAGGAAGAGAGATCATGCTACGCGCACTCGGGTGCTGCGAAAAATGTGCTCTAGCACACGTGGAATCTTTGGCAGGGACTTGGATACTGGTGCTTTGAGTCGGGAGGGGGACATGACATCCATCCAACTCTTCCAGCCTTCAAGATGAAAAGGATGTCTTCATGTCCTTGAGCGCCAACATCTAACAACACGCCGACCCCCCAACGCCCACCACAGAAACCCTACAAAAACACGACGCCGCGATAGGCACATCCGCCGACGCCACTGCAATATCCCTCTGCAAACTCACCGCCCACGCATCCTCCGTATTCCCATTCTTAATCAAACTCTCATGCAGCCCATGCAGTCCCCAAACATTGTTGATCCTCGCCTTGCGGCGCGCCAGGCGCTGTCCAATGCCCAGGTCGTCCCTGTACACCTCCTCTGCCTCGGTCGCATGCCCCTGCTCCAGCAGCAGCGCCCCCAGCGCGTGCCGTACCGGCTGCATCCAATTTGGCGGGTCACTGTAGGGCAGCGCGTCCTCGAGCTCCACGGCCTCGACCAGCAGCTTGAACGCGGGTCCGTGATGGCCCGCGCGGTAGGTCAGCTCGCCCTCGCACAGACGTGCGGCGACGGCCAGGACTTGGCTGGCGGTCGATGTGACGCCCCAGCGCCGCTCCTTGGGGATGGCACTGCGCGCCTTTTCAAAGTCTTTCTGGGCTGCTCGCGCCTCTGGAAGCCGGTTGAGGACCCCAAGCGCGATGGCACGGCCGTAGTGCGTTGTGGCCGTCGTGATGCCCCACAAGGCCTGGTCCTCTGGCAGCTCGAGGGCGAGAATATCGTCCCATCGTCCGAAGCGTATGAGGGCATGAACGAGAATTCCACCCTGGAACTCGATCCAGTCAACCATGGGTGGCGAGCGGATGGAGAGCAGCTCGGGGGTCAAGATGCTGCGCAGGTGGCGAGCAGCTGAGATGGCGTCGGCTGAACGCCCAGCCATCATGGCGGCGTATGCAAGGGCGCTGAGATTGTGCGTGCGATAGGCCTTGTAAAGAACCGAAGCCGAGTCGCGGGCAAAGTAAGCGTCGTCAGAAGCGGCGACGCGACGATTCGATTCAATGGCGTGGCGGTAATCGCCCACCGCGACGTCGATGTGCGTAGCCATGTGCTCGAGATGGGACCCGTCCGGGGCGAGGGTGCGCAGGCGGTCAGCGGCGGGGAGGGCAAGGTGTGACGTGGACGACATTTCCATCAGGTGAATGTAGAGATGGTTCAAGCCCGGGTGGCCATGGCCCCCTTCGCGGCCGAGAGCCTCCTCAATGGTAGTGCGGGCGTCGGTCGTGTCGCGCGTCGTCGGTTCGCCCGTGTCGAGATCCCATAGCTGTCGGGGCCGCATGCAAATGAGAGCTTCTGAGTAGAACGCCGCGACGTCAAGGTCGTCTGCGCCAAAGCGGGAGTACACCTCGGCCATGGCATCGGCATATGCCTGGTTCCACACTGCGGGACCGCTGCCTTCGCCGCTAGGGTTGGCAGCAACCTTTGCCGAGGGGAACCTGGCGCCTAGAGCTTGGATGAGAGCCTTTTCGATTGAAGAGGCACCGTCTGAGAGCTGGTCTGCGCGAGCGAGGGCATCACGGGCTGTGGCGGCGCTGACTTCGAGATCGGCAGCGTCGAAGCGGCTCCAGGCCTTGTTGTAGTTGGGTCCGACGGCGTAGGCGATGCCCCAGTAGGCCATGGCGCAGCTTGAGTCGTACACGAGGGCGCGGGCGAAGCAGCGCGCGGCTTCTTCGTGGTTGAAGGCGAAACACCAGACGAGGCCGCGGTCAAACCATGTCTGCGCCTCGGGTGAGGTCGTGGTGACCGGGCGGGAGTACTGGCCCAGGTCGTAGGGATACGGTGCGTTTTTCCTGAGATGTATGAGTGAGCGTTCCATGTCCGCGGGGAGCCGCACTTGCGCCATTGTGAAGGTGAATTGTCCGTAGTGGTTGATGAGGAAGGTTGTCTCGAAGGGATGATGTGTCGTTGGTTTTGTTACGTCCCGTACGACCTAACGCTAACAGGACTCAAAACCCGTTTCCCCGCGTTGACGCCAGCTTACGTCGGCGCTAGCGGGCAACACCAGCAACGGCGTATCACCAAATGATGGCAGTCGCCCTGCACCAAAGGCCAAGGAGCAAAGCTCTCATCACTTCTGCTCGGCGACTTTGTAATCACAGGGTCAAAGTCAAGTCTCCATTGGCACATGGCGGATGATTCGGATCTCCTGTCAATACCTCCTTGTCCCAGTCATGTTTAGTACCTAGGCATGTACATATCCCTGACCTAGCCGCTACAGCTTACAGCATACAGCTGGTTTATTCATCATTGCCATCACTGAGTGCCGAATGCCCGGCAACTCGCTTACCCTTCTCTTCTCGTCGTGGTTGAGCACAGAGTGTCTGACGACAACTTACCACCACCGTTGCCTCCTTCGTCTTGCCCGTGTCGAGGCACCCACCCAGGACCCCCACCACTCCTCCGCCTCGTCCGTTGCGTCGCTTCTGCGGTTGTCAGATGAACCGTCTTGTGTCATGCCGGCCGTCAGTCCATCGGCCTCGTCCAACTGGCTGGGTTCCCTCAACCAGGGATGGAGCTCGTCCAAATGGCTGGATCGGTCACGGCTATTGTCCTCGTCATATGCCGTCGGCGTTAAGCCTCTGCTTGGCTCTGTTTCCTCCCCGTCTTGTCTTGTCTCGTGTCCCTCGTATCTGGAACTTTGATGGCCCCCGTACGTAGGGGACCGCTAATCCTCTCCCGCCAGGGTTATACCGCTGGGTGTATGGGCCTCGCCCTCATCGTCGAACTCGTCATCCTCGTAGATGCTGCTGCCTTCAGCACTGGTGTTGTTGGTGGTGGGCGACACCCGCGACCGGATCGCGGGCACATACTGCGCCAGAGTCATATCCTCCGAATGCGAGGAGAAGGGGATCTTGCAGAAACCGTGGCCGCCCCGGCTCTTGCAGTCGGGTAGTTGGCATACATGGCCTTTTGTGCATTTAGCGTCTCGGCAGGCGCCGCGTCGGCCACATGGTGTTGAACGCGCCAGCGTCTCGAGTGCCGCCTTTAAATCGTCCTCGAGCGCGGAATGATCGTATTCGCAGTGATCTCCCGCAGGGCACTGCCCGTTGAGATGAAAGTTGTTGCAGACCCGGACGCGGCGGGTCCGTGTGTTGAGCCGACTGACGGCTTCGTTTGTGGATGGCGGCACGTAAGGGTCAAGACGGAAGCCGTTTTTGTTGACGGCAACGTGACCCTCGGGCACGCTCTCCTTGGAGGGGAGTTTCTTGATGGCCGCTAGGGCGGCAGCTGTGTCCAGCCTCGCCGTATCTCGCCAGGAAGTCGAGGACGAGGACACGGAGTGAGAAGGGTTGTGGGTAAGGGTGGTGGTGGTGCCAGCCTTCCTTGGGTCGTCTGTGTGCAGGTATCGGCACTGGGCGCCAAACTTGCACTTGCCGAGGGGGAAGGTCTGGCAGACAATCTTTTTGCGCGGTGTGGCGGCGGGAGCCATTGTCGAAGATGGCGAGGGGGTCGGCGGCGAGCCTCCCTGAGGACCACGGGGTGCCTCGGGCGGGATGACTCCATTGCTCCCGCGCGAGTACGATGTGGCCAGGTCGAGCGGCGAGTTGCGGAAGACGCCGGGGAAGTGTTCGACGGCCATGCCGAGCTTGGTAAACTCCTTCTGGAACCGGATGCAATGAGCGTCGACGAGCGTGAAGCGGTTCGTGTTTCCCATATGCGGGGTCAGGTCGGAGATGTAACCGACGTCATGGCAGGCAGCAAAATAGATATGCTTGCACTGTCCATTTTCGGCATAGAGGTTGAGAAGCGCGCGTAGCTTGAAATCGGCATTCTCCTTGAGCTCACCGGCGTCAACAAGCTCGGTCAGGCCGTAAGACCTGTTGAAGCTCGCGATGAACGGGGCGAGGGAACGCTTCTCGGCACCGACGGAGCCGCCAGCCTTGTTGAGGGCCTTGGAGAGTCCAGCGACATTGGCGTATATTCGCACCATGACTTGACAGTGCTCAAGTCCCTTCTTGCGGAGGCTCTGCCGGACGGCGTCATTCAGCACCTGGGCGGCGGTGCTACCAGCGTCAGGGCCCCGGCCGATCAGGTCCTCGTTGAAGACGTAGCCATCGCCATCGACAAGGACGAGGACAAAAGGGTTCCTTTCCTGACTCTTGGCCACCTGCTTGTATTTTTCCCGAGCGTCTCGCTCCTCTTCATAGTCGCTCTTGAGTCGTCGGTACTCCTGGATCAATGTGGAGTACTTGTCAAGGATGTCGGAAAGCGTATCGCTGGTGCGGTAGGCGGCAAGCTGGCCCGCGTCGCGGTCAATCTCGCTGTCGTTCAGCATTTTGTGTCTCGGTAAGGCATCGGCACCACGGTTCAAAGCTGCGGGGGTGGCAAGTGTCAGTCAATGTCTCTGGCTGTGGAGGCGTTTCCGTTTGTCACCGTTGGGCGAGGAAGGTGATTGCGGGGAGAGGGGAGCGATGCCTCGTACTTATAAGCTGGTGGAAGGGCTCCCAGTGTCAGAGTTGGCCGATGCTATCAATCAAGCATCAAGACAGACCGTATGGGTCGTGTCGGCGGCCGCTGTCCTTGGTGGTGAGAGGTGCTGGATGGGACAGGCAGTGAAAAGTTGTGGCAGGACCCCAGATCGTGGCCGCCCGGAGTCTTAGTGCAGATCCATAAATTCCCCCGGTGCCGACAGCCCTGCCCGCCTGCCGTTGTGTGGGGCTGCTGACATAAGGGAAAGAGGGCAAGGAGGGGTACTGTCAGCCCCAGGCGCGAGGCCAGTGATCTTCAGGGCCTTGGGACAGGGCTGACCACTGAAGGCCTGAGCGCCCAGGCCAGGCATCCAGGTGGCAGGTGGAATCTTCAGCGGGCTTGATGGAACACCAAACCTGAACTTCCATCCGTCTCCCGGCTTTGTTCCACCCTCTCTCGCCCGCCCGTTCTGTTGCTTCCCAAAATATGACTCAGGCAGCAATCTCAACCCAATCACCAAACCTGCTTCCACCCTAAGAAATGGAAGCTCCAACGGTCTCAGCTCGCTTCTCAGAAACCTACGACCCGACACGTTCATCGGACGCAGCAACCAAGTCAAACGGCGTCGTCAGCTCGCGCGATGACCAACTCCCCCAACGACATCTGCCATCTGGCGGTGTGATCTCCGAACCGTCATTGCCAGACCCTGAACGCGCAGACACCCTGACTCGCCGCCTGGAATCCCCCGCGAACACCATGGAACGGCCACCAGCGTGATTCGTCCATTTCTCTGACTCGTCCCTTGGCTCAACATCGCTGCCGGACCCAGTGACCTTGGCAGCGCTTTAGAGTTTGGGTCGGTTTCGCGCACAGGCACAGTTGTCCAGATGGGGAGAAGTACTCCAAGACATCGCCATTCCGTCATAAGCAGACAGGCTGCTCGACCAGGCCTACGGGCACTTCGTCCTTACTCGTCTTTCATCGAGCTGTCAAATCCAGGGCAAGGTTTTCTCGTTGCATCTGAGGCTTTGGTGATCTGCCTTCCTCACGACCGGTCCGAGCCGCTGGGTTTCATCCACCGAGAAGGTCACCCTGACCTGACCACGACATCCTCTCTCACATCCCCCCCCCCCCCCCCCCCCCCCCCCCCCCCNCCCCCCGGACGATGGCAAACACGGACGGGGGATACGGGCGTGACCCGCCGATTCCCACCAACATTTCGCTCGCCATCGTCTCATTCATCGCCGTCGCCTTTTACAATGTCGTCGAGCTCAACGTCATTCTCCTGACCACCTTTCGCAACCGCCGAAGCCTCTACTTTTGGAGCTTCATCGTCGCCATCTGGGGCATTGCCATCTGGTCCCTGGGCTTCTTCCTCAAGGACTTCCGCCTCACCAGCTCTACAATTCTATACTCCATCTTCATCGCCAGCGGGTGGTGCGCCATGGTCACCGGCCAGTCCCTGGTCCTCTACTCGCGCCTGCACCTACTCGTCTACAGCCGCACCGTCCTCCGTGCCGTTCTGGGCATGATCATCTTCAACGCCGTTACCCAGCATATCCCCACGATGGTCGTCGGCTTTGGGGCAAACTCGGCCGACCCGCTCCGCTGGGTGCGTGTATACCCGTACTTTGAAAAGGTCAATGTTTCCGTCTTCTTCCTTCAGGAGATGGTAATATCGGGCATCTACGTCTTCTACACCGCCCGCTGGCTGAGAACTGATGGCGCCGTGCTCGGTCACGAGACGGGCAAGATGCTGAGGCACCTGATATGGATCAACTTTGTCATCATCGCTCTGGATATCACCGTGCTGGCCCTCGAGTTTGCCGGTCACTACGACATCCAAACAGCCTACAAGGGCATGGCTTACAGCATTAAACTGAAGCTCGAGTTCCAGATCCTCACTGATCTCGTCAGCATCACAAAGGCGAGTGCCTACAGCACGTCCCGCTTCGAAACGGGGACATTGGTGCATACCACGGAGCCAGTCGTACGTGAGGTCGAGGACGGACAGATGAATGCACCACGGGAAGAGGATGAGGTGCCAGAATTGAGGAAAGATCTGCCGAGGCGGCCGGCTTGACACGATTTATGAGGTAGTATGAATGATGACCAAATTCCTTTGACTCCTCTGCGGTATGATCGCTGACTCCTGGCTCCCGACGACTCCTGGGGCTTCGCCATGTTTCGTTACTCCTGCTCTGGGGGTAGCAACCCTCGTCGAACACCGACTTTGTCTCCCTCCAGCACTTGTATCTCTGGGAAACGCCGTGTGTCGAGTTGAGTCGCAATTTCTGCGTCTTTCAAATGGCAATACAGGTAGGTATGTCACGACACGGGCGCCTACCCAGGTCTTTGATGCCTGCCCTTCTTTCCATGGAGCTCACTTCTAGGTTTTCACTGCCCAGGTCGAGACCTCAACGCTCCTCCCCTCGTTCTCGTCTCTGGTCAGCTACTTCCAGTATTCATCTTGACAGGGTTCTCCGACATCTACCTAGGTAACGCAAAAGCAAAAAGTGATCCGGACCCGAAGGTCTGGATCCACGGGCCATGATTTAGGGGAGGCTCGATCTCCCGGCCTTCAGTGAAACTATCCGAGGATGTTAGACTGACGTGATAACCAACTACACCACCGAACCGGCTAGGCCATTTGATTGGATGACGACAAACCAGTCGATCGCGACTTTTGAGGGACAGGATTTGTGGGATGGGGAAGAAAAATTGGCGATGCGGGACCTGGTCGTCTTGTGGAGTCGTGGTGTTGCGGTCACTCCCGCCGGGTCCGAGGGGTCCGAGGCCCCAAGAGTTCCGGGGATGAGGGGGCCAAGGGGCATGTAAGGAACGGCACAAGCGGCAGCACGACTTTGATCCGTCCAGGGGGCTGTCCGCTTGTGGCATGATCCACTGATAAGATGGCCCTTGGTATAACTTGCCACTGAGCTTGGCAGACCTCGAGGACATGTGAGAAGTGGCATGGGGTACTGGATGATTTCTCGTCACAAGGTTGACTGGCGGTAACAGTCCAGATCTCTGTCATTGTCCATCATTCAACCTCCTGCAACATGGGTAGTGGCTCAAGACGCGGCACTACCTTGGTTAAAACGGTCATGTACGCCAAGTTTATCAAGCTTGATGGACATCTCCATTACTTCATGGGCTTTTCGAGGTGATCAGCCGTTGGAAACTCAGAGCGGCACGTAATGCAGTCTTGCACACCTTCATCTTAGATATGCACCACGTCTGCATTTGCTCAGGGTTGAGTGGAATTAGGCTCGCGATTCAAGCAATCATGGGCCGTTGAAGACTCTATTCCCTCCATTGCACTTAGGTTGCGGTTGGCGCTAACATACCGGGAGAACACACTTGCAGAGTTCAGGGACAAGACCACCCAGGAAGTGGCCCTCGCCGGGTCAGTGTTCATGTTGTCAAGAGCTTTACATCCATCGATATCCACCAGACTCCAATGCTTGCCCCACGGGACCGACCAACAACATAGGGGCAGCACCTGAATAGGCATCCGACATCTCCGGCCATACATGGCGCCAAGAGGCTTGGGCTGCATCCTCCATGTCAATTTTTCTGCTCGTCGACTCGTGCGCGTGGATCACGCCAGTGGCGACCACCGACATCAGCCCCCCCTGACAGTGTTATCACAACCTGGAACCCTTTGAGACCCAGCATGGTTACATCCTTCGCATCTTGGCGAGAATGTGCCCGTTTTTCCGATGAAGAACGGCTCCGGTCGGTTCGTTCTGCTGAAGAATTCCTTAAATCCGTGCAGGAACCGACATGAAGACTTGGCAGGTTCACGACGTATATAAATCGACATGACAGCCCCCGAGGTTGTGCTTTCACTCAGAGCGCAGCCCAGTGTACCTTTTTCGCATATCGACTGCCATCTACATCATGTTGCTCGTCTCAGGCACTGTGGCAGCGCGTGCCATGCTGCTGCTCGCCGTCCACTGGTCATGGCTGAGCATATCCTCTGCCGCTTCTCTTCACCATCCACGCTCCCTGGTCCGCAGAGACCTCATTGCCAATGGCATCAAGCTCAGAGTGCTTCCCATCGGAGAGCAAGTGTCCAACTTCTGTGCCACACCCGTATACAAGCAATGACTGATTCATGAAGCTCCATCACCCGCGGCTCTCCCGACGGCGTGACGGCAAGGAATGGAGGCTACCGCAAGAGCCTCTACGAGAAGCTCATCGCGCGAGGCAACATGGTCGAGTTCGTCGGAGCCCTCAGCGAGGGTGACTTTATCCATAACCGCCATGAGGGTTATCGCGGACAGAAAATCGCTATGATCGAGGAAAATAGCATCGCCGTCGGCATGCTGTCGCGCCCCAACATTGCCCTCGTCCACGCCGGGACCAACGACATGAGGGATCTCGACACCCGCTTCAACGGTGCCCACAACCGCCTCGAGAAGCTGGTCCGAACCATTATCTCCCACTCCCCCCGGGTAGCCGTCTTTTTGTGCAAGATTGTCCCTTCCAGCAACGCGGAAATCAACGAAGGCGTCATTGAATTCAACGAACAGGGTCACGCCCTTGCCAGAAAACTTGCTGCCGAAGATCTGAATGTCGTATTGGTCGACATGCAGGTCGTCACCCTTGGAGACCTGGCCGATTCCCTCCATCCCAACTCTGCAGGCTACGAGAAGATGGCCAAGCAATTCTACGACGCCATCGTAAAGGCCGACAGTAGTAAAATGATCAAGCAGGCCTCCGCTCCGGACGCCATCAGTCCCGAGAGCTGTCACAACCCGAACTCTTGGAGGACGCCCAAAGTCATCGCCCAAGGGCCCAGCATGTGAGTCGGATATGGCACTTGACCCGAGGCGTGCTTGGGGATTGAATCCTCACTGACATGTGTTGCGCGCCTCCAGAGCTCATGGTGATCCCCCTTGGACCGAAGGCTGGATCAAGAGGGGCGTAGTGGCCAACGGCAACTGTCCCAGGTCTCGCCTGCACTTCATGGACCTCAACGGCGATGGCATCATGGACTACGCGTGTGTCGATGCCGACACTGGCGCCCTTCATGTCAACATTGGCAAGGTCAACGCTCAGGGAGTCAAGGAGAACCTATGGGGTCCACGAGAAAGGGTGGCTTCAGGACGATCTGGCCGCAAGGGCTCTGGTGTCAAGTTTGCCGAGTAAGTCCAGTCCTCCCCCATTGTTTGAGTGCAAGACCACGTGCTGACCAAGTGTTGAACAGCCTGAATGGAGATGGAAGGTCGGACTACGTCCATCTCGACGAAAGCACAGGCATCATATCCGGATGGATCAATGATGGCCCTGGTGCCTCAGACGGGGGGTAGCACTGGCGGTCCCTCGGCCAGATCGCTCGCAACACGGACGCCAAGAGCGACAATCTGCACTTTGCAGACTTCAACGGCGACGGGCGTGACGACTTTCTCATCATCAACAAAAATACTGGCCAGGTCACCGGCTGGGTGAATCGGGGAGACAAGAAGAAGGGCGATATGCCCGACTGGCACAAGCTTGGCGTCATCGCCACCGGTCGATCACACGACACCGGGGTAGACAGGGTCATCATGGCCGACATCAACGGCAAGGGAAGGGTCGACTACCTGCTGGTCAAGGCCGGCGGCAAGGCAACCGGCTTCATCAACAGCCTGCAGCGCAGCTCCGTCATTCCAGCATGGAGGGAGGAGATCAACGTCGCCGGCGGTCCGGACGGCGCGAGGCAAGCCATGGTCCGCTTCGCCGATCTCGACGGCGACGGCATCGCCGACTAACTCCTCGTCGATGAGGAGAAAGGCGAGGTCCAGATGTGGGAGAACAGGGGCAACGGCGGCAAGTTCCAAGCCTGAGAGGGCACCATGTTTGCCGACCTGGATGGCGACGGCAGCAAAGAATACGTCTGGGTCGACGAGATTGGCAACATGTACGGCTGGCTCAGCAACAACAAGGGAGAGGACAGCTGGAAAGGCCTGGGCCTCCTCGTGTCGCCCGGAAGACCGTTCATCCTCCCCGGCTACGCTCGCACTGCCGTCATGACCTCGAGCGGGCGCGCCGACTACGTCGCTCTCGAAAAGGGGACCGGCCGAGCTCTGTGGTGGAAGAACACTGGTCCCAGCAACGACTTCAAGTTTGAGCACCAGGGCCAGGCGGCCCGCGGCGTGTGGGAGACGGTGGACCGGTACGACGGCTTCGGCTGGACGTTTGACGCCCGGAACGTCTTCTTCGCTGACCTCGATGGCGATGGCTACGACGACTACATTTACGTCAGCGATTTTGGCGCCACGCTCTGGTGGAGGAACAAGCGTGTCGAGCCTATCGAATGGTACCCGCCGCAAATGGTGGCCGCAGGGCCCGGCATCCTCGCACGGGACGTCAGGTTCGCCGATATCGATGGCGACGGCAAGCTCGACTACGTCGTCCTCAGCGAGGTGACGGGCGCGGCTAGGGTCTGGATCAGCAGAGGCCTCAACTCGGCCGGGACATCGATCAACTGGAACGTGCCGGTGACGCTGGCACGGGGTCCGCGGGATGAAAACGCCGTCGTCGGCCGCGATGTCCATCTCGTCAAGGTCTCGGGCGACTCACGCGCCGACTACGTGGCCGTCGACCCTACCAACGGCCGCACCACCATGTGAGAGAGTCGCTGCGACCGCCTCGACTACTCGTGGGACAACCTCAAGTGCTCCGACTCGAAGCTCAACGCCAACAACAGAGACCCGGACCAGCGCTGGCACGATGCCGGTACCGACGCCCTCTTTGACGTGACCATGGCCGTCTGGTCAGCCAAGGACGCGGGGCCCGACGAGTTTTCCAAGACGTGCGGCATCTTCTGGAAATCCGGCGAACACTTCAACTGCGGCCGACGGTCCAACGCCAACGGCTGCGAGGCGCACCAGACGTGCAGCGGTGACGACGTGCCTGCGCGCGCGTATCTCCACAACTCGTACGTCAACCTCAACCTCTTCTTCAAGACAATGTACAGCAACATCGAGTCAGCCAAGAATGCCATCCCCTCGCAAGGGCTGGCTAAGACCTTCCAGACGCCCCCGCGGAGCGCAGAGGCCCTCGGTATTATCCTGGACGTGCTCGACGTCGCCTATGGTCTGTGGGGATCGACGGCCTGGGGCGGACTCATGGGCAACTTTGGCGAGTTCAAGGAAGTCATGGACAAGCACTCGATTGTCGAAGACGGCCTGAACGAGATGGTGGCCCGGGGTATTGGTGCCATGAGGGACTATGTCCAGGACAATGGGCCCGAGGCCGATGACGAGGAGATCCTGGGCATCTCGCTGGAGAGCGTTGTTGATCGGGTGAAGGAGTCCATCACCAAGCTGGTATGTTACTTGCTTTGTCCTCCAGAGACATCAGATGCTACTATCCTGACAGCAAGCGAGCCTGTTCGACGGCTCCCCCGAAAGCATCTCCATCCTGCAAAAGATCACCGCCAACGGCGCCCTGATCGGCAGCATACCAGACAGCGACTACAGCATCCAAAAAGACTTTGAGCGCGCCCTCTATGCGGTCCTCATCCCACAGGCGTGGCTCCTCTCCAAGGACGACATCTTCCCCGTCGTCATCAAGACCACCCGCGAGTGCACAGGCGCCGGACAGGAGCCCAGCGACGACTGGGTCACCATCTGCAAGGATGGCGTGCACTGGCGTCTGACGATGGCGCAGGGCAAGTACTGCCAGAGGCCCTTCTGCGCCCCCTACGAACAGGAGTCGAACCCCGTGTACTGCAACAGCTGCCCGTTCAAGGGGTGGAAGAAGCTCCCCGGCATGGACAGCCTCGGCTCGGACCGCTGGGGCGGCCTGACGGCCAAGAACTTTATCCACGGCGCCATCAACACCTGGGAGGCCAACGACAAGAAGAACAATGGCAACTCGCAGAACGGAAAGGGCCTCATGACACCACTAGAAGACGGCTTTGAGATTGGTGGGTTTGATGTTGATAGCCCCGGTGTCGTTACGATCCCTGTGTGCGAGGATTCGGACGCCCGCCGTGTCTGGGACGAAGGGGAGCCTGACGAGAGGCCCAACTTCCCTTGCCCTTAGACCTGTGCGGCATAAGAAGGTGGTAGGGAAGATTGATTATGTACTTGGACACATTCCAGATTTCCATGCAAGGGTGGCTCATTTTGGCACATGCCCGCATCTGAATACAATGTTTTCGACAGTGCCACCAGAAGTTGTGACAGTTATGTGTTGAACGGCAGGATCCTTGAAGAGCCACTACACTTGTGTAAAAGACGTCGAGTTTGATACTATAGAATATCAGCACGACGGCTACCTGTTTGATTCATCAGGTCTGAACCCACGGCTTCTACCCAAGCACTTCGCATTCCTGGATTTCTAAGCTTCTCGCATTTCTAAGCATCCGCCAAGCATCGTGTTCCAAGTCGCTGCCGGAACTTTTGTACTAAAGGTAGGATTGGGGCGATCTACGATAGGGTCAATCACCTCCTATGAGCTCGTGGACCCCCGCCCGCAGCCCTTGGCCGGCGCTCACCCATCGAGAACTTGAAAAATGACAACCTGCCCTCCCGAAACTTCCGGAGGACAAACACCGTAAATCACACACATCACACACCATGGTGAACCCGGTTCCCCCAAAGTACGTCCAAGCAGCCGCCGCCGCGTCCCTCAGCGGCCTCGCGAATGGCCTCGACACGGGATGCATCGGCGGCATCATCCACATGTCGCAGTTCACCGCAACCGTCGGCGAGCTATCGGTCACCATGCTCGGTTTCACCGTCTCCCTCATCATGCTCGCCGGCGTGCTCCCCTCCATCTTCGCGGGGCATGTCGCCGACCGCTTCGGACGCGTCAAGACCATCATGTTCGGCAGCGGCGTGTACACCATCGGCATGATCCTCGAAGGCACGGCAACGGGCCTTCCTCAGTTTCTCGTCGGGCGCGTGCTGGCCGGGATGGCCCAGGCGTTTTCTCTCGGTAACGCGAGCGTCTATATCTGCGAGATCGCCCCTGCAAGATCGAGGGGGATGCTCTCGAGCATGCCGCAGCTCATGGCTTGCGCCGGCGTGTGCTGGGGGTACTTTCTCTGCTACACATCCATCAGCCTCGAGGGTAGCATTTCGTGGCGGCTGGGCTTCATTGCGCAGACCCTCAACTCGGCGTCGCTGTTCTTCCTGTGCTTCATGTTGCCCGAGTCGCCCCGCTGGCTGCTCCTCAGCGACCGAAGGGCTGACGCGATCCGGTCGCTCGAAAGACTCCAGTTCAGCATGGCCGAGGCCGAGAGGGACTTTCTCTCTGCGACCGACTTGAGGCCGACGCTGTCCCTGTGGCAGAGCTACGTGCTCATTTTCAGGAGAAACTACCGCGCCCGCACGATCCTCGGCCTCTTCGTGCTTGGCATGGTCCAGCTTTCCGGTATCGACGGTGTCATCTACTACGCGCCCATCCTGTTCGGCCAGGCTAGCCTTGACTCCAAAACGGCTGGCTTCCTCGCCTCGGGCATTTCTTCTATCCTCATCCTCATCGTCACCGTCCCCGGCCTCCTCATGGCCGACAAATGGGGCCGCCGCACCTCGGCCATCTCCGGCGGCGTCGGCCTCGCTGGCTGCATGCTCCTCATCGGCTCTCTGTACGCTGCCAACGCCGTGCAACCCACCGGTGCCGCTCGCTGGGTCGTCATCGTCTCCGTCTTCGCTTTCGGTATGATCTTCTGCGCCACTTGGGGCATCGTCGGCAAGATCTATACCAGCGAGATCCAGCCCTCGCACACGCGCGGCGCCGCCAACTGCCTCGCCATGGGCCTGAGCTATTTCGCGAACTGGCTCGTGGCCATGTTGACGCCGATCCTGCTCGAGTCGTCGGCGCACGCGGCGTATTTTCTGTTTGGGGGGATGGCGCTCGGGAACACCTTGATCTTGGCGGCATACATGCCCGAGACGCGCGGGCGGTCCCTCGAGAACATCCAAGAGGCATTTCAGAGGCCGTCTTTCGGAGCGTGGCTTTCGTATCTCAGGGGTATTGTGGCTCGCGGTACCAGCAGGGAAGTGAGCACGAGGCCGGAAGGAGAGGCTCGACCTGTCGACGGTATCGAGCTGGAGAGAATCGTCTCGGAAAACCTTCGTCATGACGGTGCAGCACTCACGGCCACAGGTGTCCGGTTGGATCTCTCTTGAATACCCGTGCGCGACACAGCCCTTTTTCAACCTTGAAGTTGCGAAGGTGAACAATACTGGCCACTAGAAATACATGATGGCCATCCAGCCCTGGTCCTATCATTGGCCAGAAGCGCCAATAGCCCCGCTTAACGGGCTTCGGAGTGTCTCCTGTTCATCACCACCACCACACATTTTCCCACAGGTTGCCCATCAGAGTTACTCTCGACCTACAATTTAGATGAAGACTAGGCAAAAATAAACATACAACACCGGGTATTCGCTGGTCGTCACCGACCCAACTACTAATCCAGCCCTCATTGGCTTATCTATGGGAGAGCGGACGGGATCCCGAGTTNCACCGGGTATTCGCTGGTCGTCACCGACCCAACTACTAATCCAGCCCTCATTGGCTTATCTATGGGAGAGCGGACGGGATCCCGAGTTTTCCAATGGGTATGGTCGTATGTACTAGGGGACGGTGGCGAGAGGCCTCATGTCGGTGGTGTCTTGCCCTGAGCAAGTGTGTTTCCAGGGGTGGCTGTATCCTGTCTTTTGCCTCTGATGATCTTGCAGTACAAGTAGCATAGAACAGTAGGTACTTCGGAAGCGGTCTGTGGGGGGGTATTGACTCTGTCGATATAATACAGTCTATAGACGAGCTCTGCCAGCGCGGGTTTGCGGCCAATAATTCGACAGCCTACGTGTCCATCGCATAGGTATCTTGTTACCAGCGTGCAATTGCGCCCGCCGAAGGCTTGGAGTTGGATGGAGTCTTTTCATGCTTGCCCGGTGATACAGCGTTGATGTATATATGCGACGAGGGGATACGAGATACCTGTGATGATGTTCAAGTTGAGAAGATTCAGTGTTGCGCAGGTGAACATTCAGTGTACTGGCCACTCAAAATCTCCCCCTTCTCTGCGCCGCGTCGAACCTCGCCCACTTTTTCTCAAAGTGACCACAGGCGATTGTTTCAGTAAGGAGAACTACATCAGGGACCGGGACTAGTACCGTGTCTCTGGCTCAGAGGAGAAAGACGAGGATGACGATGAGGACGGGTGTCAGAGTCCTCGTACGTCCGAGTCATATGAGTAAGTGGGTCAATTGCACCTCGGTGAGCTACCTAAGCGGCGTTGAGCTGATCGATCACCTTCTGGATCTTGTCGGTCTCATCGAGCAGGCCCTTGGCTTGCATCTCCGGGTAGCCGTTCTTGATGGCGTGGGCGACGTTGAGCATCTCGGTCGAGAACTTCTTGAGCGTCACGATGAGAGGGTCGGGGGCGGCGGCGGTGGTGCTCTTGGACGCCTGGGTCAGCGCCGGGAGGACCTCGTCGCCCTGCAGCGTGGATAGAGCGCCTTAGCTGGCCTGGAAGGTCTGGAACTTGGAGATGGTGATGCCGGAGACCTGAATCTTGCCGAAGCTCTCGCGGTCGGAAAAGTGGGTGGTGAGCCAAGTGTTCCACTCCTCCAGGATCGGGTTGAGGACTGTCTTGACGTTGAGACAGGCGTCAATCTTCCGCTGGAAGGCGTCCTTCTCGCTGCCGTGCAGCTTGTCCAGAATGGCGTGCCAGGCCGTCACGCCGGCCTCAAAGCCCATGCCCATGGCCAAGCCTTTGAGCGCCTCGATGCCGAGGACTTTGGCGAAGTCGCCGGCCTTCTCCCACATGCCCTTCTCGGCCGTCTCCAGCGCCTTCACCACCTGCTCCTCGGTGACAGTGCCGGCCATCCGGCCGTTGAACAGCTCCCGGGCCTGGTTGGCGCCCTCCCTAACCTCGACGATCTCGCCCTCGCGGCCGACCTTGCGGAGGCCGCTGCTGGATTTCTCGAGGGCGGTCTCCCATTCGGTCATCTTCAGGCCCCTGGCGCCCTGGGCAATCTCCTCCAGCTCCGCGGCGGTTCTGGTGCCCGCCTTGGCGCGTCCGCGGAGCACGTCGAACATCTCTGCAACGCCTTTGAGAGCGGTCGTCATGATGGCGAGGTGGATGTGAGTTCGGCGTAAGAATGGGAGAAGGTGCAGGGAAGAGTACTCAATGGTGTAAACGAGGTTGCTCTGAGCTTGAGCTGCCAGCAATGGTTGACAGGGCAGGCGTTGTCCTGACTTATATAGACTGATCGCTCAGAACGAGTAGAGTGCCTCAATCTTTCTACATTAGCCATTCAAGATGAAAGATCAGTCGAGGGAGACGGGTGCGCATGTTGGACCTCATGGCAACTGGATCACACGCTCACACACATGGCTTCAGCTCTCTAAAGGACGCCACTCGGAGTCTAGACTCTGCGACTTAAACGATGAGACATTCTGAGATCGACTTCAGCTTAGCCACTTGCCATGCCGCCTGCCAGAGACGGACGATCTCCAAGGGAGAAGAGGCATGATCGGCACGTGGGAGGGTGTTGTCGTCTCAGCTCGGCCAGGGGTTTGGCGCTTTTGAAAGCACAGAGTGGCGGCAAAGGGCGATTTGGTCTAGTGGCCCAGGCTGCGGGACGGTCCTCTCCTTTCTCCCATTGCGGGGTGATGGCGGAGGCGCAGATTGACTTCCGCAGAGCATCACCACAACCGAGGATTCGCAGCTGTCAGGGGTTGCGATTATGACACCTCGTTGGCCGGGGTGGGCGGCTACGGGAATCGAGATGCGTTCCGGGCTTCATCACAAGAAAGGCTCAGGGCTTTCAGCTGTTCACCTATTAACATCGAGGGTGAGCGGTCTTTATTGTGGGCTGGGTTTGAATTTGTGAACACTGCATGTGGGCTGCATTACTTAATGGCCTTGAGCACCTCGCGAAGGCTCTTGGCGAACTCAGCGTCCGAATAGCCATGCTCGAAACCTGGGATCTTCAGCATCGCCTCGATGTTGTCCGCCGCCTCAGCCCACTTCCCAGTGTGCATTTGGTCCTTGACCGTCCCCCACCAACCCTCCATTGGGATAGATCCCTCGGGGTGGTCGATGGTCAGACCGCGGATGTTCTTGTTGACGTTATCCACGGCCAAGTTGAACTTGTTGATGGCGTGGGCGTCATCGAGATGGAGCAGCTTGTTTGTTCCAGAATTGAGCTTGGGGCCGAACTGGCCGGCTGACGACGGGGGCTTGTTGAGTACGCTCGGATCGAGTAGGCCGTCGACATTGCCGAGGGAGCGGAGGCTCTCCTCTGCGGCAGACTGGGCCTCTTCGATGGTTCGGAGACCTCCGACCTCGCCCTCGGCCAGACCGCGCGCGATTTCGGGTATGCGGGACATATCGTCTTGTTGCGGTGACTGGAGGTGAGGTGTTGTTGATGGTTCGTAGGGAGTCAAAAGAGAAAAGGTGTTCCTGGAGAGGTAGGAGCTTAAACGAGAATGGCCATTGACACGTCCCCAACATTTCCATCCGGCCTTTATGCCTCCTAATGAGGGTGGCCGGACGATGACTGAGGGATCTGCATAGAACCAGCCCGGGTGCAGCTTTCAGCGGTCATGCCAGACCAGACGCCAAAAGAAGGAAGGATGTTCATGGCCTACCCCGCCATGGCTGTTCAAACGACAGCTGAAATGCATCGGAGTGTTCCCAACACATGTGACATGGGCCAATGTGAGTTGTGATGAGACAACTCCCGCTGACGAGAGGGGATGGCCAAAGGGTCTGGACTCTGCCCATGAGCGGCCTTCAGCTTTCAGCAGCCAAGCCAGAGGCCAAAACAGGAAATATATTCGAATCAGGATTCGCCACAGCCTTTCCAGCCGCTGTTTAAATGGGCTGTTACACTGTAATTTCAAGACATGCAGCGTCTGAAACGTTCTCGGTTGCGCCGGGGACTGGCTGGGACTTGAGCATCGTCAGAAGAAAATGTCGTATTACATCCCGGGTCCCTTGGCACAGCCGCTGCAGTTCCACCAAAGATCTTTTCTGGCCACAGCAACTTACGAATGGTATATAAGATGTCAGAAACGGCACTTTGCGAGTCGAAAAGTCCCTCAACGCCCCCCAAACCCCCCATTCTTGAGGGGACATCTTCGCCTAGCTTCCCAACTCATACTCTTTGCACAGCTTGTGTGAGTGACAGGCTGACCACCCTACGTCCGTATTCAACTAGGCTGACATCCTTTCCAGTCGTATCATGGCTTTTGTTCCGGTCTTTGCTCTCATAGTCGAGGGCGCAGAGGCGCTCGTGGCCGCCGTAGAGACCGCCTCGGTCGTCGAAGGAGGTCTGGTCGCGGGTGGTGAGACCATTGCTGCAGTTGGCGGAACAGCAGCCGAGGGTACCGTCGCCGCAGGGAGTACGGTGACGGCGACAGTCGAAGGCGCCGCAGCTGCTGGGGGCACGGTAGCTGCCGAGGGGGGAGGAGGGGCGGCGGTGACAGCGGGAGGCGCCCAGGCCGCCGGGGCCGCCGGAGCCGGAGCCGGAGGCGCAGCGCAGCTCTCCCTCCTCAACACAGCCATCCAGGCGTCCCAGTGGGTCGCCCGTCAGGTCGTCGAGTTTGAGGGCTTCGACTTGGGCATGCAGGCGCTCGAGAAGGCGCTCGCCAAGCTGGTCGAGGCGACCAAGTCGCCCGAGGCCGTGGAGATGGAGGCGACGGCACAAAAGTTCAACAGGGCTATCGCGCTGCTCGACGTCGCCCTCAAGGACTGGTCCAACTGGATGGCGGCGCACTTTGACGACAAGGCCCGCTTCGGCACCGTCCAGGCCCCTGGTATCAGCCTCCTCCGCTTCGATATTTTCAAGAACCGGCTCGGTACGCTCGTCGACATCCGGCGCAATCAGGTGTCGTCGGCGGGCATCACAGCCTCCAAGACGCCGACGGTGGAGAACTTCCGGGCGTTGCTGCGCGCCGCGCAAAGTTACGAGACGGAGATGGGCAAGCTCGCGGACGAGCTCGCGCAGCCGGGGACGCCTCTGGCGGATGGGGGTTTGAATGGCCACGCGGCCGATCTCAAGGCTGCCAGAGATATCTTGGCTTGAGGGGTGCAAGGGGAGTCGGACCTAAGCTACTAGGCAGAGTATATCCAAAGAAGAGCAAGCGAGTCTCCAAAGCCTCCAGTTTATAACGCAAGACTCTAATATGTACTGTGATCAGGAGACCTCATCGCCGCGACGGAAACTTGGTCACTCTCTGGCAGATGAGGGCGGACGGGGGCGCCATATTTCCAATAATGCGCTGACGAAGGCAAGTTGTGACAAGCATGTATTGAAAAGCAGGATCCGTGAAGAGCCATTACACTTGTGCAACAAATGGTATAATGTCTACACCCAACCCATCACCTCAGGCCACCTAGCCTGACACACTTTTCGATCCAGGTCTTCTGCTGTGTCTCGGCCGGCATCTCGGGCTGGTACTGTGGCCGGGAAACACCACCACCCCAGCTTGCCCAGGTACTCTCGGTCCGCTCCGTCATGGCCATGGAGGGGGCGCGCGGGTTGAAGGCATTCTGCTGCTGCTGCTGTTGTTGCTGCTGCTGCTGTTGTTGCTGCTGCTGCTGTTGTTGCTGCTGCTGCTGCTGGTCTTGGTACTCGCGGTGGAACCACGAGCCCGAGTTGCGGGCATACACAGAAACGGGGGACTGTTCGTGGTTCGAGTAGTTGCTTGAGGCGACACGAGCGGGAACGGCAAGAGGCGGTGGCACGAGGAACTCCTTGTCGTCGTCGCCGGGCAGGTCGCGGGACTGGTAGACAGAGGGCACGGCGGGGACAGGAGGGGCGGAGCGGCCGGAAACATCGTGAGGCGTGACGGTGCCGGCAGTCGAGTAGACGCTGGTGCGGCCGTTGACGGGGTTGAGCTTGAGAGGGTTGTGACGACGGACCCAGCTGGCGATGGACTCGCTGACGACGGGCTGGGCGACAGGTGCAGGCTG
Source organism: Plectosphaerella sp. P0831 (assembly GCA_014635975.1). Taxonomy (NCBI): domain Eukaryota; kingdom Fungi; phylum Ascomycota; class Sordariomycetes; order Glomerellales; family Plectosphaerellaceae; genus Plectosphaerella; species Plectosphaerella sp. P0831. The sequence goes on along the minus strand of JACAFV010000145.1, from coordinate 33,276 downwards.
CAGGATGGGCAGCTGTTGGTTGGGATCGTACCGCTTCTCGTCCAGGTAGCCTTGAGGGGTCTGCGGGTATCGCTGCTGCTGGTCTTGTCCGCCGTTCTCGACGTCGTAGGCGGCAGCCATGAGCTCGCCCATGAGGCTGGAAGGCGTGCGGCGTAGATCGGGGCGGTCCGGGGGTAGGTTGGCCTGCTGCATGTATCGCGGGTCGACTTGCGGGGGCAGGGTCGTGGCGATGGATGGCTGCTGGTAGGCACGCTTCTTCTTCCGACTGCGGCGACAGAGCCACCAGATGCCAACGCCGATACATAGCACCACGGAAGCAGCGCCTATGAGGTGTCAGCATAAGAGGCGTGACGTTAGGGAAGGATAGAATACGCACCGACGATGCCAAAGGCGATGGCCATGGTGGGGGCCTGAGCTGTGTTCATGGGGTCGATCCCATCTTGAGCAACAGGCCTTGAGGTGATGCCGGATGCGCTGGCACCTTCAGGGAGTGTCTCCGAGCTACCGCCAGCCGTGGCACCGGCAGGGAAGCTCGAGGTTGTCGGCGACGGCGAGTCCATTTCATCATCCGAGTCCGACTCGCTGTCAGACAGATCTTCCGCAGGCGGCTTGGCGGTGCTCTGGCGTAGCTGGAGAGACCTGGGGCGGAACTTGCGGGTGAGCGACGGCCTCTTCTCCACGAAGCGGAGGCCGAGAGGCTCCTGGACCCATTTCCCTTCCATTGCGTTTTGGCGATGGAATCCTGCGGAGGGGGTTGAACTTGAAGCTGGATGGTCGCAAGGGTCGAAGGCGAAGGGGCGGAAACTTCAGACCAGCTGGTGGGCGGGAACAGTAAATAAGGGGCGGATGGTTAGGTTGTTGAAGAGGAAACAACGAAAAGGAGGGCACAGCCCGGGAGTGACAAGAAACGAACGAAGAGAAGTGAGTGAACTTGACGGCCCGGTTACGACATGACCGACGAGGGCCTGAGACGAGAAGACGGGGGTGAGGGGAGAAGGGGAGGGGCCCGGGTCGCGGGAGAGCAGACGGGATGGGATGATATGTATTGAAGAAGGAAACGACAGGGCTTGGCCTGGGGGAGGGTCTGGTGGGTTGGTGAAGCGCCGACTATCTTCGTCCCAATATCACGGTGCCAGTGCTAGATGAAAGGCCAATCAATATCTGGGCCGACCACCTTGCTTCCTCTCTTTAGGCGAGCGGGCCTGCCTGGCCTGGCCTTGTCGGACGGCGAGCCCGTTTTCCCACACACACCCCTCGAGATGATCTGGTGGTCCAAGTTCAGGTGGCGGTCCATGGGTGTGCAGTGCGGTGGATGGGCAGTGGTGGTGATGGTTGCGACGCTGAGCGACAAAGTACTCTTGGCCTTCCGCTGGACGGTACCATTTTACGGATCGACCGGCGTTGGGGTACATGGTCTTCCACCCAGATCGGCGAGTAGGCCGATACATCCAGGGACGGAGAAGCAAACTTGAAGGTAGCGGTTTCATGGCCCCCTGGCTAACGTTTGGGCGCAGCGCAAAAGGGAAAGGCACTGGCCTCGTCTCAACCTGCCCCCAACGCACGCCAAGATCGGTCCATCATTGGCCCAAATGGCCCTTTACGGGTCCAGGGGGGGGGGGGGGGTCGCAGCACCGCGTCCACTTCCCCTTTTCATTTGCCGCTCGCGACTCTTGGCCCAAATTCAGAGGCACTCCCGAACATCGACTCCGTTCAGTCTGCTCGCTCTGCACCGCTCTGCCCCAGAGAGATCAGCGCCCACGCAAGCTTCGACCGTTTCAGAACAATCGGTCTTCCCATCCTCGCATCTTCTTGCCCCCCTTGTTTTCGAAGCTCTCGGTCCAGCTCCCAGCTTCCACGATGGCTCACCCGCAAAGACGGCAGCTCGAGGCGAACCCCAGATCTTGACATGCGCTTAATGCATCGCAGATATCACCAGGGGGATGGGGTGATATATCCCACGGCCCGTCCGATGCGGCTCTTGTTCATCTAGACGGCGCAACCCTCTCTCTACTCCCGGCCGCTCACGTCACCACGTCATCCCATCGTCGTGTCTGTCCAATGATTCTCTCGCCTCCTCACGACATGTCCCTCCCTTTTCCTCACATAAGAACGACCTCGTCTCCCAAGTGATATGCCCTCAGCTTCCGTTGACCCGGGGGCGAGCGTCTTCACAAAACAAGGCAGCCGCTCGCCTCCTGCGCTGCGAGTCACGGCTATTTATGGGAGACCTACCTAGGTGTTTCAACACAAGTGGTCGGCGGGTCGAGTCCGAGGGCCGGCGCAAACGGTCTGTGAACAAGGGGTCCGCGGAGGCAGTCCCGCCGCTGGGTCAAGCTTTGTGAGCGGGACCCAGGTTCCAGTTGGGCCCCGAGTCTGGGTTGACAAATTCCCAGTCAGCCTTCAATCGAGCATCTCGGCAGCATCTCTTTGCCGACGGCTCTTGTCGACATCTTGACTCGGCATTCACTCAAAGATACTGCCCCGAGCTGCCCCGAGCATGGCATAAACAGCAGCCGGGTCGCGTCTCGAGTCAAATACCATGACATGCCGATCAGACACCACCGCGAACCTCCCGAGGTGCCTCGCAATGGAAGCCTAAAGCCCAAGACCTATCCTGCCCTGAACGCATTGTCTTAGCATCTGAACCAACGCCCGCAGAGGCCTTGTCGTTCATCCAGCCTCCTCTTCCTCCCCCGCCAGCCAAGCCTCACGACCTGGTGGTAGTGCAGCGAGGCTCAGGAGGCATCGCCTCTCCAACCAGCCGGGGTGCACCTTAATTCCCCCCACATCGTGATTAAAAAGAGCATCATCCTTCAGAGGCTGTGCGGCTGGTAGCTTGCGGCTCAGGGGACTTTGGCATCGTCGATCAAACTCATCACCACCATTAATAGCAGTCCCAAGCCCACATCCCTCCGTGGCTTGAATCAAATCACCGTGACCTAACCGCGCTCGCCGCCCCCAAGCAAAGCCAGACGACCGACCTGAAATTGAACCTCTTGGCCCCCGGTGACGACACCGGCCTCAGCGTCCATCCCATCTCGAGACGGCCCCAAATGCCGCGTTTCATAACCTCCCTCCTCCTCGGCGTCCTCGTCATGCTGGGCCTGCTGTCGGCATCGTCCCGCGGCACCTCTACCCCAGCAGGCCACAACCTGGCAACAGCCGCCGGCCAAGAAAAAGGCCCAATCCTCGACAGACGTGCAATCTTCAGACCGCGCCCTCGACCAGACACACACCAGATCCCTCTTTCCCAGACCTTGGCCCAGGAAGCCGGCAAAAAGAACGACAACGAAGTGCCCGAACCTCCCGACGGCATCGCCGCGACCACGCCCGCCGCCGCCGCAACACAGCCATCCGTCGCGCAGTGCATGACCGCCTGCAACTTAAACGCAGCTGCTTCCGGCACCGCCTCGCCCGAGACGCCATCTCGAGCCTCGCAGACTCAGGGTCCTGCCTCGAGCGAGTCAGCAGGGCAGAGCGCCCGCCTGTCACAAGCGGCCGCCGAGATGGCGCTCCCGCTTCTGCTGCTCCTACACCTGCTCGCATGAAGCGTCATGACTCTTGGCAGTGGGCAGACGAGGCGTCTGATTTCATGGGAGTCTGTGTGGTCTTCCTGGCGTAGGTAGCAGCCTTGATACCCCTGGAGCGTTCGTGTCATTTTAAGATTTTGAAAAATCAACCTGGAAAGCGCGTTGCAACCGCCCATCACTTTCGGAAAGAGCTATCCGACGATGCCACCTTATTCGAGTGACTCGTCCTAATTCGTATTCCTCAGGTTGAGGAAAAAGAGGAAAGAGCCCCCCTCGGGCTGGACGCCCCTTCCAACAAGAGAAGCCCCGTGGCGTTGCTGCCTGCCGAAATTTGGCCTCATTGCCTGCCTGTGCTCCTTCCTCCCCATTCCTGAGGCCAAATTCGGTGGCCCAAGCTCCTCCACCCGCCCTATAAAGCTCCGTCGCCCTCCTCGCCTTTGCCTGTTTTCCCCTTTTCTTCTTCATACTTACCTTGTTCGGTTTCAGGGCGCTCAAGATGCCTTGGAGCAAGAGGGACGGCCTGCATTGCACATCGCGGAGTCAGCCCTCTTCGATTGTCCTTCGGGGCCATCGCGGGCGGAATTTTTGATCTTATCCTCTTGAGGACTTCTTTTTCATTGTCGTCTCTGCTTGCAGGGTCACGAAGAAGAGGATGACGGGGTGCTTGACGAAGGTGTTTGCGTGTAATCTTGGGGCGTTAAGAGGGTCAAAATACTACTGTGGCAATGGTAGCAACGAGTAACTGTCTAGCCTCGCATCACATACACTTCGTAGGCACACCAGCATCATGTCATGTCATGTGTCATTCCTCCCATAGCTATCGCGGGCCAAGCTCCGCACGACGTGGTTTTCGTGAATCGTCAAAAACACAACAGCAAGAGGATAACCGGAGGCGCGTGCGTCCATCCCCTCTTGCCCGTTCGTCCAACTTTTCTCGTCCGCGTTCCCAACATGTCTTTCCCCTCCTTTTTTTTCTTCCTCCCCGCAGTCTAAGAGTGGTCGACGAGGGAGAAATTCCGACAGGCGCGCGTGTACAAGTCGGCGAGTAGCTTAGTCGGTGTCCATCTTGTCGCCGTTGTCCTTGTCCTCGGGCGCCTTGAAGTCGTCATCATCCTCATCCTCGTCGTCGTCGGCGGGGTTCTCCTCGGCAGCCTTGGCAAAGTCGATGACACGGCCACGGGTGCGGCGGCCGCCCTCGACGATGTTGTTCAGGTCGATCTCCTCGAGGCCATCCTCCTCCTCGGCGGCAACTGTGTGCGCGTTAGCATCTGGGAACGGGAGGCGCGTCTTTGCGCAAGGTGTCATGTCGTCTTACGGGGCTCGTTGTTCTGCGCGGGGCACATGTGGTCAGCAGGCTGTCGCAAACAGAGCGCGTTGCCGCGCAGGGCAAACCAGAAACTCACCTCCTCGCCCTCATCGCTGGAAGAGCTGTCATCATCCTCATCCATGGCAGTGTCCTGGGCAACGGGCTCGGCGGCCTTGCCCTTGCCCTTGTCGCCAGGGACCTCCTCGGCGATGTTGGTGGTGTGGTTCTCGGAAGACATTGTGAAAGTGGTGTGTGTTCGGGGGTGCTATGTGCAGGTGGAGGGTGTGTTCGGGAACGAAAGCTGGTGCGACCGAAGAGAGCGTTTGGTTGATGTTGTTATTGTTGTAGAGCAGAGGCGGGACAGGGTTCGGGAGTGGAGGAGGTGAGCGCGTGGAGCGGGTGGGCTTTTGAACTCGATCACTCGCTTCGCGCTTTCCCGTCCTGTCGTTGCGGCAGCTTCTGGAGGGGCAAGCTCCAGGCGACGACGCTAGGCCATATTGGGCACTTCTCACCGAGGTCGCCTTCACCGAGGGGTGGCAGAGGCACACGATCACCGAGCTTGGGACATGGAGTGAGCGCTGTTGTATCGTATTACAAGTAGGTTAGATGCAATCATGCCCGTCTGTGACCATAAGCATCTGGCTTCCCCGGTGACACGAGCTCCCTCTGCCAGCTCAGCTCCATCAAACAGGATAGAATGGCCCCAGATTCTAGGCCACATCTCGAGCTCTTCGCGCTCTCAGCGTCTTTCGGTCCCTTACTCTGCAGACAGAGCATCATTCGTGGATGATAATGCAGAAAGCAGGATGCTCATCCGCCGAGACCTCCAAACCACCACAAGGGTATCCGAAACCACACCCGATGCCCTCCCCTCCATCCGTCCATTATTTGTCGCCAGAGCCGATCATCACAAAGATCAGAATACCAATCACCCACCAGTACCTGCAATCGCTCAAGTCAGCAAACGTCCAACCCCCCAAACCTCGCCACCTCACGGGGGGGTACTCACTTCTGAATCAAACTCTTCGGCGCCTCCTCAACCTTCTTCCTCCCATCAACACCCAGCTCGACCGGCCGTCCAACCTCAACACCCTTCCCCTCCCTCGCAACAGTAATCACAGCCTGCGGGCCAAAGTCCCTCGTCTGCCCAGCATCAATGCCCACCCCCCGCGCTCCCGCGCCCAGCACACGTCCCGCCTCGTCGACGTGCAGCGAAATGTGCGGCGAGTATCCCTTTTCCGTAAACGTCGCCGCGGACGCGACGCCCACGCTCGAGATCCACGTCGCCTGCTTCGGGTCCCAGAGGCCGATGCGCACCAGCTGCTCCTCGCCGGCGGGGTGCGCCTCGAAAGCCGTCAGGAGGTCCGGCGCCTCGTACGACGATACTTCGGCTGTCGATGGGGAGAACGGGTCAAAGGTGATGTCGGCCAGCGGGAGGGGCGTCGCCTCTGCTGCGGTGATGGGCTGGTAGTAGACCTGTGCGATGCGCGGGTTTGCCGTCACGAGCGCCGCGCCCGCCAGGGCGACGAGAGAGGCTGCTCGCATGCTTGCGTGTTTTGGAAAGGCTTCTGCGTGTGTATGACAGGTTCGTAGGCTTCGGTCGGGTCGTCGATTCTTGGTTGACCTGGCGGAATTCGTAGCTCTGGCGTGAGATGGAGTTGGTTTGGCCGACGTTGAATTGGACAAGTGCTCGCCCGAGCTAGGCCAAGCTGTCACGTACCAATTCCGCGGGTGGCCCGTGCGCCTCAATCGCCTCCATCCTCCCAAACACCACTTCACTTCCTGGGGCAAGCATTGATCAGAAGAATTTCTTCGAAAGCTGAGACCTCGCGGTCGTTCTAGAATCATACACTAGGTTATTCCCAGTTCGCTGACTACATACAGTAGTGTTCCCCTATCCAAAGCATTAAACAATCCGTCTCAATGCCTGCACCCGTCTGCTGCCTTCACAGAACGACAGCCGACCATGGACCTCGCGTTGTTTGTCCTCCCCTGAAACCCCAGTCTACCCGGCCCATAATACGAAACGAAACTCGGTGCATCCAAGAAAAGAAATAAAGAAGAGAAATTCCATATGTTCCAAAAAGCGATGGAAAGGGCGTTGCCCCGCGGCGGTCGTGGTCGGTACTGTCGATAACGAAAAATAAAATAAATAAGGCTGCGTGTTCGGCTGAGCGGCCGCTGATGTTTGCGAATAAACGAATAAGAAGGTCGGGAGAATCGAGGACACAAAGGTGTCGAGCCGGGACGCCTGGCTGAAGAAGCCCAATCCCATCCATCATCCGGCGCCAGCAACACAGAAAGCAAGGCGTGTCGAAAACACAATCATTAAACTTGAATCACCCTCTCAAGAGGGTTCATACCGGCCGGGGCGGTTGTCTGCCCGGAAACGACGGAGCGAATGAAGCCATATGCCATGGCGAAAACCTGGGGGAAACGGTTGTAGAGCATGGCGGCAAGGATGAACGTGAGCAGAGGGATCTGGTAAGTGTCAGTGTTAGCACTTGCCATTGAACAATCCCTGAGACAAAATTGACTTACCCAGATGAACCACAGGTTCTTATCGCTACGCATTCCCTTGAACTTCTCAGCGTGTGCCCGGAGGAAGTCTTGCTGCTGCTCGCGTGTAATGTCCTTCTTGCGTCCGATGGTGAGTTCCCTAGGCTCGTCGGTAGCGGACGAAGCCTCGCCAACCTCTTCGACATCCTCGACCTGGGCCTGGGCCGTATCGTAGAGGCGCGAGCACTTTTCGTCCGCCATAGCCTCAGCCGCAGCCTGGGCAGCCGACGCCTGCTTCTCGTCGAACGCATCGCCACTACGGGGGTAGAGCTCCGCGTACGACGGCGGCGGGAGCGTGTCCTTGTTAAGCAGTGATGAGAAGTCCCACCACTTGGCGTGCTCCGGCTTGGGCTGCTGGTCGTCGGCCGACCCGGGCCGCGAGTTGGTCATGTTCGGCATCAGGGAGCTCATCCTGTCCATGAAGTGCGACTGTTCCAGGTAGTTCTGGTAGTTGGGCAGCATCCTGGGCAGCGTCGGCATCTGCGGGAGGTTTGGCATCTGGCCAAAGTTGGGGAAATGCATCTGCATCGCCTGTTGGAACTGGTGCAGCTGTGCCGCGACCTGGTCCCGGACCACGGCAGCAAGAGCGGCTGTGGGCGAGTTGGGCTCAAGCGGGAGCTCCGTGCCGTCGGTGGGAACACTCCCCCTCCTGTCAACACCGGGCTGCAGCGGTTGTGACCGTACCCGCCGCATGTCGAGCCACGTATCCTCGAGCTCCGCCTCCTCCTCGTCCTCAAAGTCGCCAGATGAGTACTCGAGGCTCTCCTCACCATCCGACGAAGACGATGAGGACGAACCCACTCCGTAGTCAAGCGCTGTCTGCGGGTCCCAGAACGAGCGGAGAGACGCCGCACTGCTGGCCCTGCTGTGCAGGGAACCCCGACTCCTGGTGCGGATGTGGTGCTCGACACGACGGATGTGGGTGATGACGGGGGCCGCCGTCGCCAAATCAGCAGGCAGGCTGCCCGACAGACTTCTGATGGTCGGGTCTGCTCCAGCCTGCATGAGCCGGCGAACGATGGCCTCGTTGTTGCGCAGCGCCGCCATGTGCATGGGGGTGAAGCCGCCACGGTCCCGGAGGTCTGGGTTGGCTCCCCTAGCGAGAAGACCGCCAACGAACCGGTGGTACCCAAGGTAGCAGCCAATGTGCAACATGGACTGCCCAGTAGCCGATCTCCGCGCATCCAGGCGGGGCATGCGCGCGCTGTCGTCGAGGTCGACCAGCTCCAGACACTTGAGCAGCTGCGACTCGGTCCCGGAGTTGTAGGCGGTGCCGCCAAAGCCGGCACCGCCTGAGCTGACGAGTGCGCTCCAGTCTGTGTCGGCGGTGCCCATAATCCTCGCCGCCAGTTCCTTAACATCAAGAAGCTGACCGGTCATCTTCTGCGAGATCATGCCAAGCATCATCCTGGTCAGCTGGTTCTCCTCGTCGTCCAGATAGCGGAAGACCTGGTTGGGCGTCGGCGTGAAGGGCATGTTGGGCGTGGGGTTCGGGTTGCGCATGTCCTTTAGCGTCACAGGAACGACGCCGCCCACGGAGCTCGGTGGGAGCAGGCACACGAGGGATGAATCGCCCCAGAATGTCGTGGTGGTAGCCCTGACGTCTCCAAAATTGACGACCAAGCTCTGGGTGAAGTTGCTGCCGAGGATGGTAACCTCGATGCCGCCCATCTTGGGGCCTTCACCAGGGATGATCTTGTGGATGCACGGCGGCGGGGTTGGCGTTGGCACCGGCGCCTGCTGGCTCTGGTTCATCGTTTGCGCAAGCTGGGCGTGCTGAGCTTGCGGTGGCTGCTGCACGCCGAAGGACTGAGCGATTGAGGGCGGGAGAGACAAGCCCTGCCTAAGGGTGTTGGGACTCGGGGCGCGGCTCGGGTGTGCTGACGTCGGGGCCGAGAACAGGGCCATGTTAACATTGTCGAAGCTGGAGGACCGGTTGCCATTGCCGAAGACATTGTGTTCCCGGCCATTCGTCATCGGCATGCCACCAAGGTTGCCGTTGAGGAACGGTTGCTGCATGCTAGGCGCGCTCGGTGCCTGCCCGTACATGGCATCCGGGGATTGGAAGTTGTTGGGGCTTTGAGCGTAGGGGGATGGCGCGGCAGATATCGGCGCTTGGGGCGGAGGTTGTGGCATTTGAGGAGACGATGCCGTGTCCAGTCTCGTCATGGTCATGTCTCTTGGTATCCGGCTGCCGCTGGCCTTCCTCTTCTTCGTCGCCGGGCCGCCCATGGCGTGCGAGGGTGATGCAGGCCGTGACATGGCGACTGAGCTGCTGGGTCCGCTGACGGAACCCTGGGATTTGTTCGGCGTGGGCTGGTTGCGAGGGGTAGCTTGGAGGTCGAGGCTCGACTGCGAAGTGCGGAAGGCTGCAACCGGCGCCGGGTGGTTGTGGCTGTTGTCGTCGATGGACATCATGGAGCTATCAGCCTCGCTCTGAGGTAGGTGTGTGCTGGAACCCTGCGGCGCAATGTGCGGGGCAGCGGCACCGGGCGGCGCTGGGTGCGTCTTGTGATCATCGGTGATCATGATGGAGGGAGACATTGCCTGGGCCACCATATTGCCCTGGAAATCCTTGATAGTAAAGATGACCTGGAAGCCCAGCTTTTCCTGGTGGTGGCGGCAGTAGCAAGAGATGCGCATAGGGGCATCGACCTGCAGACTGCCAGGGGGAACGTTGAAGTCTTTGGGGAGGGTCGGGTCGTCGGCGACAGGGGAGCTCCATTCGCGGACCTCGCCAATGTTGAACACGACGACGCGGCGGAACTCGTCCTTCTTCCAGACTTCCTCCTCCTCCCACCTCTTGACCTTCTTCCGGCCGGCCCTTTTCCGCTCGCGGGTGATGCAGCCGGCACAGATGCGAACCTCGCCACCGTTCTGCGGCCTGTCCTGAGGCGACAAGTTTGCGGGGTCCTCATTCAGCTCCTCCTCGCTGCCGATACGGGGGTGCGGTGCGGTGCGAGCACGCTCCAGGGCGCGCTGCTTGTTTTCCTCATTCTGCATGGCGCTCGTGCAGACTAATTGGATGTACAACTCCAGCATATCCGGGGCCGGTTCGATGGGTTCCTTAAGCAACAGTTTCGGCTTGGATACGGTGTAAGTGGGAAGGTGCAAGCGCTTGATATTTGGTGGCGCGCCGGTGAGGGTCATGCGGATGGGGATCTGCGTCTCGACGCGGGATTTGGGTGGTGTCGCGTGGATGACGAGCTTGCAGGCTCCAAGCATGGGAGGGAACCGGGCATTGTTCGCCTGGTGGTTCAAAAACATGCGGAACAGGTCCTGGGCCGATGCCATGTTGAAACCGGAGGGAAGGCCGTCCAAGGGCGGCATGTTGTTTCCCCAAGGCCCGCCCATGTGCATATTGGAGTAGGGCCCCTGATGGGCGGCAAAGTCCATGTTAACGGGCGACGGAGAGTTGTTGAACACAGCCGACGGTGAGGCTTGGTGGCTGGTCATAACCTGCGACATGGGTGAGACCTCCCGCGAACCCGACATCTTCATGCCGTTGGTGGACTGATGTTGTGTGTAAGGGTACTAGACGGGTGTGTCAGTGCATGGTCCGTTGCACAACGACATTGGGAGGGGACCAGGCGCGATCGTCATTGCACGGTCGGGTCAATGTCGACGTTGGGGGTTACGGGGGTAGCACTCACGGCGTTCCTGTTTGAGGCGGGCTTCTTCTTGGCCTGAGCCTTTGCCTTTGATTTCGACTTGTTTGGTGCCGTTGTGGCGGTGGGCGACTTCCGTGCTGACGGCGCGGCCTGGAAGGAGGGCATGGCGGGGGAGACGGCCATGGGGCCGCCGAGGCCAGCGTCGGGGCTGTTGCCGTTGGAGAGGGCGCTATAGTCGAAGAGGGCGTCGTCTGCGAGATATCGACCGTTGAGGCCGGGGGAGGCCATGTTGTTGCCGAAGAGGAAGTTGGCGTCGGCGTCATCCTGGCTAAATGATGGCTGCCATTCGTCTTTCCTCTGATCGTGCGCTGTAGTGGCATCCATCATGTGGATGTCGCCGTTTGTGAGGGCGGGCTTGCCCGACGCGGAGGCGGCGCGCTTTGAACTGCCCGAATCGGAGGACGAATCGCGAAAGGAGGAGTCGTTGAGCGAGTCGGGCGACTCAGCGGCGCCCAGGTCGATGGCGCCAAGTGTCGAAGGAGCGGCCTGGGGGTTCTGAAGCAATTGCGGATTGAAGGTCTTGGGGTGGTGGTCCTGGGAGAGATCGAGGTCGATATCGAGGCCGTGGGGAAAGGATGCGGCGGCGCTCAGGGTCTCGTCGTCGTCGAACTCGAGAAACTCGTCAAAGTCGTTGGGGTTCATGTCTGCGTCGTAGATCAGAGCGCTGGCACCGGCGCCGGCACCAGCAACCGACATGTCGAGAGCGCTGGAAGGCCCGACCGACGACTGAGGACGGGTCGTGGTTGGGACGTCGGTATCGATGTCGATTTCGCGGGCGGGTGGTCAAGGTTCGATGTGCGTGTGTGTGGTGGTTGATTGAACTTTCCGGGGGGTTGTTGGAAGGGGGCGGGAGAATTGCACTCGCAAGTCTTCACCTCGCTTGGGTGGTGCAGTTGTGTCTTTGGGCGCCCGGGGCGAGTCGCCTTGTGGGGAAAAATGAAGGAAGGACTGGCTGAACAGACGGTGGACGGTGGATGGTGGACGGTGCGTGGACTGGACGTGACTGGATTGGAGGGAGGTCGGTCGGTCGGTCGGTCTGGTCTGGTCTGGTCTGGTCTGTGTGTGGGTGGTCCGTCCAGTGGCTTCGCAGATTGATGAGTGGTGCTCAAGGGGGGAAGAGGCGGGGACCCGTTGGTTGGATGGTCCTTGCACACACGTCGCGTGGGAAGTGTGCGTGTGAGCGACCCTACAGAGCCTAGTCAATGGGTGGGTTCTTTCTCTGATCTGCCTGGCTCTGGGCGGATCTCGCAAACGTGGTGGTCTCGGCGGCAGTCTGGGTCGTGTATTTTGCCCTTTGGGCGTTTATGCAGCGACGACACTGGAACCTTGGAAGGTTGTGCGTGGGATGTGATGTGAGGTTTGGAATCCGGACTTTTCTCCGTCAGCCCTGACGCTATGTCTGGTCCATTCCCCGAGGGACGGCACACCGACCCTGGATTCTCTCTGGAAATTGACAGGGCGGATGGACAGACAGACAAGCAGCTCAGGCTCAGGCTCAGGCAGGGCCCGACCAGGGGTCTGCTGCGTGCTGCGTGGAGTAGAGTACGTACAGGGACTGGATGTACGTAGGGGATCGCAAGGTAAGGTCGAGAAGAGAAGAGACGGTGAAGGAATGCAGCAATGCTGATGCTGTCTCAGATGGTCCCCTGTCGCGGAGGGTGGAGGCTGGACCGTGGGCTCGAGATAGTATGCCGTTGGTCTGGCAAAGCTGGAGGAGGGACAGGAGTCCGTGTCGTGTCTTCGAAATAGGTATGATCTCAGGGCCGACTGGCACCCGCGGAAGCAGCAGCCGTGTCTTGGTTCGCACGCCGAGCCCGAGGGGGGGCGTCGAGTAGGTATTTACTCGGTGCGGCGCTTCACTTCAGGTTCAGGGCCAGGGTTTGCGAAGAAATGGATTGCATGTCGTGCCAGGTTGGTAGGCAGATCGAGGTCAAGCATGAAGGCAAGCCATCAGTCGCAGCCCTTTCCGCCCACTGCCCAGTAACAAGGTTTCAACGCCCACTCAGCCCCTCCGGTTTGATGTGCGAGTATCGACAGCCCGTGGCGCTCCTTCACCACTCACGTTAGCATCATATCTCGATGCTCCTTCCTCCTGCCACTCTGTCCATCTACGGGAACGAAGTCGGTGGAAGGAGCGAACGAGACGCTGGGTTTGTGGCTGGGAAGTCCCCATCATCCAATGTCCTTACGCACTGTGCACAGACCCATAATTTACTGTTGAGGCGTGCGGCTTGACCAATCACCTCGATGTCATTTGGGGCACCACGTCGGAGACCCGCGGGCGCATTACGTACGGTGCTCCATCGAGTCGCCGCCTGGAGAAACGCACGTAGGACCGTTCAACCTGCGCACGGTGCGGGCGACATCGGGCCTCCTGCACCACCGACCGACCTCCGTCCAGTCCCCCGTTTCCCTCCCGTCCCCATCGATTCGAATCTTGGACGGACACATTCTGTCCGGCGGCTACCGTGTGGTGTGCTTCGTCCCGCCGAGTCCGACTGATTACATACGATGCCCGTCAAGCGTCGTCACCTCCTCAACGCATCTGCCTGGCAGCCATCTCCATACTTGTAAGTACGTCGTTACCGACTATTCCGCCGTCTGGAGATCTGTCTTCATCTTCCAGGCACCAGTACCAGGGGGCTGCTTCTTTGCGCTTCTTTCTGCAACAGCCTCCGCCAGCCCCTGCGATAACGCGACGTCGGCCGGTCACGCCAGGCGTGCCTCTCACTGTTACGTGGGAAGGATTGAGTTCAGCCACGCACTCCTCTCGGCCGCCCTGGATCACGAATATCCACTCTCCAAGTCTCCAAGAGTCTTCGGCCCAGACAAACTTCAGACATAGGTTCATTGCCCTCGACCCTGCCCCGTGGCTGCGGGCGTACCAGGACGACCTCCGTGGGGGGCCAACTGGCCAAGGGGGCCTTCCAATGTCGGGCTGCTTCTCGAGTTGAACTTGATCGGCATCCATGCCTGACTGAGGCTCTGCCACCTTCACCGCCCACGCTCCCTTGCTTCGCTGCAAAGAGTACATACATCAAGCGTCATAATCCCCCGGTTCATTACGAACACGATGGCGATAGGACGCACGCAAGCATCCTCGCCACACAACATGCATACACAACCTTGACGAGAGACTGCAGACGGCGGCGGGTCAGCGCCACGCCTACGCGTCCGCCCGGTGCCAGGCCCCGGATGGATGGTGTGTTGCGTTGCGTTGTTGATGCGGCATGTGGTCCCTGCTGGACCACTCGAACCCGCCGATAGACCGCCGGGCCCAGGAACCACCGGTCCAGCTCATCTGCACCTCTCCGCATCCGTGCGGTTTGGGTTGCGGCTAAGGCAGGCCGGGACCCGCGCCGCCCCTCGGAGGGGGGGAAGTTGAGATGGGAGGGGGGGATGAAATAGATTCGCGACCGCCGAGGCCTGCCAATTCGCTCCGACCCTCGCGCAAAACATCCCGATATGCTCCTGGCTTCCATCCATCTCTGGTTCGGGCGGAGAGTGCAGTACAGTACGTCGGCCGTGCGATTGCCCGCTGCATCTCTCGTCGCGAGACGGAACTCCCCCTCTCCGGGATATTCCTCGAAGGCAGACTCGTACGGCCATCCGGACAGATGATGCCCTCTGCCAATCAAGGGAGCCGACATCACGTACTCTTATCATCATCTGTCGTGACATGTCAGCCTCCGAGACATGGCCCTGTGTGGCGCCCCTCCTTGTGTACCCCCTCCACAGCTGTCACATCCGGGTGCGCTCTTGGCCTGGCTGTGAGGCGTGTCTCGACCGACGCTCACCAGTCGAGACAGCCCTGCGTTCCAGCTAGGCGCAACGTGTATCGTGCCTTGGTGCCTCGTACTTCACCCGCCTCGCGCCTCGGACCTGCGGACAACGACGCACATCCAGTCTGAATCACCATGTCTCTGAATGAGGATCCCCCATTCCCACAAAACCACGATGTCATCCTCTTACAACCTTGGCAATCTGGAACACCGTCATCCTTGGCGGCGAGACACCGCGGGGGGTTAGCCAGGAAGAACAAGGCCCTCCACGTCGATCCCCGGGCCTCCGGGAGGAGCCTGAACCCTTGGGGTCTCGGCCACGGCCACGGCCCCGTGCTCCCGGCCCCGCCGCCTCGTCGATCCGTACCAACCAGCCATGGCCACCAAAACGCGATCCCGCCGGCCCATTTCCGGTTTACCACAGGGTGCTGCGTCAACGGGCCGCCAGACATGCCGAAACTCGTCGGCCGACAAGCCCCCAGGCACGAGAAGAGATGTCCAGACGCACACGTCTCTTGCGCCGGCAGCAGCAACACATCAGCCTCAACCGTCCTCCCCTGCCTCACCTCACCGCCAGAGCGTATCTTTTCCTATACACAGACACCCCTGGCTCTTCCTCGCGCCCTCGAGGAATGGCCCAGTCTCCGCACGGGGTTTCTATCAAACTCTAATCGTCAGCACATTCTTTTCTTCTGGCCCTCTTTCGTTTCTTTTTCCTCATCGGACTCCTCCACCGGTCATTTCGAACGCCCCCCTCCCTTTGCAAAGACGCATCTCCGGTGATGCCCACCGCCGCCTTCCATGCTTCCAGTTCCAGCCGCAGTCTCACTCATGTTGACGAAAAGGGCGTCATGTTCGGCGGCACGACGATCACGACGACGCCCTGGACCCTTGCGGCTGGATGCTCGAACGCCCGACGGCGTCATACAAACACGTGGTGCGGTCACAACGGAGATGGCGTACACACATGCCTCACAGCTTTACGATGAAACCCGGCCGGATGAGTGGTTTCTCTTCGCCGAAGGTAGGTAGTAGATAGGTAGTGTGTGATGACCCCTAGCAACAGACCCTGATAATAAAAGACCCCTCCCCTCGGGAAAAACAAAAGGGAGAGAAAAAGCCAGTCGAATCGTGGCGGCTATCCCGTCCTCCAAAAGGTATCTCAAGCGCTCATATGATGGGGGGGAAAAAGGCGGCCTGTAGGAAAAACGGAGAGGAGAGAGTGCACAAAAAGAGGGATGACAACGGACAGGGAAACAGGAAAGGAATCGTGCTCCAGAACCCAGAGTGGAATACGCCATGCCGTTTGCCAACCCTTCCTCGAACCAAATAATCGCCCATATCCCATATGTCCATTTCTCTCCCCCTACCCAGCCTCCTCCGTCAGTGAAACTGTGGCTTCCTGGCGCCGGCCACCGCGAGCCGGTCCGCGGCCGTGTTTCCCGGCTGGCCCTTGTGTCCCTTAACCCATTGAAAGGTCGTGGCCCCCTCCCTCTCCTCGATCAGTCGCCGCGCCTCCTTGATGAGGTCCTGGTGCTTGACCTCAGCTCCCGTCGAGTTCGTCCACGTCTCGTCATTGTTGGCTTTGCTCCGCTGCTCCCATCCCTGGGCCCACTGCGTGATGCAGTTGATCGAGTAGGCGCTGTCGGTAAGGATGCGCACCGGCTCGTCCGCCGGCGCCGTCTCGAGCGCAACCACGATGGCCTGGAGCTCCGCCCGCTGGTTCGTCTGCTCCGGGCCCTCGAGCCGCTCCGAGATGTTGCGCGAGTCGTTTGGCCCGAAGTACACCCCGATGCCCGCTGCCGCGCCCTTCTGTCCGTTGGACAAGCTGCTGCCGTCCGTGTAGATGTCCATGACGCGCTTCTCTGCTTTCACCTCCTCCTCTTCCTCTTCTTCCTCATCATCGTCTTCCTCCTCCTCTTCCTCCTCTTCCCCGTCCTTGGACGCCTTAATGGCGCTCACCGGACCAAAACGGTCCCTCGGCAGCGTCCCGCCCACCTTGACGATGGTCTCACGGTCTCCGAAGCGCTCGATGAACCGCACAGCCTCGAGGCGCGAGTCAAACTTCTTGTACGACGGCATCTTAGTCCCCGTAATGGACTCCTGCACCTTCTTCCAGTCGTTGAAGATGCCCATGGTCCGGCCACGCGCCACCGCATACCATCTGTCGGGGAGCGACGGGTCGCGGGGCTTCTCTATGCCGTTGACAAAGTCGCGCGCCTCCTTGTCGGAAGTAAAACTCTTGACTGCGGGTCCACCTCTGGTCAGCACGTGGGACTCTGCAAGCGCGTGTCGTGGGAGAGACAGGGAGAGACTTACATTTCGCTCCAGCAAATCCGGTAATCTGCTGCTGGCAATGCGACCAAAACATGTACACGCCAGGCTTACGGCCGACCTGCACGCCGTAGTACTTCTGCTCATCCGTCTTGGCCTTCTTGGACGCCGAGCCGCTGTATTCCTGCTTTCGCTTCCCCGCCATCTTGTCTGGGCGCTCGAGGAGGCCGCGCGCGAGGATCCGGAGCAGCTCTGTGTAGTTGTAGGTCGCGTGGCCGTGCAGGAGATTGTCTTCGGTCGTCTGGGAGGAAACTGTGTTGGGAAGGTTCGTAGGTTGTCGTTTGGCAGGTGGAGGTATCTGGAACGAGTGCACCCAGGCCTTCTGGAGCTCTTTATGTGCCGCAACTGGGCGGTTGGTGGTGCGGGCAGTGGGAGGGATGCGATGGACGATCAGGCGGCTGGGTAGTCAGAAGCGGCTCATTTCGGCGTCGCGCTCAAAGTGCTGAAAGGAGGGTGTTCGCGCGAGGCTTCCAGGCCTGTCCTGGTTTTGTTTGGGAATGGTCTTCTCGAATCATCGCTTGCTTGCCAGAAAGAGAGGAAACAACGAAATGGGGGGG